>JBBMOI010000001.1:64572500-64787500 GCA_038088405.1 Porites divaricata | reverse complement strand
GATTCCAAATGGAGGCTATTGGAGGAAAAGATAACAGCACTCTAATTTAAAAGATGCACGCCTTGTGCTAATTTTGGGTATATTTTACACGCCAACATCAATTTTCTTATCAGAAAGCTACTTCAAGTCGTTATAAATAGCTTATTTTTTGACTAGATGGAAAGATTTATTTAAGTTGCTTATTACATTTTTTCTATCCTTTGGGAGTAAACTGATTAAACTATTAACCCAGTCAAACTGCCTTCTTTAAAATCTTCTTTCATCTTTTTAAGTCTGTATAAAAAAAAGGCTCCGTACATCCCCGCCTTATTTTTTAATGCTCTGATGTGCGATTCACATATCAAAAGAGAAATGCGATATTACTTCACTTTTATAGAAGTTTTATTCGGTCCAAGTATATTACTTTTAAACATACAAAAAGCGCGCGACAAAAACTGCGATAATTCCTGAAGTATCTTCAAGAAGTGCTAATTAAATAACTCTTAAAAATGCAGACAATGTTTCCGCTTTAGACAATAAGACCACAAATTTTCTAAGGAGGCGCAGAAAATGAAAAACATTTGTCATTTTTTACGGCACGGATAATAAGCAGTAGAGAATGTGGCGATATTGTTGAAGTTCTTTTTCTCCTTTTCTGCTGTAACAATGTTGCCGTGACCTGCGTCATGGCAATCGATTTTTCTTGGCCTGCTACGGATTAGTTTGTAAATTTCACTGTGACTTCACAGTTATCCACTGTCTACACACCGTGGTCGATTTTGAAACGAACACTTGTTGGTTTCTTTCGCGTACAATAGGGCGAAACATGCCATTGGTTGGTACCCATGTCTTCTACAAATACTTATGCTAAAAGCTCTTTTCAAATAAAGCTATCATTTCGCATACGCGATTATGCAATTACAGTACTCTTATCTACCGATTGTAATCAATAAAACTCTCAGACGTTAGTGAAAAAACAGTACCAATTTTGACGTTAATATTTTTATGGAAGATGCGCTTACCATGGTTAACGTAGCTCATGATGGTGTCCGCACCAACCGCCCGTGAATCCATGACTGCGCTATTATTGCAGCAAAAATTTCCGTTCGAATCACTGCCATTCATTTCCAAGCTGTTGTACAAGTCCATCATATACAGCGGGGCAGACATTTTGCGGCCATGAAGACGGGTGTTAAGAGTAAGGCGAGGACGCTGTCGCAAGCCCATAAGAGCTAAGATTTCGCGCTGCAGTGTTAAAGAAGTAGTGTCATTCTTTACAGATTGTGCGTCGCTAACATCCTCCTTTCTTGGTGAGTTGTTGACTCGAGGATTCGACCTGTTCCGACGCGAGGTCGACTGAGTTAGGTCCTCGTGTTGTGCATTACTAACAGTACTCTTGGTTTTGACAACTTGATTAATGGAGGACGCCAATGTGGATTCACTATCCGTTGGAGACGAGAACAGAGCTAAGAAGCTCACGATTAGTAATCTCTGCGTGCACATCACCGTTTTGATGTCAGATTCGCAGAGTAACCACGGGTATTTATAAAAATATGCGACCTGACTATGTTATGTTTCGGAAAGTAACTTGATCCAGCGATGGGGAGAATGTTATGCATGGTTGGCCGGTGCGCCTTCTACAACAATGGGCTGTCAGTCATCTACCGCCTGGTATGACGAATGCGTTATCTTCAAGCCAATCACATCGCGGCGCTTTTGTTGAGAAATTGAAAAAGAAACATTTCGCCTTTCAAATGCTGCTGGGTTATGTCACAACTAATTATCCCTTGACTGACACCCAGCAATGGCTGCAGCTCTCATGCATTGTTATGGATTGACTGTTAAAGGTCTTGTTGATTGACGTGATTGATTAAATTTCACGACAGCCGGGCTAGGGTAATCAACAGGACCAACAGATATACCTCAAAGGATGACCTAACCTGGAAGTAGAACTTTGAGGAGAGAAAAACCAGCTAATACCCTGAGAATTCGGCGATTTATATCACTGGTGTTTAAGATAAAGATTTAAGAAGCCAATTGCTTATCCCAAAACTTGACAAATTCTTTAATGTTAAACAAGACCCCCTCAAAGGCAAGTGTTAAGCAAATCGGTTCGATAAAAATAATTCTCTTTGTGAACCCCCCGTCAAGTTGAATACAAAACAATCAACAGCTTCCTCAGTAAATCGGGCTGGTGGGGTGTACTGCAGCAGTCATTAGCTCTCTCGGAAAAAAACTTCTAAATTAATATTAATTTTAGAGATTTTTTGGATGCCGGCTTGCGTGTTTAGTAAGGAAGCGTAGAACCTGGCTACTTAATTACTAATCTCATATGCTTTTGATCAATTGCGCTGCCGTTATCGAGTAAAAGGATCGCAAACCACTGCAAATATTATAATGTTTGCAGCTGATAACGCGTAGGGTTTAAATAGGAAACAAATTGCACTCCCGACCGCGAAATTTCTTTTCACCGGAAATTGCCAACGCGACCGGAAGTACTTCTGATAATAGGCAAGCTGCTGGCCGCTCTACACTTGGTGGGAAGTGGGCCATAAGCTAAGGCCTGGGCCACAAGGCCAACTTTTTCCTCTCTTTATTTCGCAATTCTGTTCGTTTGTATATTGTATATTGTAGTTGAAGGGCAATGGACACTCTCGTGAGCGGAAAGCTCCAATGCAGGAGCCTCACCCGGGGACAATATACACTAAATGTCAGATCCCGAGGGAAGCAGTTAGTTTTGTTTACCCTCGAGTCCTGATCTTTCCCTCGACTTCGTCTCGGGAAACATCAGGACTCGATGGAAAAACAAAACTAACTGGTTTTCTGAGGGACCTGACATTAAGTGTTTTGTTATATTTCTAGACTTTCACTTCAACGTACTTCAACAGCAACAAAAGAATGCGCTTAAGCGGAGCGAATCTTACCTACTAGCTGCTGTTTTTCTTCTGGGTTAACTTTGAAAATCGTTGCTTTTTAGCTTGAGGCTTCATCTTTGTGTTGTCGATTCACGAAAAGGAAAACTGGCAGCCAGTGGCAGGACCAGGAGGCAGGACCTAGTAGTGTTTTTTCCCGCCTTCTGTCACGCCACTTTCCACCATGCTTTGATCACGTGTTGTAATGTATCCCGAGCGGGGTACATTCATTGCTTAATGTATCACGATCGGGATACATTGATTTTAGTCAAGGCCATGTGACCAAGAATCAGCCAATAGCTGTCCCTGTTTAGTTAAGTGAAAGTCTAGGAATAGAACAAAATGATTTATTTTCTTACAAACCGATCCATCCAACAAAACCATTTGGAAAACCAAACCTCCTGGAGTTTTCCTGGGTCCCGGCCTGCCGCCAAGAAGAGCAAGAAGGCGGCTGTTAGCTAGCCTGCGTGGCAGGCGCTTGGAAGACTGATAGGTGCAAGAAAGAACGCGAGGAATACACGGTTGTCTCCCTCACGCTCCCCGTTTTTTCTTTCGCCCTTTTCTTACAAGTGCCTGCTACGCATGCGCAGGTTAGGTGGCTGTGCTCTTTTTGAAATTTGGCTTCTCTCGAAACTGTCCCTTTCAAGTTTACAAGTATAAAGATGGAGCACAGTTGAGGTCTGTTAACGTCCATGGCCGAATCCTCAAATGGAGGCTTTTAGATTATGGTATAGTTACGCTCTATACCAATTCTAAGGGATCATTTAATGTTAACTTGTTGAAGGCGCGGTTTTTTAACTAATGGATGAATGAATGAATGAATGAATGAATGAATGAATTTATCTTTTAGTGCACTGCAGAGGGAGAAATTTTGAGGACAGTCGCGGACGAGGGGAACCGCAAGAAGAGCAGGCCTCCCTACCCCCTTCGCGTGTTCCCAGGGTCGCCTTCTATACGCGGTCACACTGTTAGTGTTCATTCACAGTTTGAACAGCAAATTGAAGAGTTGTTTGTTTGGAGGATAGGGTACAGCCCCCGGGGGGGGAATACTCCCGCGAATTTTGGATAGGGGTGTGCCGCGAAGGTTCGCGAACCCTAACCCTATTTAAGGACTAAGAAAGAAAATACTGATACCCTTTTTAAGGCCCAAAGCCGAAAAATAACACCCTATTCAAGGGAAAACAAAATTATTAATAGCATGAAAAGGAAAACTTTATTTCTTCTCTGTGACATTGGATGTATAGCATCAAGTATAAAATACTAGAATAAGCCTAGTTTAATAATATGCAATCATAACCGGCAGGCGTTTTCACGCTCCAGTATTAGATAATACAATTAAGCTACCCTATCTAAGGACCACACCAGGGACACAGAAACAAAAGGGTCAAACAAGATACCCTATTTAAGGACCAAGAACCTAAAAAACCATACCGTATTCCGCGGCACGTACCTATATAGCCCATATATGGGAGTACCCCCCCCCCCCCGGGGGTACAGCCCAGCAAAAACAAACAAAGGCTGGAAGCGGAAAAGTCGTGCACTTTTCATATGAAATGCGAACTATGTAACTAAGAGCCAACCAAGATTATGGCTCTTGATGTAACTCAATGTGAAACGGTAAGAGGGTGACGTTTAGAATGTGGCTTACGTTAAAAACTTTCCCTTTTTGTATTTTTAGGCCAAGTGTTGTGAACTCTATGAACACTAAAGCCGGTTACTGGAGGTTGACCAATCAAATCTGCACTCGTTGGAAGGCGGGCGCTACAAGATAGTAAACACCGAGTTCAAGTAGCGTTGGGAAACACATGCCAAACGGGCAACCAAATCAACACGAAAGCGTGAAGAACTTTGAGAAACTCTAGCCTTTGCATCAATAAAAAATTTCAGCTGGTGACAATGATTTTGCTGAAAAACGTCAGCATCAGTCTTTATTGTAAAACCCTGGCCTTGAAGGAGACCGTTAATATTACTTTGTTGCCTCCTGAATGACAGGCGTGACTAATTAACCTAAGTGAACCTATGCAAAGACTTTGAGGTATTCAGCTGAGGTCACATCACGAGAACAGTTTGCACAAATCCGGAAGAGGATAGAATTTTCGCCATGTTCAAAAATCAGTATTTTGCCATTAATCCCAAGTGTTGAATTTGACCTTTTTTTTTTATCTTTTCTTACTAGCGCATGGTTAGTTCAGTGTTAGATAGACCTTGGATTGTCATTAATGCAATGTGATGAATTAACTTCTACATGTTACATCCTTATCTCGATGCCTTTTACCGTAATACACAACTATGTACAAGTAAGGGAGATTTTTGCAAAAATCTCAATGGAGCTTGCTTAAAATCTTCCGGCCTTGATATTATGAAATTTGATGTAAAGGATGTAAAGCAAATAAAGAAATCGAGAAATCGAAAAAAAAAAAAAAAAGAAAACGTACTCTAGTACTTTTAATTGTGAAGCTGGACAGTCTAGCTAGGGTGCTACAAAATGCAACGGGGAGAACGTCACAGCAACAATGACATCTCGTGCATTACACTTTAACTTTAATGGGCATACTACTTTTCTTTTCCGTCATCACTGCACAAAAAAACAATTACAACACGCGCAAAGTTATCAGGAGTTCACGGTCAAGAATTTCAAGCATTACTCTTGTTGTTCCGGAATCGCTAAGCAGAAAATTTTGGCTTGTGGGATCCGGAATCCTAGGCTGTGGAATCCGGAACCCACTAATGATTCAGGAATCAGGAATTCAAGTTTCATTGGCAAAGAATCCCGAACCCAGTGCCTGGAATCTGAAATCCACGGCGTGGTTTTCAAAATCCAAGACTGTCTGGGCGAGGCAGGATTCCATAGGCTCATGGGCAAGGGCGGGGATAGCATAGCACAGCATCGCGTGGATAGCTTGTTCCAGGCTCCGAGCTAGTCGGGTCCGGTGAATTGAAAAAGCACAAACACGAAAATTAAACGGGAGGAAACCAACTTTTCGTGTGCCTTTTTCTTTCGCATCTTCCCTACTATCTGAGAGCCTGGAACAGGCTATCGCATGGATTAATTTACTCCGTGATTAACGTTTATAATCGACTTTTCAGGAACCAGGCTCGACGTTTTCTTTGTCGTCTTTTCAGTTGTGATGTTTGTAGTTTGAGACATGTAAGAAAATAGAGGACGGTAAAAAACGTACAGTCAGATTGGCAGATGTCACTAAACGATAAACTGAGGATTTTTCATGTTTAATTTTTCCTGCGTGGACTCTCAATATTGACACGCCCTTTGTTTGCGAATGGGTAATATGTGATTCAACAAGGAGGAGGCGTAACGTGGCATGTGTTTCTCAAACGAGTAGACCAGTCTACGTCTGCAGAATTATATTTTGAACTAGAATACCTGAGCCAATAATTTTCGCACAAAAATGGCCGCACTTTTTCTCTTCACAACTCAGTCAGGTCCTAAGGCACCGAGAACCAAGCAAGACCTTTGTTATATACCCAACAATAAGAACAGCTGGGAGAAGGGCTTTAGTAAAACTACGTATAAGCAATCACAAACTAATGATAGAAATAGGCAGATACAATCAAACTACGAAGGATAATAGGCATTGCCCTTTTTGGGGATGCAATGTAATAGAAGACGAAGTTCACTTTCTTTTTCAATGTCCTACATACTCTATGATTGGGAATACATTTTACTATAAAGTCAAGACTCTGATTCCAAATATTACCCAGTTACCTATTAAACGGTTTGATCAATGAACTGATGAACTCTTCTAATCACTTTATCAATATACAATTCATAAAATATATTTCAGCTTGTTTTGATGTTCGTGACAAATCATTATCAAAGTAACGTAATTGCCCTATGTTGTAATTTGATTCCTAAAAATAGCTTTTGCAATACTGTATGTGTTTGTATGGTCATGCAAATAAAGCTCGTCGTTGTTATGTGAATCGAAAAATATAATAAGGATCGCTTGAAAATTAGGCATCTTTTTAAAAAAAGCATCTGCTTACTGTTAGACATCAACACAAATATTTTCATAGATAACAGTAATACTAAAAAAGCTAAATACTTCTAGGTACTTTGTCAATTCGGCTGCACGGGATGTTCGCCCCATTTTTCCAAGACAGTCTTGGAAAGTCGCCCCAGTGTCATGGATTCCATGACGTGGATTCCGGTTTCCAGATACTACATTCCAGTCTTAGTGAACTTGGATTCTGGATTCCAATCGTCAGTGGAATTCCGCATTCCGTTATTCCAGATTCCACAAACAAACTTTTCCCGGATTCCAAATTTCACAAGCAAAAATTTTCCGGATTCCGGAATACGGATTCCGTAACGTGGAACGAAGGGGGTACATTTACAAAGGAAAGGAAAATTGAAAATAAAATGCTCCAGCTGACGTACAAAACAGGCAACAAACCCACTGGCTTGAGTAGTGCAATACAAAGTCAAATAAGAATCGCAAGTGCTTTCTAAATATATTGCTGGTGCACCGCGGGTTCTGCGGTGAAAAAGACCTTTTCACGGTTTTTTCGACTTTTGACAGGGACAAGTTACGGAAAATCCGTCGATACCACTGCAAAGAACACCTTAATGTTAGTAAAATGGCCAAATTGGAAAGTGATACGTCTCAAGCGAGGGAAGATAGAGCTCCGCAAAGTTGCGAAAATTTGCAGACGTTTGAATGATGGTGGTGGGGGCAAATTTGTACCAAAATTTCGCGACTTTGAGGAGCTACATCTTCTTTAGTTTTCAACAAATCACTTTCAAACTTGAAAATTTTTCTAATCTTAAAGCACTCTTTCCTGTGGTGGCGACGGATTTTCCGTAACTTGTCCATGTCAAAAGTTGAAAAACCGTGAAAAGGTCTATTTAAGAACGCAGGCTATCCGACTGCTGCAATATGATAGTAGGACGCTTGCCTGAAGAAAAAAGTTGAGGTAACCTTTTTTTAATCACAAAGAAACTGAACACCTCACAGATCGTTAAAGCAGTAAAATAACGAAGATAAGATACAGATAGGCCATACAGATAATGTTTAAAATGGACGGTTAAGGAGGGAACCTGGTTATTTCCGCCCCCGGGAGGGTACTCCCATATACGGGCTATATAGGTACGTGCCGCGGAATAGGGTATGGTTTTTGAGGTTCTCGGTCCTTAAATAGGGTATCTTGTTTGACCCTTTTGTTTCTGTGTCCCTGGTGTCGTCCTTAGATAGGGTAGCTTAATTGTATTATCTAATACTGGAGTGGAAACGCCCGCGGGTTATGATTGCATATTATTAAACTAGGCTTATTCTAGTATTTTATGCTTGATGCTATACATCCTATACATCCAATGTTACAGAGAATTAAGAAATAAAGTTTTCCTTTTCATGCTATTAATAATTTTGTTTTTCCCTTGAATAGAGTGTCATTTTTCGGCTTTGGGCCTTAAAAAGAGTATCATTATTTGCTTTCTTAGTCCTTAAATAGGGTTAGGGTTCACGAACCTTCGCGGCACACCCCTATCCAAAATTCGCGGGAGTACCCCCCCCCCCGGGTTTCCGCCCTTTTTCTTAGATATCTAGCCAAGATTTCATTCAATCGAAAGATGACTCAGTGAGTGCTTGGTTCGATAAGTTTGCCAATTTTTGGAGAATTTTTGGATAATTTTTTGAATGTTTTAAGTGTAGAGAAATTAGGGGGAGGGTGTTAAAAATTTTGGAAAATTAGAAAATATTTGATTTAGGGGTTGCTAAAAAGTAAAATATGAGGTTAATAATTAGTAGACAAACACCAGATAGTCTACCACCACAACAAGGTGCCTCTGATCCCACTAGCGGACAAACTGGTTTAGGTGTATACCTTTTCTACCCTCATCAAGTTATTTCCTTCTCAATTTAACATAATTCCCCCCCCCTCCCCCCACCACCAAACAAATACCAGACTACCCCCTTAAATGCATCGAAGAATTTAGACATCAGTAAAATAATAAAATGCATACGAACGACCCTCAGTATAACTCGTGCTTTCCACAGACATATACATTGACTTATTGACGAGATCAAGCAAAACTAACTACGAGAGAACGACCGGACAACTGACGATTTAACTAACAATAGACTACTGTTTAACTGTGACAATAGACCGATCAAAACGCACCAATTACTGATTACGAGTCTTCATAGCCAATAACATCACGGCTTAACTGACAGACGACCAATAACATCGTGACGTAATTGACCAACCAGATCAATAACCAGAGTATAATACCATCAACCGACATGATACACCTCACTTTGACTCTGAAGATGACTACCGCACAGGTTGTCGAGACGTCAGTCACTGTCAACAACAACAGTCCTATTCAGGACTACGTTCACCCGGACGATCAAACTCAACCTACTTTTGAAATGACTCCTGGGTTCAAACCTTTCACAGACATAGAACTGTTTGTGAAGAGACCTTCATACCAAACCTTGGGTAAGAAGCCTAAAAACGTCTTCTGTAGGAGTTCTTAAAACGCCTTTTATAAGGGTCCTTACAGAAGCTTTGTGTAACACTCCTTATAAACGCCCTTTTTCAAGGGTCATTTTCGATCGGTGAATGTGATCATTATACTCAGTTGTTACTGCTTTGCTAAGCTATAAAAAGAAGACTACATTTTAAAATGACCAGTCAGTAAAATTTGATCAAAGTTCGATTTTCATCGAAAAAATTCCGCGCGGGGGACTTCCATATAAAAGTGACGGGGATGCTCGTCGTCTCGTTTTGGGGAGTAAATGCAGATTTTGGTCTCACTTGGGGTGTTTGGGATGATACTATAATTGCCCATTCAGGTATCGCTTAGTGCTGAGCATAAAGAAATTTACAAAATGCCCTGACACTGACCACACAGAAATCACTCTTGCGGGTCAGTTTAAGCTTGAGCCACACCCAAATTGGTCTCCCTTAGGCGTTTAATTTGAATTTTCTGACGAGCATCCACGTCACTTTTTTAATATCCAATGAAATCCTGAAGGGATAAGTTTTAAAAATCGAATCGAGGATTTTAGCTAGGGGCAGAGTAAAAATATTAGACCCATTTTCTTCAGAGCAAGAGAGAATGATAGCTCATTCTCTCTTGCTTCAGAGGTAGACCCCTATTCTCCATATTCTTAGATCTATATTTTATGAAAGTCTTCAAGGGAGTATGCTCTTGGTACATTGCATTTTTCTCGGGTTCTGTGACTAGAATGGATACCCCAAAGTCAGATTGTCATCTTCGCTCAACATACATGATAGGAGTCTTATAACTTAAAGTAGTAAATAAGAAAAGAAAGAAAACAGAAGAAAACAATAGGTAGTTTGTAGGACTTGACCCCGTGTAATTTAATATATAATCCACATCCGTATCCCCTACACTAGCCTGCGTGGCCGGCGTTAAAAGGGGAAGGGGAAGGGGGAATTTGGGCGCGCGAGAGCGTGTGGGGCGCGCGAGGAAGAAGGGAAAGGAACGCGTTCCTTTCCCTTCTTCCTCGCGCGCCCCACACGCTCTCGCGCGCCCAAATTCCCCCTTCCCCTTCCCCTTTTAACGCCGGCCACGCAGGCTACCCCTACACCATCAAGGGCTAACTGACGAGACCGGTTAATTTTAACGTACTTTACATGGCGTTGATCATTACATTATTGAAAGCTAACCGTTCTTAAAACAGCGCTTAACCCTAATCACTGTACTTCGGTGCTAAACCCTGTATCCAACTCTTTTCCTTGCACAATTGTCTTTTACTCTGATTTCCCCACTTTTTATATTCGCATAGCGTGGAGTAGAGTATAGCGTTGTGTAATAAACATAAGGTGTCCAACCTGATTTTGAGGTATCCATTCTAGTCACAACCATTTTTCTCGTGGGGAGACCTGTGGTAGGAGATGCGAAGAAGACTGGCACTAATTGAAATATCGCTGACCAATTCCGAGCCGCTTAAACAACATGGCGTCCAAATGGGGAATGCACGTTCCTGTCAACATTTCAGCTGCTGTCCGAGATGACAAGAAGTCTGGCAGGCCATCCAATGTACAACAGCTAAACGAAATATCATTAGCTCTACAAGGACAACAAACTGTACAAGACATTGTAAACAGGGCTACGAATTTATTCCGCCTTATGGAAGAGGCGAAAATGGTAGTTGATCATAACAAAAACAAGAGAATTCAAGAAACGCTGAGTGCGTTAAAGGAGCTATTTGCTCGACTCAGGGTTATCTATGATGAAAGTAACAGACGCGTGGTTACTCCTCAAGGAGAAAATTTGGAGGTAGAATTTTAGCTACACGCACCCCACCCCCAATACTATGGATGAGTTGGATGAGTTTCCTCGGCAGTTAATTTGTAGCAGTCAGTGCCTTCAAAAAGGGGGAGTGGGGTGGGGAGACAAGGTGGACTCTCGTCACGAGTTCACAACACAATTTTGCTTTTCACGACCGAGTCACGAAACAAACATCTACGTTTTTACGCTACCCAAAAATAGAGGTTGTACAAAATGTCAAAAACGTTATGTAAGTCCCATTATGTAAAACAGAGTGCTTCGCTTATGTTGATTAGAGTTTTACGAACCTTATGAAGAAAAACTTCACTCGCACAGGTCGCCCACTACCATTGGTAGTCCCCTAATAAATTTAAGAGTATCATTGTTATCATCTTCCATGGGATGTTCACGTTCACTGTCGGTATGTTTGATCTTGGCCACATGTTTGGTTGATCTCTTGGGGCTGGGGGTGGGGGGCAGCTGTAGGTGGGACTGAGAGCACTGAAAGGGTTATAGAATGTTTCCTCAAAAAATGTGGGTCTTGGAAGATTTTGGCTCAATCTCAAAATCTTGGAAGCGTTGTGATAGGTCTTGAAGTCTGGTTCTCTGGTGATTTTGCGTCTAGGGGTCTCAAATTTTTCAGTACATCACGATTCACAGACACCAAAAATGGTAAATTACGGTGTCACGAAAATAAGGTTTTCCCCACCCCTTTCAAAGGACTTATCAAAAAATTAGGATGGTAGGATTTTTTTCAAAGGGTTGCGAAAAAAGTTGAGGTGGTTGGAATCTGCTCATCCATAGTGTTGGGGTTCGGAATAAAAATGAAATGTCCCATTACCCGACCCATACTTTTCTGAATTACCAAAAGTCTCAAGCCAAAAAGTCCAGTGTCATCTTGCACATTCTCCATACTGTTTTCTATACATTTCTTAAGGTACCAGTGAGGAACCTTTGTTTAAACATTGACACAGTATCTCGCTGAAAAACCGTTTTCTGTATCCTCATGATCTTGAAAGGCATCAGCAAAACCAGATTGAATCATCCCCTAGAAGCCAATAAATGACAAAATGTTAGAGGTAGGGGCACAGGTTGACCTGATCAAAGTTTTATTGATGCCCTGATCATAACATTTAGGTAACACAGTCAAACCCTAGCAGTGGCCATCTTCTGTGTTAAGGTCAGCTGCCAGAGTGATAGTAAAAACTTGTCAGTTATCCACTGAAAATAATGCCTCTTTTAAGCACATGTCCTGTATTATTTTAAGGTTACATTTGAGACATGGTTGGTGTTGTGTCAATGTCAAATTACAGTGTGGGGTGACTGTTTTGGAGGTGCACTTTGACTCAGTTTCCTGTGCAACATTTTAGTAAACATTATTATTAATAGAAGCGACAGCTTCCCCAAAACAGTACAATTCAACTCAATTCAATTCAACAATCCCTTAGTGCAATTCAACCCAATCTCTCGCACAGCCTCAAAAATGGCCAATATTATTATAAAAAGGAGCCACTTGTCTTTTTTCCAAATGGCAGCCACCTAGTACAGATTTGACTATGTGAGAAGTGATGAAATGAATTAACTAATTTTCTTAGCAAAAATGCCTTTTTTTTATTAGGCTATGATTCCTCTGAAACCTGCAGAGGAAGAACCTGAAGATGATGCTCCAAAAGATGCCACTGCCCTTCAAATTGAGCATGATACACTACAAGAGGTAATGTTCTATTCCAGTATTTGTGATCAACATTCCTCCATCTCCTGGATCCAGGCTACGTTGTGGGGGAAAAAGGAAAAAAAATGGAGTGAAATAGCCAAGTGGTGGACTGGGGACGAGGAAAGATTTGCCGCCCTTTCCCCTCCCCAGACTGCCTCTTGGCTAGCTTTGCTTGCAGATCTTTTTTTGCATTTTTCCCCTAATGCAGAGCCTAGTCCCAGGCTAACTGCTAGCTGTCTTTGCAAATTGATGTATAGGCTATTGCTGGATCCAGACCTTGAGATAAGACAGGGGTGGCAGTCATCCACACCCTGAGATCAGGGCCGTAGCTAGCATGAGGCAAGGTGAGGCAGTTGCTTTGTCTTGATTTTGGCATTTTTTTTTCTTTTCCTTTTTTTTTGAAGAAACGTTTAATTGAGAAAATAACCCCTAGAAAAAATTGGATTAGTTAAGATAAAACCAGCTAATATAAGGTGAATGAATTGAGGGGAAAAGCATTTTAATGAAGTTAATTCGTGTGAACTGTGAGAAGCGGTTTTTCAAATGCTTTAAAATGCAGATGGTCATAAACTTGGCACCAGCATCGCTAAGCAATAAAAACGTGAAGCCGTACACTTGCCCAAGATTGACTTTTCTGAAGAAAATTGCCACAGAAAATGCTTACAAGAGCATTTCCGAGCCTCTAGATTTCAAAATTTTCTGGGGGGGGGGGGCATGCCCCAAGACCCCCCTAGTGGCTCGCGCCTTTGGCGCTCGAAACTTGCCTCATCTTGTACTGAAGTCTGCCTACAGCCTTGCTGAGATATGCCAGTTGTTGACTGAGAGACAACCAACAGTTGGTCATTTACTGCTCTTAACAATGGCCTATTAAAAAGGAGCCATGTTATAGTATTTTGAGTTGTTATTTTGCAGTGATGGAAGAAAATGCCCCAACAAAGAAATCTGTGTTTGTTCTTGACTGTGTGCAATTGACTAACACTTTACCTTTACCATGTTTAGCTGTATTAAATCACAGGTGACCAAAGACAACTTTCTTGCCCATCTCACTCCTTGATATGGATTCTCATTAAAGTCTGTATAAGGCAGACATTTGCAAGGTCCCGAGTGTCAGCTTAATGCAGGCTACTCTGTAGCTTGAAATGATATCCTCAGTTTGGAATGATGTAAACCGTTTAAAATGCAGGCAGCCACAACATGGGTGTTGAAAAGAACAAACTGCAACCACAAAGATAGATTCCAGACACTGATAAATATAATTTCGGAAAAGGAAATAAAGATAGAGGGCTTTTAATCAGTTGGATACTGCCAATGCATTCTTGTGAACACTAATAGTTCTATTTTTTTTTTCCATTCATTTTTAACAGAAACTCCGAAGCAAAAATCAGGAAATAAAAGGCTTGATCGACCAGCTGAGAACCTTAATGTGGGACATCAACACCATGATGGCTGTAAAACCAAGCTAACATGTCTTTCAGCCAGAGTTGAGTACATCAAAAACTGTAGAGGAAGACGCGTCAAAGACGCCGTCTCTAGTCTCAAAGCACTTTAATTTGTACGAAAATACGAGCAAGTAGTTCTTCTTCTCTTGAAGGTTTTCGAGTGATCTGACCAAAAGCTTGTTATTTTTCTTTGTTGGCCTGACTCTGAGAGAAGCAAAGGTAATCCGAACTGAGGAGCCGAAAAAAAGAATCTTACAATTTCTTTTCTTCAAATGGGAGCCATGATATGCTAGAAATTTTCGTCCCTTGTCATTTCAGTTCCACAACTGACCGACTCCTTTCTCGATGTTAGGACGGTGGGGGTCGAGTCAACTAAGCTTAGCCCAAAGTTGAGGAAGAGTCATCTCAAGTCAGGAACTTTACTAGCAAACCGACGAATGGTATGGCAGGGGAAGAAATGCTCAAAGAAGGTGAAAGTCGAACCTCATAGCCTGACTCTTTTCACGTAGATCAAACGTTAATGGGCTGTTCTGGAACAGTGTTGAGAAATATATCATGAAAGAACAGTGTAGAATACCAAGATTTGCTCATTGCTTTTTCTAAGCTATATTGCTGAATACAATAAAAAGTGGCTCAGTCTAAAGCCCCAGAATTCAGTTTAAGGTATCTTATTAGTCAGAAGCTCAGCGTAAAGTTGTTCCTCTCTCACTCCCGGGCCCTTTTCTCCTCTTTCACCTGTATTGTGAAACCCCGATCTACGGACACCCGCGTATAACGGACAGTTTCGTTTGTCCAGTTTCCCGTGCAAGTCAACTCAAAGGTTTTTTCACCATGCATTTACATAGGCAAACCGGTCGGTTCACAGTGTGGGCAAATGGAAAGCGAAATTCAGGACTTGTAAATTTCGAGTCATTCGGGAATCGCGTTTACCATTTGTACAGATGAGTTCCATTTACTGAAAAACGGCCGCGAACGCCGGAAACTGGTGTCAAAGATGGGCTTTGAAGAAATGGAACACGAATTTCCGTTTCGAATATTCTGTCCGGAAAAGCAGGACCACTTTATGAGACGTCCCGCTACGCCTGGAAAATTTCCACTGAAACGACCCGAGAATACGTGTCTCACACTTCTCTTGACGACTCTGGGCTCTCCACCATCGGAGGTCTCAGAACGGCAATGTTAGACCAGAGTGACTGGCGAGAGAGAATCCATGTTGCCCGAGATAGCGCTCGACCAAACTAACTAATTTACTTTCCAACTAGTCTCCTTCGCAGCCGTTTTTAGGCTCGTCATGCAAAGCTCCTCCCCACAAACGGCTGCTTTCTTTCGAACCACATTCCTTTCCCTTTGTTTGCCGGTACAGGCGATTGGGAGGAACGTTGCGTGACGAGCCCAAAAACGGCTGCGAAGGAGACTACTTTCCAACCGGATTTTCCAGAAACTTTTTGTACATGGTAAACAACCGAAGAGACAAGTGCGGGAAAAAAATGCAACCGGTGGCAGAACACGCAAACATCATCAAAAACTCGGGGAAATTGTAAAGAAGCCAGGCTCTGATCGGGGAAAACACAACCAGTTGTCTGGTATCCAGGGCGAACAACCCAGAGGAGTGAATGTCTTCCCTCAATGCATTGCGATTCATTCGGTTAAGTCCCGTTTTTATCAACTCACACTCGCGATAAAAGATCTTAGGGGGTGTTTACATGACACCGGGGCGACTTTCGCCCCGGTGCGAGTTCACTCCGGTTCCCTCTCATGGCTACCACCACAAATTTCATGCTGGCGCGAGTCACCCCGGCGCGAGTTCACGGCGAGAATTTCACTCCGGTACGAAATCTCGCAACGGTATCATGTAAACACGAAACGACCACCCGTTTCGGTGTGAAATCGGTCTGCCGGTAGACTGGTAGCGCATGAGTAATGTTCGCGATTTTGAATCATACGAGCATACACCAATCACAGCAATCCAACGTGCATAAATAGCTACACGTAAACAATCGACCTCATCGCCTGATGAAGACTAGCAGTATTGCAGTCGAAACGTCGCGATCAATATCTCAAAGCGATTCTATCGTGAGACAAACGAATAAACGGTCATTCCTATCTGACACCACGATGAACAATATTCACATCTTTAATGACATGAAGTGTACCTTCATGTAAACGCGATACGAAATCAAAAAGTTGTGTCGGTATGAAACTCGCGCCGGTGCGAGTTTTCTCATGTAAACACCCCCTTAAAAAAACAACACACTAGTTGAAAAGAAGAAAATTCATTATAAATAATGTTCTAATTTTTAAGCTGCTCACATTTTTTGCACCAGTCTTACTCAAAGATATTGCTTCGTTCATTATTATACACTTTGTTTTAAATGTTTTTCTTCTGCATTTTATGTTTGACAATGTATTTACATCAATAGAACATATTAGTGGAAAAACATTGATTGGTACAATTAAGTTACTTGAGCGAACTTAGGCTCTAAAAAGGTTAAAATCCTAAGGTGTTAAGTACTTTCTGAGCCTTTCTGAGCTTTTTTTTAGTATTTTATGTCTCTTAGTCAATGAGAAAACATTGTTTTTATCAACTTAGCCTCCGTAGCGAGCGTTTCCGCTCGAGTTATTGCGCGAAAACTTGGAATAAGACCAAAAAAATGGAGGTAGGGGGGGAGGGAAAAGTTTCCTTCTCTCCCCCCCTTCTTTTTTTTTTTTTATTTTTGCTCTCGTTCCAGCTTTCGCGCATTAACTCGAGCGAAATCGCTTAGCACACAGGTTATTATCAACTGAGTTGATTAGGTAGATTGGCCACCACTTGTATCACGAGTCTGCGAAAACATCTGCCCCTCCACCCTCCTCGCAGCAAGGTACGTTTCGCGCGAGACGTCCCTAGCGGCGAGGAGAGACAGCTGTATGCGCAAGTCCTTCACTCCTTCCCCACCCCTCCCCCTCCCCTCCACCCCATCAACTCAACACCACAGTTACTTTAGTTAACAATGCTGTACTAAATGATTTCCGTGATTAAAATCTCAACGTGCAACCATCTCAGCGAAAAGTGGGTCGTGACTTTCCTAATCAACTGTCCATGTTAGTTGCCCCACGTGAAAGAATCCGGATTACGAATTCCAAACTTCAGGATTCTACAAGCAAATATTTCTCGGATTCCGGAATCTGGATCATCTTACATGAGGCGAATGTTAAAGTTATGTCCTCTTCACTCGTGGACCAATTTGCGTCGAGATGATTTGTCATTCTCACGTTTTAAAAACAACGGCTGTATCTATCGGACGAAATATTATGCTGTTACCATTCAAATGAAACCTGTTCGAAGGGACTATTATATAGGCATAGTACTATTTAAATGTTGGGATTTTACAATAAGAAATTTCGAATTTTCTTGAAATATTTACTTTTACCATCATAAGAAGTGAAAGGGTTAACGAAGTTAGTCGGATTTCTATGTCCAGTTTAAGGTTAACGCGAACTATATATTAAAAGGGTTAGAATTATTGAAGTTCAAATTTAGTTACGTTCTAAAAAAACGACGCTATGACAAAGCATGCAGCCCGTTTTACTAAAAATTTTGCTGTCTTCTCTTCTTTGCTTCCATGGCGTCAAGAATAGGCTGTCTTTTTCCTTGATAGCGTGACCTAAGTCCTTCAATTTCCTTTTCCATTTCCATGTCTAGTGTTTGCATTCGACTCTGTAGTTCCTCACAAGAAAGTGACCGCAACTGCGAACCAAAGCATAATAACAGTCAAACTTGCCTAGTTTGATTGTTTGAACGCTTTTAAAAAAAATAATTCTGCGCCTTTAAGAGTAACCTGCTGCCCTTAACTCTTGTCGACCCTTCACCTTTGCGTGCCATCCACAACATATGCGCACGAAAACAAGGCACATTCCCTAGGGTTAAGAAGAGCGAAAGGCACCAGCGCGCGGACAGCCCTCTCCCACGAGCAGGACGCTTATGTCTACTCTCCCTCCTCCTTCGCGGGTTTGTGGAAATAGCGCACGATATACGACTGTGAATCACCTTGATTCTTAACACCGACTCGACTTAATAGTCCCTAGACGTTGCCCTACTCGCGCGGGATATCGCGAAGCCCGAAAAGGTCTGGACGTGAAAACTAGATCCCCCTTAATAGAATCCTCCATCTGTCCTCTTGATAAATTACTAACAGGGACACCCCGAGTTAGAACACCAAGGAGGTTACGCAACAACCAGGTGATCTGTGACGTCACTGCGGGGGCCTGGGGAAAGAAATTTTAATGCCGTATCCCATAAACCAAAGCTGACGGGAACAGATTGAATTGAATTGAATTGGTGCGCGCGTTGGTTTATGGGATACGGCATTAAAATTTCTTTCCCCAGGCCCCCGCAATGACGTCACAGATCACCTGGAACGACAGTGAAGGCAATAAGCGCATTCGCGTTCACTGAAACTTCATCGCGATTATGCCAGCTTGCTCAATTTGTGAATTGTACGGAAGCTATCCTGCAGATGAATTATTAGGAACGGCATTCATGTTAAAAAGACAAAGGAAAATTCATTAACGTGTGATCACGTCCCTTGTGTAGAGCACGGCGATAAATGTACCAAAAAGTGTGATGCACGTACGTTCTTTGTCGTTGGAGGTTGCTAAGCTCCCTAATGATTTGGAGGGGTTTCATTGGGAAATAGTATTCAATACTTACAAACTCAAAGTCAGGGGGACCCGCCTTCTTAATCTTAAAAGGATCCTCTAGCTTAGCCCCCCTGAGAAGTCCCCCAGCGTCATCTTCAGAGGAGCCATTGGGACCAGGGTCACTGCTTCGTCCTCCTACTTCAAATATCCTGTCAAAATGATCCATAAAGGAAGGACGATAGTTCTGCTTTGCGTCGCTATCCAATCCTGTTAAAGAAAATTGATAAAGGCGGCATGTTATATTCTCCAAGTAAGAAATTCTCAAGTGTAACCGTTAAACCTTCACTCGTTATCTCATGGTCACTTACCTTATCAAACGTTTAAATCCGTGGAAGAAATCTTATGGAGTTATCACTCAAATTAAACCTTTTACTACTACTGACCAGTACTTTCCCGTGGTGCTGTTTATTATGCTGTAAAAGGCACTGGTTTTAACTTTTAAGTCTGTGGATAAAATCCTTACGTGTTACATTCAAATGAAAGCTACTGAGCAGTTCTTTCTTGTGATAAGAGCAAATTACGCTGTACAAGGTGGTTTTAACTTTTAAGTCTGTGGACGAATTCCTATGTTGTGACCATTCAAATGAAAGCTACTGAGCAGTACTTTCCTGTGGTACTGTTTATTGTGTTGTACAAGATGGTTCTACCTTTTAAGTCTGTGGATGAAATCCTAAAGTGTGACCATTCAAATGAAAGTTACTGAGTAGTACTTTCCTGTGGTACTGCTTATTATGCTGTACAAGATGGTTCTAATTTTTGAGTCTGTGGATGAAATCCTAAAGTGTGACCATTCAAATGAAAGCTACTGAGCAGTACTTTCCTGTGGTACTGTTTATTGTGCTGTACAAGGTGGTTCTAACTTTTGAGTCTGTGGATGAAATCCTAAAGTGTGACCATTCAAATGAAAGGTACTGATCGGTACTTTCCTGTAGTACTCTTCACTTTGCTGTATAAGGTGGTTCTAACTTCTAGACCTGTGTTCAAAATCACAAAGTGTGACCCTTCAAATGAAACTTTTTACTTTATTTTACAATAAAGGATTCGCAATTTTTCTCGTGTTTGATTTTTGACACTGTCGGGAGTTCAAGGATTAATTGGGGAACTGAGCTTTTTTTTTTACCAGCACTCGAGTGCTTACTTTTCATTGTAGCGTCTTCATCTTCATCAGAGTTAATCACCATAGTTCCGAGGTCGGACTCCAGAAGTGTACCCGCCTCGCTATTCACAATCATGGTGTCTTGACTCTGTACAGTGGTGTTAACTATCATTGTATTGTCATCTCCATCTCCAACCTTTACCATAGTCCCTGAGTCGACTTGTTCCTCGTCCTCTTCCTGGAATCGTAAGGCAGACGTCATTCAAGTGTTTGTAACTTTTACCCTTAAGCTTTTGCAGCCTGCCAGCCTAGGGCCAAGCTCCTTGGTGGAGAGAGAGGGGAAAAAAGAGAGCGAAACGAGCAGAGCGTTGAGTAGGAAGGAGGAGGGAGGCGCCCATATTTTCGCTCGCCGTCTTCTCTTGATTTTAGCCCCCTACTCCTAAAAAGGCTATACCGGATCTGCTTTGCTGCATGCAGAAAGCAACTCTCATACTAGGCCCATATTTTTACAGTCCGTGCGATCTGTAGCAGTCTTATTTGGCATTGAAAAAGGTTTATTTGGCTGACCTACACCACGGTCTGTACCCCCTTTTTAGTTCCATATACTTTACTGACTGGTTTGGTCTGTGAAAATGACGTGACATGAATCCATAAGATTTGCTCACTCCAACACGAACGTGGGCCAACGAACATGAAGCAGACGACCCGTAAAATTGGCCATTTGAGGTTACGCTTTAACAACAGACTGGGCAGGCGTTGTGTCGAACTGCACTATTGGGAATGTTTTGGGTGACGAATTTTGACTCAGTTTCGTTAACAACGTAACCTTGTTATAGCCAATGAATGAAGAGATAGTGTCGCCTAACACAGTCCCCGCACAGTGTAACCTGACAAAACACAGTCCCAGTCCAACATCAGGCATCTTTCTCTCCTTTCTGTGCAGCTATAGACATTTGCGCTAACAGAAACAGAGAAAAAACGCTTGGTTCCAGGCCTGAGTAAACTTCAGGATAGCTACCCCGAGGACCAAGGCGGGGTTAAATCCAGGTAGACTTGGTCAAAGGAAGACCAAAATGAACGGCGGTGAGCTGTGCCCACGCGCGGGTTGAAATGCGTTGCCCACTGAGGTATTTCAAACTTATTTTGAGGGTTTGATTTTCGTTTACTATACCTCATTGTCTTCTCTAGTGCTTTCCTCTTCCATAATATTAAGAGCTTCTTGGATCATGTTGTTAAGTATGGTAAGAGATTTTGCTGATTGAATAAAAGTATGCTGGAACAGTAAAAACAAATGATAAAAGTGAGAATTTAACGTCCAAACTTGTGTTTCGTGGTGCGAATTAAGCGAGGCTAGTCCCGATATATATATATATATATATAGACCTGATATTCGTAAGAAATTAGAAACGTACATGTACCACACCTTTCACAGCCCTCTATTTTCTTGAATTTTATTTGATGCGCGCGCGAAATGGACGCGAGAGTGAAAGCGGTGCGCGGGAAGTTGAAGGCGGGAGGCGACTCTCCTTCGCTCGTACAAGTAAACTGCCACCGTAGTCCTAAAGTACTGTGAGATGTCAAAAACAGTCAGTAGTAAACACCAATGTGGGGAGAGAGGACTAAACACTCGAAGCTCCTAAAGGGGCCGTAATGACTGCCTGTAAAGAGAGTATAAGTTTGTGTATCACTTCACTGTGACCACGCCTATACCTGAAGTAACTGTGTGGCAGTTGCTCTTTCCTCCGGATTCTTCACGAGACATCTTGTCACAAAGTCCTTGAATTCCATGCTCCACCTGTCTTCTTTAAACGTAGGAGGGGGTTTCGTCGGAATCATAAATATTGCCTGGAGATAAAAGTCCGGACGCTGTTAGTAATCATGAACCTTTTATACCTAAAAAGCTTGATCTTTACTGTAACTCCATTATAACAAATGGATTTAACATAGACTGAATTAATTATTGTTTCGGGTGACAATGACTTTGGACTTTTGGACTTTTTTTGAGAAATCTTGGAATTTCTGCAAAAAGGGTTAATTTATACATGAACTAAAGACTATACTTAATGTGAAAATTGTTTTTACTTGATGGTGTGCTGCTTCACTTAACAGTTACTGTAAGCGAGAAAATAGTCCACGTCTATAATGTTCATTACTGATTTCAGTAGTTTGGCATATGGGAAGCAGTCAATTTGCCTATATGTTAACTCAAATCCAACTATAGTTTATTATATTGAACACATGTCCGCGAGGAGAGACTTTGCATTGGGCCTTACCCCAAAGTTCAACATTTAACTATGATTTTTCCTTTTGATTGCACAACTTGTACCAAGATTAACCAAAGAAGTAGACAAATAACAACTAATAGTTGCAGTTAGACTAACCCTCATGGGGTGAATGTCAGCGTACGGTGGCTTTCCTTCCGCCATTTCAATTGCAGTTATCCCTAATGACCAGATATCAGCCAGACAGTCATAACCTATTTCCTGGAATTTTGATAGGGGATAAAAACAATTTTCATTGCAAATCATAAATCAAGCCTTTTAGTATAAATACATTGTTGATTTATATCCGAAAAAATAAAATTATTGATCAATTTCCGACTCCGAAACATCAACAACTCTGGCTTCCATTTTGAAAACTGCTAGCCTTCAATGTTATTATCACCACACGGTGATTATAGCGGGATGAAGCAAAGCTCCTAGCCAATCATAGCGCTCTGTTTTCGATAATCATCAATGTAATTATACTAATACACTCTATAGATCATCTAAGCCTAAGATAAACAATAGTACAGTGAATCAGTGAAGTAAAAAGGTAAACGTGAATCAGAGAGAGTGCAGCAGGCCCATATGGCCGGAGGTTGACCCTGTTTCTGCAGCATAAAGAAACTAAGAGTATTGCTCCTCCCCCCGCCCCCCTGATAGGACACTAGTCCATTTAACAATATTCCTCGAGCCTGAATGGGCTCTGAGTCAATAGCCCATGAGGCCGAAGGCCGAATGGGCTATTGATTCAGAGGCCATGAGGGCGAGAAGAATAATAAATTGTCTTAGCAAAATCTAACTAGTTGGTCACAAATACCTAGACAAAACAACGCAGCATTGATAATAGACCACTAGTTGGATTTTACTAATACAGGTTAACCCAGTATCAAACTCGGAAAGTGAAAGGGTAAATATTGTGGTTCATTTTTTATCCTTTCTATATATCTTTTTTTCACATTATGAAAAAAAAGAAAATTCCACAATAATTTGTGGAAAACAATGTGGTTTAATTATTGAACCACATTTTTTTCTATTTTAGGTATCATATTCCAGAGAATGGATATTCAACTGAAAGCTGTTGACCAGCATAAAAATTGAATTAAGATTGATGTAAGCCAGCTTAACGTTCTGATTTAAACGCACTGACCTGTATAACTTCAGGAGCCATCCAAAATGGGGTCCCGATAACAGTGTTCCTTTTAGCCATTGTATCCTAGAGAAAATAATTAGCAAAATTAATAATGAATGAGGCTGAGTAGGATATGAAGAATTAAGGAAATCAAGGAGGGTGTTATCCGCCAAGGCTGAATTCCTAGTTTAAAACATACAGTACATAACATACTGTAGCTAAAATTAAAATATGCTTACCTGGATCGATGTTAAGCTCATCTTCGATAGTGTACCTTTAGGTTTGTCCAGCCCCGCAAATATTCTCCAGATAGCAGATGTCACCCTCCGAGTTGTCTTCTTGCTGTTTTTGTCATGTTTTTAGCTATCATTTCGCCGAGTTCCAGCTGTAGTTCTTACTCTTGAAACAAGCGAAATGCCTGACATTTTTTTCCCACAACCAAAACAACTCAGCCTCGTCCCCAGGTCTTCTCGGTTAACAGTGCCTTAACCTGTAGCAGGCTGCATTTTTGACGTCATTTCCTCGTTAAACACAAAATTCTTCCAAATTTGGTCATCATGCAGTAACTGGTTATGGTGAATTATGCGTGTGTTTTTAGCCAATCAGAATTGGGGAAATACTTTGAATGAAAAATAATAGCAGTTAGAGCACAGTGAGACTTTTTCAAAGAGAGCCGGAATAAAGGCAAGAGGGTTGTCGAAAACAAGAAATATTAGTTTGGGAAAAATTCCACAACAGTTTCCTGTCTGATATGGACAGGAAAAAACACTCTCAAAAATATCAAAGGAAGAAGCTTCCATGCATATAATTATTGGAATAATAAAATTCTTTGCTATCCCACAGTTCAAGACTGGCAAATCATTGACCCAAAAAACACTGATCAGAGATCTCACTAATAAAAATGCCAGTAACCAAAATGACTTTCTTACAGAACTGTTTTCAAACAGATCACTTCAAAGATCAGGACATGGAAGCTTAGCCACAAAAACCACAAACTACTTCACATTTTTTGCTTGACGTATAGTTTTTTTACACCTGATTGTCCATTTTCTTGCAACATAACATATTCGAGAAATATTTCTGGTTTACGTGGTTTTGTGGGATTGACTGCAAGGCAACTTTTTACATGTATTGAGCGGGTTGCAGGGAGAAAACTAGCCACATTTCTTTCTGTTGAGAGTATTATGTCTTTTACTTACTGTAAGTTGACCAGCAACTCCGAAGTCTGCAAGCTTTGCATGACCCTCAGCATTCAGAAGAATATTTCCTGCTTTTATATCTCTACAAGAAAAAAGGAGACTACAATCAGGAAGAAAAATTTCATCCATGGACTAACAAGTGAGCATATAACAGCCTTCTTTAAACCAATTCATGAAAGTCATCAAAGTTCTAGTAATTTGACTTGTTAATATGTAGAATTAATATTTTTTCTTAACAACTTACACTTCACAACAAAAACTATAGCAAAGTTAAAAACCTGTGACATCACACATAAAAAATGGCAGCCAATTTCACCAGAAATATCAATATTTACAGTAAGTGTAAAAATTGAAATAACATCAGTGCTCAACATAATTGTATCAAAATTTATTGTAAGAGGAACAGAAACTTCAAGGAAAACCAGGCAGGACTGTAGAGTGTAGACTCAAGTGTTATCATAACACAATCTTGCACTCAGCATTCAATGTTTCTGCAAAATTTCAAATAATTATAAATCACTTTAACGTTGCCTCACCTGTGTATTTTTCTCCTCAAGTGAAGGTACTCAAGACCTTTGAGGGTATACTTCAATATGCATGCTATCTCCTCCTCTGTTAACTGTAGAGAGATTTAGTTATTAGAATATTGGTATTCAGCTCAGTGTTTGCTTGTTAAAACAAACTCAAGACAGTTTTTATTTTCAGTGACTTTTTTATCCTTTCACCCTCTCATGATAGTGATAAACATCTAATTTCTTCCTATAATATTATTACTCATTCAAACAAGACCTAACATAAGCTAAGTCACATTTGTGTGATTTCCGTGTTCATAAAATACTTGCATTTCCGAATAAAACCAATGAGTACCGAACCATGCCAACGATGTTCTGACAATTTCCAAACATTACCAAAGATCCATGAAGAAGTTCTGTTTATTCAAAGGATTGCTAAATGAAGTGGTGCAAAGTACCATACCTTGGCACCACCTTACTGACAGTACAAGCTCTTATACCCGAGATAGCACATATCTTGGCAAGATAACCTACTACGACACTTCATTCTGAGCAACAATATAGTAAACCAATAACATCAATCCTCCAAGTTTGGTTCATGTGAGCATGTTGCTGAAAATCACTGGTCAACTAGCTGATTAATTAAGCAATCAGAAATGGACTGGAATTATTTGAATGAATAATAAATAGTTGGGGCTTGACTATTATGCCTCCAAGAAAAAAAAACCTTCCGATATATCTGATGATGGTGCAAGGTGATGAAATACAGACTATAACACACGTTTAAGGATTATACATAAGAAAAACTACTCAACACTTTCCACTTACAGTTTTATTCCTTATTTTCATCAAATCTGAAACAGATCCTGCACCGCAGAATTCCATGACAATCTAAGAATGTCAAATAAAGTTAGAAACACCCTAAAAATCAGTTCAAATGATGAGTAATTCACAACAGTGTTATTCATATTAGAATATCATGTTTCACTCTCTTCATAACTTTTTACATTCAATAATAATAATAATAATAATAATAAAATAATAATAATAATAATGGCTTATTGATGACTTTTCTACGACATTTTAAGAGACCTAACCTTTTATTGATAACAAAATCAACTACTAAAACCTATTTACAATTAATTTTGCTGAAGAAGAAAAAATTTCAGTCAAAGCACTATTTACAAGTCATTTCACAAGCTCCTGTTCATTTCGATTAACAACAATTCATTTCAATTAAAAAAACTCATGTCAATGAAAAAATTATTATCATTACCATTACTATTATTACTCGAATTAAAAACGTTTCATCTCAATAAAAAAAACAGTCTACCTCTAAAAATTCAAAAATTTGCCTTCAACTGTGTAAGAAAAATAAAATAAAACATCTATAAAACATCTATAGCGGTTGAGTCTAAGGAAGTCCTGCTTGACCCTTCTCTATTTCTACGACATAGCTCTACATTCATCAAGGCTACATAACTTGTGAAATATATTACTTTATACATACATGTGTAATATAGATAAAAAAGAGAAAGTAGACGTAGGTACATCAAATTGAAAGCAATATGTCAAATGAACAAAAAAAAAGATCTTATCTGGATTTGGCATTAGTTTAAAATAATTTTCAACTTTTCCCACAAAATTTTAGCATTAGTCTCAAGTTTGATGTCATTTGACAGACTGCTGAATAACTTGGAGGCTGAGTCTTGAAAAGTTCCTGTTTCAAGAGGCACTGCCAGTTGCAGTATAGCACTTGAGTGTAGATTCCTGGTACTTTAGCTTCTCTCTGGAGTTAAATAGCTCAGCCAGTGGGCATCATGTGAGGTTCTATGGGTTGTTCTTAACATTTAGCAATTATTGGATGAGGTTGAGCAAAATATCGTGATTTGTCAGTGGCAAGCAGATCAATTATATCGGCTTCAGCAAATAATTGATCTGTGAGACACTGACAAATCACGATATTTTGCGATAACCGAGTTCAATAACTGTTTTATCATTCGATCCCTGAGTTTGTTTTTTAATAAATAATATCTTCGGAAAGTGGTTAGCGCGCGCTGCCTTCCAGTAGTAATGACAGAGATCACATAAATGAGCAAGGAGCAAGCATGGTTTCATTTATGCATGAGCAGAATAGTATTTGCAGCCAAAAACAGTTGAACGACAATGCGCATGAGCACACCATTATTTGTAGGTAGTTATTTGCAGGTCATGTGGTGGACTCTCGGCCAATGAAAAGGAAGAAGCATTTGCATCGAATGATAAATGAAATTATTTCATTCTCTTATCCTCTGAGCAGGAAACAGAAGGTACAAATACATGTACTCATTTGTACAAACAACAAAAACCACTGAGGTTAACCATACCCAAAGATCTGTGTTCTTAAAGTAGCTTCCATAATACTTCACAACATATGGGCTATGAAAAGAGAATTCAAGGTTATTACGTACAAAATCATCATAACCAATTAATTAAAAATAACAAAAAAGCAAAAATGTAAAGTGTGGACGCAAATTTATTTTATATCATGTACCTGTCACATTGTTGCATCATGCTTATTTCTTTGATGATTTCTTGCAAATCTGTATCAACTGGAACTTGTTTAATTGCAACAACTTGTCCTGACTCTTTGTGCATTGCTTTAAATACAGAGCCATAAGACCTGTAAAAGGAAAGTAGATAAAAAAGAAATATAGTGTCTACCGTGTTGTCCACAAATTGACTCAAAACTTAGCGAGAACAACATTGTCCATGTACAACATAAGAAACAGTCACACACTAAAGTGGAGGATGATTTCCTTTTGGATTAACTTTTAAACCTATTACAGTGCAGACACTTAATCCACGATACTGGGAAGAAGATTGTCCAATCACAACTTTTTCTGAAAATAAAAGATTCTCAATTTCACATTCCTAAATTTGAGGGTTGTTTCCTAAGAGGTCTGGTAAGATCAAACGGCTTTAAGTTCTCATCGGTTGCATCGTTAAATAATTGAATTTTATTGGTTTGTTTGCAAAAAAACTTGATAATCTTTTGTTTTCAGAAAAGCTTGTGACTTAACTAGTAAACTTTATTTGCATAGTTGAATACTTGAATTTTATTGGACTGGTTTAAAAAAAACTTGACAATCTTTGGTTTGTGTCCCAGTTTGAGTGTCCACACTGTAATTAACTTTTTAATCTTGTCAAGTAAATTCGCCGTAAATTTTTAAAATTTGTATGGAACCTTGCAAGAATCCTTTTGGATTCATATTTTGTTCTTGAGAATATTATTGTGAGTATCTACCTAAAGGATACAATTTTCCCTGGGGTTAACTTAGTTGTAAAATTGTCACATACAAAGGGTCTTGATGTGCACTGTGGCTGCCAACCGTGTTAGACCAACCTAGGTCTATCTGCCTAGCACTGAACTTAGTGTTAATTTGTTGATTATAATGTATTTTTATGAGGTTGTCAGAAGAAAGTGGACACGTTTCATTTATTGTGGTGTCAAAACATCACCCTGTTGTGTAACTAGGTGACTGAGACGAAGTTGCATTAAATTAGTCAATAATTGGCTAATTTATTGGGAAGTCTAGAGGGTAACTATGTCCTCTTTAGTATAATTACATCGATGACTATCGAAAATAGAGCGCTGTGATTGGCTAGGAGCTTCGCACTATCCCGCTATAATCACCGCACGGTTATTATAGCATTCAAGGCTAGCAGTTTTCAAAATGGCAGCCAGATTTTTTGATGTTTCGGGGTCGGAAATTGATCAATAATTTTACTTTCTCGAATAATCATCAATGTAATTATACTAAAACAATTAGTCACCTCAGGCGACGTGAATATTGATGAATAGTCACCTCGACTTCGTCTCGGTGACTATTCGTCGATATTCATGTCGCCTTCGGTGACTAATTGTTAATTAAACAGGTGACAACACAATAGAGGCCAAATTAATGGGCTGATTATATTGTACCAGAGTGACTTTCATTCTGGAACGAAGTTCGTGGTCCATTCACATGATAGAATAGACTGGTTCCACCTAAGGTAAGCTCAATTACCAGCCAGTGTTCAGGAAAATCAGCCTGTACTCATCCCCCTGAAAGAGTCTCTCATGGGTGGCAGAAGCGGAGGGGCAAGAGGGGGCCTCAGGCCCCCCACTTTTGTAGAATATTAAATAACTTCTTTTAATTTTACCACAGGACTATTTTGGAAAGTTTAAGTAAACGTTGAGTCGTCTATTTAAAACAAGAAACAATGTACATACTACATAGCCTGTTGGATTAGGGCATTACATTTTTGATTTCCTCCCCCTTCCCCACCCCCCTATAGAAGGCTAACCTATGTAGTTTTTGTTGTTGGCAATATTGAAGATTGCATCCGAGGGGTCCAAAATGTTGTTAGCCTGATCTGCATGTGCGTATGCCCTTATGCTTATGCCTATGCGCTAGAAAAACCAGGTTTTAGATGTTTCGGCATCTTATAAAAAAGACAGAGGCCACCTTTTACTGTTTATTGGGGAGGGGGGATGGAATATGCAATTTTATTTTCAGTCCCTCCACCTTTTATTTTGCTCTGCCGCCGCTGTCTCTCTTCGTGAAGGATCAAAGGCCGACCCCGGGAGACAGCGGAAATCGAGCCTAAGCCTAACGCATTCTCACTCACAAGGTTTTCCCATTAGATCAACACTCACCTGGTCCAGACCACAAGATCTGCGATTTTCTAATCCGGATTGTTTTCAGTATACATGATACCAGAATGAAATTTCGTATCAGAACAAGAATTTCGTTCAGATTAAAAACCAGAATGAACTGATCCCAGAATGTCTTGTACGGAAACAAAACATAAAAAATATATGGAGATGACTGAACTCGTTTCAGAACGAGTGTCATTCTTGTATCGTGTGAATAGCCCCTAAGAAAGTAAATGAGGGAAGCAAATTCCAGGAATTTGAGAAGTGGCTGTTTAACACAAGGCCACTTAATGGAAATTTGAGAGTAGTATTATTTCTCCCATCCAGGCTTTTGTACAACTTTGGGTATTTTCATACAATTTTCAAGTATGGGAGAAGTTTTGTTTTGTAAGAAAAAACAGTTCGGACTGTTAAAGCCTATTTCTATTTGAGTATCCTCTCTTTACTGGTTACTTTAATCGCATCTGGCTTAAATTAAAGCCAAATAAATAGAGTATGTTACTACATCTTACACATTCATGCAGATGTCAATATAATGATTTGTCAGTTAAGAACAGGAATACCGTAAAATGAATTTTGCGGTGCAAGGTCAAGGAAGATACAAAACATGCTAAATTAATGCTGAATATGGCGGAATTTGAAGTTTACTTTTGTCGTGGGTGTTGTACTTAGAGCGACAAAGAAAGTAATAAAAAGTAATTACGATGTTTATAAATTCGATTTATAACGAGAATAGCCACTGAGACAAAAATAAACGTGAAAACATGTCAATTAAAAATATTGAGCAGATTCTAGAATAATTTTTTAGCGTTCATTTCACAACCGGATTAAAGATTAGCCTTTAAGCTTACCCTTCACCCAGCTTTTCCAGAACATCAAAGACTTCTTCTGGCGGTCTCGTTAAGCTTTCTTCGCTCAACTTCCGTAGCTCACTCCTTAAAATGTCAGATAAAAGAAGCCAACTAGTTCGACATATGCATATTAAGCCAAAATTAAGTATTAGAAATTTTAGAACATTACACTGTTTCTGTGCCTAATTGAAAAATGTTACCCTTTAGCAGACATAGTTTGCTTTGGTTATACTGTAAAGCTCAGCTTGTCAACTCATGATCGCCAAAGGACTCCTCAAAATCGCACCAGATTCCAAAACATCGCCATCAAATGATTTTCTTTCGGTATTTGCAAGGCGACTATCGAAGACCGATGAGTGTTGCGAGCCCGCAATAGTTGGCAAAGAAGGAAAATACATACTGTTAAGCCACCCCTCCCTCAAAAATTTTAACCTTAGATGTCAATTTAATTTTGGAATGACGGGTAAGACACTTTTAACTGATGGTAAGGAAAAAGCGTCATTATAAGATTTCTTTGTTTATTTTTAAAATTTCCTTTCAGATATTTAGCATAGTTTTCAGTTTTTTTTAAATGCTCTCCCCACTTCACCCTGGTTGTTTGTAATTTGTCAAGGTTCAAAGTAAGCGGCCTGGTTGCACAGCAATCCGCGTGGAAGAAAGAAAACTCAAAATTGCAAATGGCAGATCAGGGGGACGCTATGTATTCGAACGCCGGCCGTAGAGACGATTCTCCTATCGACGGAGACCCCAGAAATGAACGGGAAGGGAGCAGGGAAAGCGACCACGACGACAGAGATAGACGGCGAAGAGGTGGTGGTTATGAGAGGGATTTACGACGCGAAAACAGACGGTACGCTCCGTATCCTTCGGCAGATGAAAGGTCGAATTCTAGGCGACAGTCTGGAAGCGGCGGAAAGGAGTGTCGTGTATACGTTTGGAATCTTCCTTACTCCGTAAAATGGCAGGATTTAAAGGACTTTATGAAGAAAGGTAATTCTGCTGTTGTGGACTAATATTACGTGTAGAAAACGAAAAAGTACTGCAACAGTTCACACAGCTGGCTCGACGCTACTCTCTTGAAGTGTTACGTTGTTTGTCAGTAAGGTAGAAGAAGACTCGCAAAAACAATGAGGCGTCCAAAAACCCTGGATCAGACTGGATGGGATCAATTTCTGTAACTTACTTGCTATAAATTGAGGAAATGATGCGGGTAAGGTTATGGTGGTTTATCCGATCTCGTCCGATCGATGGTTTGTCAACGACCATAACAACATTAATTATTAAAATTGTAAGGTAACTATTGCGATTAACTTAGATTTTAAAGTTTCTTGTTTTTATTTTCCACAGTCTTAAAAGTTAGAGTGTCATACTAAATTAAAACAGTTAGGCAATAATATTGGTGGTAAGGTGCCATAGAGATGCATATAGGTAGCAACAGAGGAGAGCAGAAGTGCTTACCATTTACATAAACCATCACGGTAGTTTAAAATTCCAGACATGAACATTTAATGTTTAAATTTGATATCATGGGAGGGACCCAGTACAAAGTATATTCAAATCAGGTGAAGAGTTGTTCATCTTCTCATCTGTCGTCTCCTCTATTTCCCACATGGTACGACTTTCACCATTTGCTTTTCAACCAAATTTCAGGTTTTCTCATCTAAATGTTAAGTAACCCAGAAAACTTTTCAACTTCATGGAGGTCACCACGGCAACCATACCATGAAGATGATGTCAACTGCAGAAATACAAAATTTAAAATACCACAAAACAGCAAAGCAAATTGGACAAAAGCATATGGCAATGCCCTTACAAACCTTCCATGAGTGAAAGGGTTGAATTGCTTTACATTGTTTGTTTGTTTTTGTGTTATTTTTTTGTTGGTAGTTGGTGATGTTGGATATGTAGATATCATAGAGGACAGTCATGGAAAATCAAAGGTAAAGTTCTGGTCTTTGGTTTCACGTACTCTACTCTGTACTGGTAAATTCTGCGATAGAATCTATGAGATTCCATAAGTCAAATTGTTGGAAACTAACATAGAAACATATTACAGTTGTTGCATGAAAATTTTTTAGAGTATTATTTTGTAAACATATATATACCTAAGCCTAAACATTGGAACCAGCAACATATTTACAATAGTAGAATTAGAAAATACTTCAGAGAACTAATATTTAAACCAGGAAGGAGTATCTGCTCTATATTATTTTTTGTTGTTTTAGAACTCATAGACTGCTAACAATTTTAGACACTAACTGTGTAATATTATTATTTTATTGTAATTAATAATGTCAGTTAGTGTAATAGTTATTATTTTTTTGTATCTTTTCTTTGTTTTCATAATTTTTCTCAGTCTTTAATTTTTGTTAACTCCCTCTTATTTTTGTTTTCTTTTCAGGGATGTGGGTAAGTGTTTTTTAGAAAAAATGCCATGGCATTAAATAGCTTTTTGTAAAATAATAGCTATATTCTTTATTTTAAAAAAATTTGTATGATGAAATGACATTATGATTTTGTTTCTTACAAATAAAATTTGTGCAACGAAATTCTAATGATACAGTATTGTTTAAAACACAGTAAATGTAACGTGATGGTATCAGCTCTGTGAGACATCTCTACGTTGTGTACTTTACACCTGTCACTCTACGCTGTTGGGTGTTTATCAATACATGTATATTAGTATTATTAATGAAATAAACAGAATTACCCTTGAACGTGAAAGTATACTTTGGTTAACCTTTTTGCAGCATTGTGGAATTTCGACATAAAGATGATGCAGAAAAAGCCATCAAAGAACTCCATGGGACAGAATTTAAAGGAAGGTCCATCCACATACGGGAGGTAAAGCCTGTCTGCCATGGAGTTTTACTCGTATTGTCTTGATCACTGTAGTTGTCCCAAAAATATTAGGGATTGGAATGATCTCAACTATCTGGACAACTTTGTGGCCTTATTCATAATAAAGTTTCTATCTCCTCAGTTGTGTAGATCACCCCATCTAGTGTAAAACAACAGTCAACATTATGTGATGCCATAACCGTTTTCAACACGAAATGAAGTCTGAGAAATGAGCACAGAAATTTCGCACTGATGACTTGTGATTAATCAGATCTGGGCAGTGCTTCTTATTGGTCATGCCACAAGGGAAATTTGCTTCAGCCAATCAGAAGCACTACCCAGATGTGGGTTGTGACATGTCATCAGTATGAATATCTGTGCTTGTTTTGCAGATGCCATTTTGCAGGGAAACCAATATTGCAACACCGAGAAATGTCAACGGTTTTCTCAGGCCACATCACACCTTGCACCAGAGGCATTATCACCAGAGGCTAATCAATGCCTAACTGTCTTGCAGGATCGGATTGAAGAAGATCGAAGTGACAGACGCAGAGCCACATCATCCAGGGGATCAGACCTTGGCAGCAGTTATGGTGGTGGGCATGGCAGCAGTAGTCTTACTCTGGGTGGTGGCGGCGGCGGCGGTGGACCTCTTGGTAACATTGGAGGCCTTTTAGGCTTAGGGTTTGGAAACTTTACTCAAGGAATTAATTACAAAACTGATGCGCTGTCATGCACAGTTTTTGTCAGCAATGTAAGTTAATCAATTTCACTTTCAAATATTTGTTGCTTTCTGTGAATACTTGGATTGCTTGTAATGTTATCCTTTTAAATGACCACAATTTATAGAAGGCTAGCAGCGATAATGGAAACTTGAAATACAGGGTGCAATGAAAATCATTTTTGCAGCTTGCCATCTGAAGCTAGCATTTACTAGCCCAGACGTCATTTCAACTAGCCCCAAAAGCTTTTTGATGAGCAGAATTGACCTCACAATCCTTCTGTTATTCAAATTCCTCAAAAAACATCACTTGCCCACCGGGCAAGTTAAAAACAGAAGTCCCTAGCCCGATAGCAAGTCCACTAGCCCTGGGCTATCAGACACTACTTTCTTTGCACGCTGAAATATTTAAATAAGAAAGTTGTTAAATGTAGTGATCAAGAATCCAAATTCAAATAGGTCTTCGGGATTTGCCTTTACTCTACATTTCAGCTGAGCTGGCCTTTTTCAGGAGTACAATACAATAATATTTAGGTTTGCATCAACAGTACTTTTTAATGTAAACTGAGTACATTGTGATTGGCTAGAACTGTAGCATGCTCGCAATTAGCAGTTGGACAATAACTGATATAGATAAAGTGAAAGTAAAGTACAATGAAATGGAATAAAATAGATGAGACAAAAAGACATAAAAAAATAATGTGGACATATAGCATAAAAAACTATTGATCTACCTAAAATTCCTGAACTCATGAATTAGTTGGATTTTTTTGCCCATCAGCTTGACTACAGTGTCACCTGGCAGAGACTTAAAGACAAATTCAGAGGAGCTGGTATGTGACTGTGTGTATTGCAACTTGATAAACCTCATAAAATAACAATACTAGTAGATAGTTTTATAACTTAAATGTAAACCAAGATTAAGAATCTTTTTATTAATCCTTCTTTTATGGGTAGTGAGCTTGCAAGTTATCAACACCAACTAAATAATATTGGAACCCCACCTTATGACCACCTGAGTCGTTATTACGACAATATTCTTTCAATCCAAAAGTAAAAAATCACTGGGTTATTTTGTTATTAATTTTGAAGACCCCTTAAATGCAACCACCTTGTTATTACGACCAGGATTTTATGGCCCAATGGTGGTCGCATTAACGTGATTCCACTGTAGTTAGTTCATTGCTAGAAAGACTTGAGAAAAATTTTCTAGCCCTGTTTTTTTAAAGGTTTATATACTTTGCTTGCCCATAGTGTGTGATGAAAGCAGACTGGTCCATTTGCTTAATCTACTTAGAATGACGGCACTATCAGACAGGCTTCACTTTTGTCACCCATGACAGCACTGGGCTGTCAATAAAGGCTGGGGGCCAGGGGCCAGGGGCCAGGAAATTCCTCTGGCTACCATGAATATATACCCCGGGCTACTTCCATAGGAAAATAGAAGAAAAAAGAACCAAAAAAAATCCCTAACTCCTTAATTCCCCACCATCTTGTTGTATTTACCTGGCAACTTGAAATCTTAGTGACAGCCCTGCAGCATGAACCTGCTGCAGTGATGTTCTTTGCAAATAATATACTAACATACTTACTGGGTGAACCATGTTTTTCAGGCAATGTTGTCCGGGCAGATATAAATTTGGACTCAGATCATAAATCCAAAGGTTTTGGTACCGTACAATTTGAAACGGCAACAGAAGCTATAAATGCAGTTTGTATCCTTTCCATGAATACTGCCATTCATGTGAATGAATTAATGCAATTTATGTTACAGTGTCTGCTGTTGATTTCATCTGACCACTCAGCTAAGCATCTCTGATTCATTAGCTACTATTTACAGTTAAATCCTAACTTACGAACACCTCATCATTACAGGGTTCGCACGCGCCTTGAAAGTCCTTAAAAGTCCTTGAATTTTAAAATAAAAATTCAAGGCCTTGAAAGTCCTTGAAAATTGTTGTAGGTGCTGGAAAGTCCTTGAATTTCTGTGCTAACTTTATAATTTAAGTAGAACTCCAAAGGAAAAGGAGCAAACACAGAAAGACCTTCGAGATAAAATTACCTATGTTGTGGAAGAACTAAAAAAAGACATAGAATTAAGGCTCTTTTTGAATTGAATAGAGTCCTTGAAATATGGGAAATGTGTCCTTGAAAGTCCTTGAAAAGTCCTTGAATTTTTTGTTCAAAAACGGGTACGAACCCTGTCATTACAGATAGTGTGCTTGTCCCTTGAGAGGGAAAGCCTTTACATTTTCTCTAAATTCGACCTGCTTAATGTGGGCACCCTGTTAATATGGACACTTTCTATGGCCCCTTCAATGTATGTATCAATGGGGTTTGACTGTCTTCGATTTCATATGTTGGTTAAATTTCTTAACTGCTTGTGTAACTTAGCCATGTTCCATGGCCATGTTCTCTGTGACAGAGCTATGAGTGTAAGATTGGTAAGTTTACTTTCACTTTTTTGAATTTTTGAATTTACAGAGGCTGTGTCACAATATTTTGAGTCATTATTGGAACAAGATCATCTTGAGATTTGAGTAAACCTTAGAATATTTGTCTTTCAAATGACTGGTTATGCTTAAGGATTTATTCACAGACTCATTAGGGAACATTGCAAAACTACCTTAAGGAACAGTAAGAACAAATAAAGGTGAAATAAATACTTCATAGTTTGCATGTAAGTGATAACACTTGAATTTTTTTCCCACAGAAGCTTGCTTTAAAGTTGTTACAGGAAATGTGAGATAGGCATCTGTTCGCACCTTGTCTTTCTTGTGTTGGTATGAGTCATGTTGGTTTGGATAAATCATTTTGTCTTGCTTCCTCTTAATAAAGGATCGCAATGCACCCATCATGCAGCAACTTGGCAGTACAGGCCTTAACAACCCAAACATGAACCGAGGAGGAGCTGGGGCAGGACCAGGGGCCGGCATGAATCCCATGGCGGTGTTACAACTGTTTCAAAGTCTCCAAGGCCTGACTCAGCTGGCCCAGTTAACAAACAATCTTGGTGGTGGCACTGGTGGATTGGGTGCTGCGCTTGGCAATCTGTCTGGAGGTGGTGGAATTGGAGGTGTAGGTGGACCTGGAGGGATACCTGACACTCCTGGTGGCAACCCTCTTGCAGCACTTGGTGGACTGGGAATGCTTGGAAGCACCTTGCTGGGTGGAGGTGGTGGTAGTGGTGGCGGCAGTGGGAGCATGGGTGGAGGGCTTGGTGGATCGCATCACAGTGACAGTGGGACTGCAGGTCGGCAGGTTTTTGTGAGAAATGTAAGTACTGCTGATCTATGATGTTTATGTTTGTGGGCGGGGTTTCTAAGGTTCTTGGAAAGGGCATCATTTTTATCCCAGAACAGTTTGAAGAAGTTGCATATCTAAGAATATCAAAGGTACATGCAGAGTGCGGGGCATCACCAAATTATTGGATCATTCTGAAAATGTTGATTACAGAAATCTGTTGTTTCTGTTACAGATGCAGCGAAAGCCATAGCGCATGCTAAGAGTAGTGAAATGGTACATCTGAGGGTTCTGTGCACAAATAGATCTGATGTTGTTAAGTTGGAGTTTAATGTACTTGAGACCTTGAAAAGGCCAGGGCAAAAAACTGCGGCTCAACTATTTTGAGGTCTACAGTTTACCTTGAGCAGTGTTTCTTGCTTGTTGTTGTAACTTTTGTGCTTTTTGGTGAAGTGATTCTATGTAGTATGATAACCCATTACTCTAGATCCTCAAGAAGTGGTTTTACAATCAACTTTTTACTGACCAAGAAGTCCAAACTTTTTACTTAATGTCTTCTTGCACTTGGGAGTGTGACCTTTTCCTTTGGTGAACTGTGGCCTTTGGCTTAAAGTTTCATCCATACTCAAGAGTTAGAACCACCTTGTACACTCTAATAAATAGTACCACAGGAAACTACAGCTCATTAGCTTTCATGTGCATGGCCATGCTTAATTAGGATTTTCTCCATAGACTCAAAAGTTAGAAGTACACTTTGCACAACATGGTGAAACAACTGTTTGATGGATTCATTTGACCGGTCACATTTTGAGTTGAAGTTCATCTGAAGTCAAAATTCAGAATTGTATGCATGACTTCACTGAAATGTCTGGTTATTGATGAGAAAGGTTATAGCTCTCTGCATCTGTGGGTTCTGCTCTATTTTGGAGGGTGGTTTGTTTAATGTGGGCATTGGAATATTTTAACAGCTTCCTTGGCGCTACACTTGGCAAGACTTGAAGGACAAGTTCAAAGGGGCAGGCAAGTCACTTAATCATTTAAAAGTATAAAATATTAACTATCGTGAATTGCTGTTGTCCATTGTAATGATTATTGATATCACCAAATACCAAATTAAACATTCATGCACACGTACAACTGAATCTGAGAGACCTTTTCATTGACAGACTGAATTTATTGGACACCACTCAGTCCTGTTACAAGTATGATTACAGACCAAATTGGATGAAATGAAGTTCTGTCATCAATATTATTAATCATAACTATGAAAAATTTGGATATTTCCTTTTTTTTAAAAAAATGAAATCCCAGTCTAGAGCATGTGCACCATGGCATATACTCAGTGATGCCAACTCTCCCGCTTTTGGCGGGAGACTTACGCTTTTTTGCCTCGTCTCCCGCTCTCCTGCTTTGGTACATAAATCTCCCGCTTTTTACATCCACTATAAATATTGAATACTTAGTAAAAAATAAAACAGACTTAGTTTGAGATTTAGCCCATTTTTAGCTCAAAACTTGAATTTTTCTTATTCACAGTACGGTTTCTGGTGCATTTTTGTCATTGGCAAAGATTATTTCTAGCATTTGAATTTTGATAGTATGTACATCATGTAAGACGTCATATAATGTCCTACGTCATTTGCACGGGGTGGAGGCGGGGGAGTAAAAAAGGCAGTCTCCCGATTTTAGGTCTCCGGGGGTTGGCACCTCTGTATACTGTCCAATTTAATTTAGTCATGACATATAATGATATACTTTCCTAGTACTCTGTCCTATTCATGATAAAATCAGGGCTGTTGATAGCTAATCTTGTTATACTGTAGTTGTGATTAATAATGGTAATAGGACTTAAAGGAGTCCAATTCGGTCTGTAAATCATACGAGTGATTGACAAAATTGGATGATTGGAGCAGGAGTTCAATTTGTTTAATCATGAGTATGATTGCATACTGAATTGGACGACACGAAGGTCTCACATACAAGTGGGAGCCATGCCAAGCCCTACCATGCAGCCTGGCCTTTATTACATCAACACTACAAATCATTAGTGTTACAGCACAAAAAGAGAGCTCACAAAACAGCTGAAACTGAGCCTAGATACAAGATTAACATAGAAGAATAACCCAAACTAAGGCACTACTTGAAATCCTACAACCCAAAAACACATGGAAGGTGGGTGGGTGGTGCAGTTCAGGCAGTGGCGGGGGGCAACAAAAAACAACTTAACTCTGAAACGCCAAGTGATGTGAAGGTCCCCCGCTTACTCAAACACATACTCCTAGCCGAGTGTGAGAAAAACGTTTTCTGCTTCTGTCGTTCCTCAGCTAGCAGAAAACCACACTTCTGTTACCAATTAATCATCGCTATAACAAAATCTGTAATATTTTAAGCCTTTTAAAAATCGAGACACAAGATATTCAAGAGTTTCTGCTAGCAGTGAAAAAACAAAACCATGCGATGGCTCATACTGTCCAACTAGGCATGACTTGTACTCTCCTATTGTACTGAAATCAGGACAGCTGACAGCCAGTCAGATTTGAGAATTTTGTTATCATTATGATGAAGGCAGTTAGTGATTTCTTAATGCTTTTTTTCTGATTCAGGGAGAGTTGTGCGTGCAGATATTATGACAGAATCTAGTGGAAGATCAAAGGGTTGTGGGACAGTGTTGTTTGAAACGTCTGAGGATGCAGCCCATGCAATATGTATCCTTTCTATGTCATGAAATTAATAATTTATTGTTATAAAGTGTGAAGTCATAAAAATTCAAATTTATGAAGTTATGGGATTGGTTGGCATATTCAGAAAGAACAAGATGAAAGAGCCCCCTTGCCAAAAATCAGCCTGTTAGTGCAAGTTGGTGGGTGGATTTTAGGACCGGTTTGCTCTGATGACTCCATACAAATCCTTCTAAAATTGGCTCGGATCATAACTTCATCGATCCAGCCTGTTTTTAAGGATTTAGATGGAGTCATCAGAGTGTATATCATCAATATCATTTTTTTTGTTTTAGTACTAAATAAACTCGTACCTCCAAAGGTTTTGTAAAAGTTTCAAATTCAATTCCCAGACGTCCTTTCTTGTTAGTGAATTCCTTTGTTTCCTCAAAGTTTGCAAAAATCACAAACTACTTGAAGTTGAGGCTAATACATTTATAATCGACTGCTTTAATGAATTTTCCTTAACAACTGTTCAGCCATGTTCAATGGCACATTGGTTGATGGCCGTGAGCTTGATGTCAGATTGGATCGGTTGGGCTGATGTATGAAGGGGACCAGGGAATGATGTTTTGAAAAGGAGAGAGAGAACACCTTTTCTTGGCCTTCTTATAGTCACGTTTCTCACTTGCAATCCTTCCATTGTGGACTGCCAAGTTGTTTAGTAGTTCATACTTAGCTGTGGTTTATAGAAAGGACTTGTTCTGCCTGACACGTTTTTCTGGGACTTGTAGGTTGTTTTTATTTACTTGCTCTATGAGCATACTACTTTTGAAAAATTCACCCCTGCAACTCTTAGACCACAGTAAGGCTTATCTTTTTGGCTCGGATAGTTGTGGATGCTACCGACCTCTATCCAACGGTGGCGCTTGGCTTTATCAAGACTAAAGCTCTTCTCAGTTTGCTGAAGCAGACAGGGCCTTTTTGCATCGTTTTGGTGAATCGCGTTTTTAAAGTATTCGAGCTTTTTAGTTTTAGCTTTGTTTTACGTCATTATTCAGAAGCAACATTTTGTCAGCATTGAGGCAATCCATATGATATTCCGTTGTATACCTTGTAGTTCGTCGTAACCAGCAATAATTGGGCGTTGTATCTGTTGAAAACCCGTCTGGTTACATACATCCCTTGATAAACCGTTTACAGTAGTTGTATTTATAGAAACTGATGTTGCCTGATAAAATGAGACTTGTGAAAGGTGGTTGTTGTTGTTGTTGTTGTTGTCGTCGTTGTTGTTTTCTTGGGGTGGCACAGTTTTGATACGCGGGATACTGTGGATAGGTAGATAACTGAATTTTCCCAGCTTCATTCATCTCCGTATTTGGGTACAGCATAGCAATAACTTAGAAGCCCGCAAAGACTTGCGAATTGCTTGAGTGCAAAATATCTCGATTGCTTCAAACTGACAAGTAGCATTAAGTTGCAAATTTGTCACTTCTTAACAAAGGGTGTTGCATAGTCTTTACTAACATGGGTGTAATGCAGCTATGATATCTTCGCGGTACGGCAGTTGTCGCTTAAACTGCCCCAGGGCTGTAATGTTGGCTTAATGCAACCATAATATGATTTGCAACATGTTAATTGTCAGTGCTGCCGATTTCATAACATGGGTCCGGTGCAGTCATGTTATGGCTGTGGCATGGTGTTTATCACTGCTTGAGAGTAATAACTTGGTTGTGCCTCAGTCCTGTTAATAATGAATACAGCATGGTAATTATTAGTGGCAGAGGCCCCAGGCTAGGTCGGCATGATATGGGTGCAAAAATGATAATAAGCAATGTTTCACAAAATGGGAGTTGTATAGGCGTTTGTGGCTAAAGCAAATGCTTATTACCGATGCTGTATAGTTTTGTTCAGGGTACAACACGTTATGGATACGATATGATTCGTTTTTTGTGGGAATATAGATACTCCGGACTCATGATGTAGGTTAATTACCGCAGTAGCAGGTTTATCACGTTAACTTGTGAATGTTACACAAGATGGTTTTTTTTTTACTGTCAAAGCTTTGACGTATGGGTTCACTACAGTCAAGATGTCGTGAATCATGTATTTTATTGCTATGGGTATTACATGGTAAACATCAGTGCCACAGACTGTGTACAACAGGGTTATAGTGCATTCATGATGTGGGTGTCGTCTGGCAAGTATCAGTGCTGCCGGGATGGATCTCGAGCCGTGATAACGACTCTCATTGGTAAGAGAAAACAGCATTCATATTGTTAAGTCATGGTAAGTATGCTACTTGTTGATGCCACAGAGTGTTAACAAGTGGATGTAGAATGGTCATTGTACAGGGAAGATATGGTTATGTATCTCACTTAAGGGTTTTATTTGTGGCTGCAGTGGCTATCGCGGCACCGAAAGCGCATATTCAATGAAGCTGCGACGGACATCGTGATAGGTGAGCGGTGCAGTCGCGTTACACGCAACTGCAGCTTTTATCGGCATGTTGCACACTAAGGGGAAGGAATTTGGAGAGACAGCAGGGTCGCAATGGATTGCAGCAAGTGCAGCTCTTGTATGAAACGTCACCGTGATTTGCTTTTGTAAGTGATCTGGACAACCCCATTTGCCCGCATGGATTCGAGATGCCCCTGTCGGGTTTTCCTCTGGCCCCTTCGTGGTGCGCCTCACGTATCCCCGTGAGCTGCGCTGACATCCGCTATCTCCTCCTTCCACGTGACTCGGACACTCATTGGCAATAATGTTGTATAAATTTTACTGCATATTCCCTTTTCGCTTATATGGCTTATTTCCGCAATGAAGATCACATGAATTCTGCGTGTCTTTTTAAAGAGAACTTTCTGCTCTTTGGAGGTTCAATATGTAGTATTTCTTCTTAATGGAGGTTTAAATTGTAGCGTTTTTGCGTGTGACTGGGTTCAACACCACTAACGTAGTGTGTGTTCGTCGCTGGAACCACAAGAAGAATGTACATGTAGCAGGTTGCTGGGTTAAAGACTGTCCATTCAGGTAGAAGTGGCTTTGAGGATTAATGTTGACGCAAACCTCTTGTGTTAGCAGGTAATGCAACGGTTAGTATCAGTCCTTTAAGCTCGGTTTCCATTTAAACCTCTCGATCGCTGGAGACCTCCCAAAATCTGAGACGATCACTTTTTGATGCGTTGTGGGACAATCCGGATTACTGTGGTGATCGCAATCGCTTGGAAAGAAGTGAAGTCTATATTTGGGATGGTTTCCAATCGTCTCGATCTTCCCAAAAAATCGAGGCGATGAAGACAGTGGTACGTAAGGATTCAGGGATAGGCCTTTAGTCAAATGTCAATATCGTTTTAAGTACAGGTTTAGCCTCGTTTACAAAAGGAGTCAAACTCCAGTGACGTTTTTCGTGAGACAATTTAAAAGGGACCTTAAGATCCGACGACGGAAAGGGGAACGCCCCAAAAACAATAGGTTAATTAGCAAAACAACAATTTTGCACGTGCATCACGCTTTTTTGTACATTTCTTTGCCGTCACTGCACGACTACGACGTGAAAATGCCTAATTTCACGATGTAAAGAAGAAGTACACAAGCGACGACGAAATTTCCTCTCTCTTTCTGAACTTGAATGTGGTTCTTAGGAATTCAACTTTTGGAGGGTTTGCCTACATTTGACAAAGTGACTTGGAGTAATTGCGATGAAGATTGAAAGAATGCGAATTCACTTTTTCAGCGACGTTTTCTCTGCCGTCGCCGTCCTCGGATCTTAAGCTCCCTAATGCTATCCCACTAAGCAACCCCGTCAAGTTGCATAATCAACGAATTTCCAAACCAAGGCTAATGCCCCCACCACCCCCTGCAACTGGATCGTAGGTGGTAAAACCACGAAATAAAATACGCATACAATTCATGGCATTGTACTGATGCATTACTGAAAACCACTCTAAATGATTGAAGAGACAATTAAAGCTTTATTTTTTCTGTACAAATTACAAGCGATCCGTTTTAGTTAGGCTAGAAGACAACGGAGTTAAGCATAGCACCCAGGCACTGGACAATATCTGATGTCATCATTACTTCTACGCTTTCCTCAAGATGGCGCTTGGGATCCTGATAAAAACACAAAGAAGGATTTGGTTTTCAAGTCTACCTGAGACTTGGGCCGCTTACCAAGCCGGCCGGACTGGACTCCAAACGGGTGGTTTTTGAGAGTTTTTAGCCTGAGAAAACAGCCTGCATTTAGCCTACGTAGCGTGGCGGTTTTGGTCGGGCGCACAAACAAGCCAAGGTGGGCGGAGGGCAGTGAAACTGCGAGGTTTTGTGTTTTTCTCTCTGCTTCGCCGCTCAGGCTACCGACATTTCTCGACGTCACCAACGGTTTCCCCGCGGCACAGGTAAGAGGTAACAGATCACAAGTGCAGGTCACCGTGCTACGGTAAATAAACAACACTAAAAGTGTCTCGTAGCCCTAATCACACTCCAAAATAGAATTTTAGCTTAAGGGGAAACTGCTTATCTCAGTGATCTATTAATAGACCAGTGGCTTGCGCTTGTGACCTGTGTTTTGTACCTGCCAGTTTCCCCGCGGGAAATAGTTGGTGGCGTCGCAAAATATAACGGCTGCTTTCTCAGGCTAGGAAGTTTTCGATAAAACCTATCGCTGCCGTACATTCTGGTATGTATAGAGTTACGTTATCTGGATGGACGGTTCTGATAAAACGTTTTAAATTCTCTTTGCAAATGGACTGGTCTGGCCGGCCAGTTAAGCACCCTTTAATAGTAACTGAATCTGATTCGCTATATTTAGAGATGCCATTTATTTAAACACGAAGACCAGAAATTACTGGAGTCAACAGTACTGCACCGTAATTTTTACTTACATGATTCAAACACACATTAAAAGGTTAGAACCACTTCATTTCGCTTTAAAAACAGTACAGGGCAGCACCGCTAAGTAGGTCTCACTGCTCAACATTTTCACATAGACCATGATGCACCTTGTTTCCCTCCGACTCCCCCGCCAAAAAAAAAATTCTGCAAGTAGTTTTAATAACTGGTAAACAAGAGTAATTTGCTCATATGTTGTCATTTCTTTTTAATATTCTAAAATGAAATAAGACACTACGAGTTTGTCCCATTAAAGAATAATTTTTGAATGCTTTGACTGTGTTTGTTTGCAAGTTCACTTGCGATAATAAACAGGGATGATGCTGCTGGCCAACTTGATTAGGTCTTTAAGTAGCAGCTAGTGAAGGACGCACTGAGGTCCCATGCATCCGATTAGAATAACATGGATTGAAAGCACGCCCGCTTTATCATTGCTATATAAAAGCGTGCAGTTGTTTTTCCGTTGGCCATTCACCATTTAACATTGCCTAGAGAACACCTTATTTACCCCCCCCCCCCCCCCCAAATTTTACGTAACCATTCATTGTTTTCTATTTCTCCTGGGTACTACAATCGTCCCAAGAAAAATTGAATACAGTATGCTTTAGCAAAATTGGGAGGAAGGGTAAACGAGGAGTTTTATGGGCAATGTTAAAATGGTTAATTCTGACTTTCAACTACGCGGTCAGCTGGCGCGAGGTCTGGTACCAAGAATTTGACTGAGATCAGTCTGAAACGACGGTTTCCGGAGATTTCTGGTAACTAGACTGCGAGAATTCTCTCCTTTTCTTCAGATTTAGTGATGGAGTGCACGCGTCTTCAGTCACGGGCGTGGTCATTTGCGTGTCTCGAGGACTTACAAAAACGAGAGACTGCTCGTAGTCTATCTGGCAACCAGCTGACCGCCTACATGAGCCCACAATCATGGGCTCCTGCTACCTATTTAAAATTCAAAATGGCCGCCCCAGCGTCACCAAACGTCAGAGAATTGCATAGTTTTATAACTATTGCCGGCCGAACCATGAAGCATGGTACATGATATTTTAATCATGAACTTAATTTCCAAGTGTACAAGGATGTCGGGAGAGGTAAGGGTAACAAAAGTGCTCTGAAAAGGTTTCGGTACCGTTCATTTCATACACACCTGTTTGCCGACATTTTTTATCGCTCGCTGTTCTGGGGTCATGGTATCTTCCTCTTCCACTGCCTACAAACAAAAGGATTGAACACTCATTGACTCGGCTGTTGCGTAAAATACCAATTTAATAAAGGACTTTTTGGTAGATTTTCGGTAACAAAACCAAGAATTGTCTACAATATATACTCCTGAAGAAAGACTAATTTACAGCGACCGGTAAATGATTGATCATTCAAGAATACAAAGAAGACACCATCAGTGGCGGATCCAGACCTTCAGATAAGGGGGGGGGGGGGGGGGGGTTGGGGCCTCAGTCTGGTCTAAAAATAAGGGGGCGCCCCCCTGGATCCGCCACTGAGCATTGTTTCGAGTTTTGCTACTCAGCTTTAAAAGGCTTTCAAGAGACTACCCCCAAACCCCACCCTAGACATTGTATAGACGCTGAAATTAAATACTAGCTACACTCTCGAAGGGACTTGACTCGATTGACTCGAAAGTGAAGAACAAGTTAATTTCTTTGCAGCGTGTGTCAAGAAAGGGCGCTAGTACCGTCGTCACTTACCTTGTGGTAATTTTTGACAAGCTCTAACATTTCCTGCAAGAAAAAAATAAAGGTTTTTAAACCCGTGCTTAAACACTGTCCAGATATTTCTGTTCAAAAAGACGGATGAACGGAACTGGAGTTTCCAAAGGAAAATTAACACGTCTTGAGAAGGTGTCTTAGGTATTACACACTAAACGTTGGGGTCATGTAGCAGCTGCTCGGAAGAGAAGTCACCAATGGTGCCTAACCCTGACCCCAAACAATTGAAAGAATGACATGTCATTGTTTTCTGCGACCAATCAGGAGAGACCTTACAAGCAGCTCCTACACAACTAAAACTTTGCGCTGTGATTGTCGTAATAATTTTTTCCCACGAAGACCTGCTTCCCTTCAGGAATCTGAGTAAGTCATAAACTTTTATCAGCTTTTTGGGGCACGTGGAGGCCACACCCCTCGGCGAAAAGAATGGTAATCACATTCAGAGAGTTAAGCCATTCAACATACCTTCACTGTTTTCTGATTAAGCGCACAGTGTTCGTCGTAATCTTGTAAAGTTAATCCATCCATCCACGTCTTTTTGTGTAGATTCAACAACATCTGCGGAACAGAAACTTCAGAATCAGAAATACGATCATCTGGCAGAATTAAACTACGAATCCCCATTTTTTCTCTCCTCGCCGCGTCTCGCCTTTCTCGCGTGGGGTGATTTTCACGCGCACTTGCGTTTCGCTCGGTCTGCTATCCCAGAGGAAAAATGGGGACTACTCGTATTCTAGGCAGAATGGGCCTTTGCTGCTAGTCATTCACGTGGTTCAAAACTGCCATGCTGGAGACCAAGAGACGCACTGAGACAGGCCAATGAAAGAGCTGACTTCATTTAAAATGGTAATTTTTATAGGTTTCTCCCACTGCATGTTTTGCTCCCCAGCATGGCGGTGTCTGTATCACGTGGAGTGACTTGCTGCAAAGGGGCTATTGGTGAATAATAAGCTTTGTATCAACCTCGGTTCCAGGGTCCCTCGCAGCAGTCGACGTGGAAAGGAGAAGCCCTAGGATCGAAGTTAGCGTTGTTCTTCTAGTATACTGCATGGCGTACTGTAAATTCAAGCCCAGGCCGAGACCAACTCGCTCGAGAAGCGGCTACCCAATACTTTTAAGAAAGTTTAGTTACCCCAAAATTCCAGACGTAGTCGATAGTCAATAACACCACAACTTAACTGACAGACGACCGATAACATCGCAACTTAAAGGGGCTGTGTCACGGCAGTCCAGTTCATTTTGTTTTATTTTGCCAATTACTCGCCCTCAATCGCTATGGAACTTGATGTAAGCAAAGAAATTGCATGTAAATGACAAAATCAGAGATCCGAGACAAAAAATACGTCTTTTGAGCATTAATGTTGAAGTTGCAAGCAGCAGGGATGAACTTTGAAAAACTGTTAGGCTGAACAGTTTTCAAAAACCATAATTTCAATCCGTTTCAATCTTCTTCAGTTTTGCCCATCCGTGGCATCTGTTGTTTCTGCTATGTTATGTTAACCTTTCTTTAAAGTTTTAAGCGGTTGTTTTTGTGTTTCTCTTAATTTAACGGGCATTTTGTAATTTCCTAATTTGGCTGATTTTCGTGACATAGCTCCTTAAATTGACCAGTCAGTTCAAAGAACATAGTTTAAGCCCATCAACTGACGTGACACAACTCACTTTGACTCTGAAGATGACTACCGCACAGGTTGTCGAAACGTCACTCACTGTCAACAACAACAGTCCTATTCAGGACTACGTTCACCCGGACGATCAAACTCAACCTGCTTATGAAATCACTCCTGGGGGTTCGAACCAGGGCCACAATGGTGGGAGGCAAGTGCTCTCACCACTGCACCAGCCTTGCTTCCCAAACCTTGCACACATGGCAATTCCCGCGCTTGGCGTCAGCTACATAGGCTTGCCAGATATGATTGGCTTATTTGATTGTCTAAGAGCTTTGTGATTGGCTAGAAAAATAACTTAAGTCTTACATGTAGTACATGAACGCTCTATATAAATATAGAAATAAAAGCTACATGCAAACCTTCTGTTCAAGTTCATTCTTCTTGTAGTTGATGGAGATGGAATAATAGTGTCTATTGAGACCATGGATCAAAGCCTAAAAAAATAATAAACACAATGGTTTTTAGATAGAGATCTTTAGATTTTAAGACGAATACGAGTACGAGAGTGTCTCATTACTAAATAGTGCGAGCACACAGGACGAGAGAGGAAGGAAGACGGCAAACCTTCATCATCATCATCATCATCATCATCACCATCATTTATTAGCCTTTATACTAGTAATAACCAAAGGTTAGGGAGTGCGGGCGACAATGATCGAAAGTCAAAACGATTTTGCTCCATTGCTATGCTTTGCGTACGTTCACTTGACAAATGGTCAAAACATGCGTGATCAGATTACGAGGGGCAGAAGGTCGAGACGAGCGTGATCAAATTGCGTTCTGTGTATTCCATTGATTCTTAGTGGAAGTCCAAACGAATGCTGGCTACATACATGCGACGCATGCGTAATAACCTGGAGATAAGGATTGCGGGCTCCTGTTGTCGCCCGCAATTAAAATGAATTTTACAGAATACAGCATATTGTTAGGCGAGGAGACCTCAAGAAACCACCAGGCTTATAGGAGAGGCCACCTCGACCTCACGATATGATAAGAAATAAGGGCTGAGAAGGAGCGCGGCTCGGCTAATTGCCTGCTGTCACATTAGGCATGACTAATAGTAAAACTTAAGGAATTAGTCAAGAACTAGGGCCGAGCAACCGAAGATGCGTCCGCACGGCTTCTCGGCCACTAGCTTGAGTGACAAGCGTGACAATCATTTTGTTTGAAAATGCTTTCCGCCAAACTTCACCCTCCTGTAAACAATGTTTTTGTAAAAGACCAGAAAAAATTAACGTTAAGGGAAGATCGCCGTGTTACCCTTTCTGGTGAATAAAAGTACAACAAAGCTTTCCAGGGTGTCTTTTTTCAAGCAAAAAAACCTTAGGTTGAATCTGGTCCTCGTCGTCGAATGTAAAGGCCTCTAACAAATAAAGCAACACTATTTATTTACTGTAGAAAGAACTTGCACCTGTATCGAAGGCTTCTGCAAATGTCCAAGATTGGAAGTGGTCTGCCTTGATTCCTGACCTAGCACCATCATGTTGGGATTGATGAGACGAAAGGCGTCAATTACCACCTAAACGAGTGGTTTGAAACAATACAAAATAAACAAACAATATCAATTAAAGGGTTAACGGTCGTTTCGCATACGAGTCGTTTCGTCAACGTCCTGTTCGCCAACTTCTGAAGTCGTTTCGCCTGTGTGTTGGGTCAGTTCCCTGACTGCTTTCGCCTGATCAGTGGCTGAAAGAACGAGGTATACACTAGACTACGAGTGGTCCCCCATTTTTCCTCAGAGATAGTAGAGCGAACGAAACGCGAACGCGCGTGAAAATCACTCCACGCGAGAAAAGGCGACGCCGCGTGTCGTGATTTCCACGCGCGCTCGCCTTTCGCTCGTTCTTCTATTCCTGAGGAAAAATGGGGGACTACTCGTAGTCTAGGTATACACATGCGTATCGCACTTTTTTGTATCATGGCTGGGAGAACGAAGCGCTCACTTCGCCTCTTAGCGGAACGACGTAAGACGTTAGCGAGACGACCGGCCACCAAATTAAAGGCACATCAGCTTTTTTTTGTAAAAACTCGTACTACCTACTTAACGCTTGCTTTAGTTTCGTGTACGGGTAGGAGAACATCCTCGTATTCATATGAAAGGTGACAATATGAATGCGCGAAAATCCTGGGGCCAGTTTGTATCCCATGATCTTGGTACGAGAAGGGTCGTATGATCCATAGCTGCAACGGGCCCATCCACATTTGGGACAGACTGGGGCTCAAATCCAACGCGCCTTGCATGTTTGTAGCATGCGGATCTGGTTTAATGGGTCATCACACTGAATGTGAAAAGTTCAGCCTAGTTGGATTTATCCGTGACATTTTCTTTACAATAAGACCATACCTTTCCTTTGACACTCTGTATAGGGTCAACAACAACTGCTACAGCTCTCTCGGACAGCGCTTCAAAGCTCTAAATAAAACAACAGTAAATTGTTAGCATTTAATAATTAATTTCACCTAGATATTGCTGACGAATCTTCAGTGATACACTGCCGGTGAATCGAGCCTGTCTAGCCTGCAAAAACCCCAACAAGCTCTAATTTTGCACGACATGGGGTAGGAGGGGGAATGAGAGATTGCATGCAAGCTAGAACAAATTAAGTGGTTTAAACCTCTCGTGAGTGATTTTTGAACTTCTCTTGCATGGGTTTTGTTGGGTGTGGGTTACCATTAAGAGGCCCCAGTCTGCACGGTCTTTACAGAAAATAAGCCCAAGGACATGATTTAAAAAAAGGGTCAATCCATTACGCTCAAAGCACAGGGCACATGCAGGTACAAAAGGTATTAACCATGCACCTTAGCAGGGTTCTCAAAGTTGCGACATCAAGGGAATTGCAATGTAACAAAATGATTTCCCAGATCGCTTACTCCTGCATGACCTTGTTTACTCCCATACTCATAATTTTTTTACTTCTATACACATTCATTGTAAATTTACCTTCCAAAGTCAAATTCATTCATATAATACAAGAAACTCTTGTAAATTTCGTCTGCCTTTCTGTCGTACTCGAATCAAACAATTTTCGGTATTTTATCAAGGACCTAAATTTCATAACACCTTATAAACCCCAACATCATCAATGCTTCCTCCCCTTTTTCCTTTAAAAGAGGACTTAAGGCATTTATTTGTAATAATTATTAGTATACTCTAACAAAAATCTTGGGAAAAAGCTGTTTAATATTCAACATTAGTAAACTTCTTTATACTGACTGTTATTTTAGTTTTCCATCTAATAATATTTTGTATCCGTGGTCGTAATTTTTATGCCATCTTTGAAAAATTGTAATTGAGGAGGCCTAATTACATGTAACATAAGCTTTATAGTTTCCTTTAGGTTTCATGCTATGTGTGGCAAATAAAATACAATAATACAGAGGGTGATTTTTGCAACATCCTATGTTGAAATAATTTGTTTTGTTTTGTTTTGAACATGCAAGTTCAATGTGTATGTTGTGGTTCAATTTTATCCTTGGTTTAAATTTTATTTCTCTTTGTTTTTAACTCATTATCATATCATACATTACCATACTCCAAAACAAAGGGAAATAAAATTTAAACCAAGGGTAAATTGAACCAGAACATGTACATCCAATACATACCTGCTGAGTGTTAATATCGACTCCTGAGAGCCAGCAGCCAAAGCCTGGGTGAGAGTGATACCAACCAACAACCATTTCTGGCCTAAGAAACAAACAAAAAACAATGTCTACAGCTGTACCACTCAGAATCTCCTACAGTCTATTACTAAGTAGAATGCATCGCATATGTATTTAACCTTGGTTAGTTCTGCCCCCCCAACAAACTCAACGAATTACAGGAACGGTGTTTTGAATTTACTTTCATCCTGATTGGCAAATCGACAATGGCATTTTTAACAGGCCAATCATGGCACGTACTGAAATCCTGGTACACAGGTGGTGGCCTAGAACAAGAATTTTGCCACCGTTTTGCAGACGGACTTAATGTGATGCAGGCTAATTACTGAGGTTTCAGTAACTTCTGAGGATGGTATCAGGGTATGCAAGACCCATTTGAGAATTATTTCAACATGTATTTTCATTAAAATCAACAAGGTGGTTCTAACTCTCGAGTCTTACGAGGAAATCTCAACAGTACTTTCCTGTGGTACTGTTTATTATGCTGTACAAGGTGTTCTGACTTTTGGGTCTATTAAGATATTTCGATACAGTTTTTTGGAGGCAAAACTGATCTTCATTCGCTTTAAAACTGATTTTATTCTTGTCTGATCACAATAAAATTTCTCCAATGACTGATTATGGATTGAAGTTTGTCAAAATGCAGTTTTAGGGGAAATCTATATCACTATGACAACAGTGTGAAACTTGCATTAACATTGATTTACTGCAACACCTTGAAATTTCAAGACGAACTGAACCTACGAACCGGCAAAAAAATCTACGTTACAACATTCACTATAATGAAATAATTAATTTTCCAAAGCAATGCGCACCATGCATACTTTCATGACTCCATGAATTTTACTGTTTCTTTTGAACGGAAATCATTGACAATATTCTCACTGAAATGTTCTAGTCATTGAGGTACGTGTGGTGTGCATTAGTTTCAGTGAATGTTGTAACGTGGAAAAACGGTGTTGAAACACCTTAATAAAATGATGCTATACTTTGGCCACTCAAATGCAAGCAACTAAACATTCGGGACCTTAAGCAAAGACGACGACGACGGCAGTGAAAACGTTGTTAAAAAAATGAATTTGCGTTCTTTCAAACTTAATCGTGTCTATTTGGTCCCGCTCAATATGTCAAATGCAGGCGACTTTTCCTGGAGTTGAAATCTTAAGGATTTTATTCAGGTTCAAAAAGAGGAAGGAAAATTCGTCGTTGTATGTTCACGTCCTCCATAAAACGGCAAATTAGGAGGTTTCATGTCGTAGTTGTGCAGTGGACGTCAAAGAAATGTACTAAAAAGAGTGATGCACGTGCAGAGCTGTTGTTTTGATCATTAAACCTATTGTTTTTTTGAAGTCGTCGCTGTGGTCGTCGTCGTAGTTGCTTAAGCTCCCTATTAATTTTCTGTGGTACAAAGTACACCATACAATCATATAATAAAGCGATTCCAACTTTTGAGCCTGTGGATAAACTCTGAAAAATGACCATTCACATGAAAGCTACATGCATTGATCTCATTTACTAAAACTGCAGATTTAGATTAGGTTTAAATTTTGGCTTTTCGTGCTTTTCAGAACCAAAGAATAAAGTTAATGTACCCATAATGAGGAAAAATAAATCACCTGCCAGTCTGTTTTAACATGTCCAACATCTTTGCTTGGAAGACAGGATCTACTGCCTCAACGCTTACACCCTGCGAAACAAAACAAAGCAAAAAGACCAATCAGAATGATATAATAATCATTGTGATGTTACAGGGTGTATGGGTAAAGGATAGAAGCAAAAGTGTTTGTTCTACATTTCAGACACATCGTTTGAAAAAATTTAACTGGGACGTAATGAATTTCACCAACTTATTATTGCTATAATTTAGGCTGAGTCACTCAGCCTTCATCAGTCTACTTGATTAGGGGTAGTAACATGCACATATTGCATATTAGTCACATAACCATAAAACAGTATGAGAGTATGGTCACAACAATGAAGTGATGGGTGTCTGGCCTTAATCTCTAAACACTGACAGCGTAGCTTTGTTGATCTTCCCAGTATATTAGTATGTGTAATCAAATGGTGACGAGTGAAATTATTCCCTAATTTCACAAGTATACCATTTGATTACCTATTAATATCATGGGTGACGAATTACGTTAGCAACAGAGGATTTTTGACTTGTTTATCCTGGATCGTATCGATCGATCGTGAACTCCACTCTCTCAACGTTTAGAGCTGAAATTTGGCTTAAGTTTTCAGAATTTTTCGACAACATACCTCTAAGAATCCTTCTTGATGTGCTCTTTCGTGTGTTCAGGTTTTCTAAAGCGTCTTTTTATGCCCTGACATCTTCATTATTTATTATTTATTTCATGACATTTTAAAACTTCGTCGCCACCTTGAAACGGAGACCTACGGCAGGTTGCCATGGCAATTTTGTAATTTCACATGTGAAATTACAAATTAACGCTGAAATTTCACGCCAAAATTAAGGAGTAATTCGTCACCTATGATATTATAACCTGTATTTACATTATCAGGTAAGAATGTATGACCATCTTATATCAAAGAGACTTTATTATATTTCTAGTAAATCCTATGTTTCAATGGCTTGTTTTATCAAAGTGTTTAAGCATGGAGGCCATTCAGTAAAGGCTGTGCTCTATGAAAAAATGAAGGGAGCCCAGTACAGTTACTCTGAACTTGAGAAATCCAGGGTGGCCAGCATATAATTTGTATAAAAAAAGACTAAGATTTTCTAGTCACCCAAGAGCAAAAGTATGGCACCCGGGGTCACAGGGCACTGATAGAGCACAACCTTGCCAACCAGTAAACTGTTGATTAGTTGGTTTGATGATTTATCAAAAGTTTTACATGTGAAAAGCACAGAAAAAAAATCTGCAAATTTAATTACTGTAAACTAAAAATGGTAGTGAGAGGGATGAAATGAGAAAAAATGAATATTATATACCGTAAATCCTCTATTAAGCTCCCCCTCTCAAATAAGCCCCCCCTTTTCAGAGGAGGAAAGTTAATAAGCCCCCCCTCTCTATTAAGCCCCCCCCCCCCCCCTCCCCCTCCCCCAATCCTTATTCTTCACAAAAAAAATAACGATTAACATGGACTGATCAGTTATGATTTATTCAGGCTGGAAGTTCATATTGTTTTTGGTCTTCGGCGGCATGACCTCCAACTTCTTATGCTTAACTTTCTCAATTTTGCACTCTAGCTCTCTGCACAACGCGCAAGTCTACTCTGTCTCATACCATGGTATTTTTGCTACAGGTGATGCATTTCGCTAAATTAAATAAGCCCCCCTCTCTTTTAAGCCCCCCCTCCCCGCCTCAAAAGTGCTTGAAAAAAATAAGCCCCCTGGGGGGCTTAATAGAGGATTTACGGTAGGTTAATATGTATATCTGGTAGTAATAAACATAAATGAATGACTTACAGTTCCACTTTGTGGCATTGCAAATACATCAATGACTCTGACAGTATAATCATCCACAAACTCTCCTAGCATCAGACCCATCACTTCCATGGGAACTCCTGCCCTACCTGAAATCACCATACGTTTAGCAAACAGTGATGCGCTTTCACTATAGTTGAGAATGAACTGAAATATTTACACTGTATAAAGGAATAATATTCTACACTGTATTAGTGTAAAAACATATTGTAGAGTACAGTAAAAGAAAAAACTTACCATGTTTTAACATCTTTCCATGAGCACCAGAGAGAAAAAAAGTGATATTATGCAAAGTAAAACAGAAAATTAATGACAAATTACTATGCAAAATGTACCTAAATCAGTGATAATAGAAACCTTTGCTAACTCATTTTTAGCATAATTTAGACAGAGTGATCCTGGACATGACATAATATACAAATAAAAGCCAAAAACATTTCTCCCTGGAAAACACTGGAATGTTCAAGGTGTCCTATTAAATATGAAGTCATGAACTGCCTCACCCTTTAAGTCCTACGATTGACCAACCTAACTTTTCAATAACCAATACATCATCACATGAAAAGGTTATCAGAATTAATGAAAATGATCACCTAAAGAAAAATGCTTTAATTCTTTAACAAATTCTCTAAACTACGATTTCAAGGACATATATAGAGACCAGTCAAGAAAATTGGTATGTGGATATGGGTTTAAACATAAAAATATTATTGTAGTGTACTGTACCTTGAGAAGAGCAAGTGAGGAAATGTATACTTGTTCTGCTGTGTCCACTACTGGTGCATCAGCAGGTGGAGGCTACAAAGTACATAAATAATGTGTGATTAACACGTTATTTATCCCCAACGATATTAAGTGGAAGGGGTTGGGGAGGTGGAACAGGAGTCTGGTAGAATAGGGGCCAGGTGGGGTGAGGGATGCAGGAGAGGAAAAGGGTGACAGGTGAGAAATCTAAAAGGGCAGGAAACAGGAGAAATAAGAGAAAATTATGCAGCAATGCTTGATATTTTGCAATCAAAAATGGGCTAAAGAAAGGAAGACAACAAAAAAAGGGTCAGGAGCCAGAAAAGAAAGGTACAAGAGGTGGGAGATTTGGATCCCTATCTCCCCGCTAATGCACTTGTAAAAATACTAGCAATAAGAGTCAAAGATCTCTTAAGCCTTTATCTCTTAGATCAATTATGACTGGACAATTAGTCACTCTAACTTTACTTTTAACTCAAAATCTTTTGATCCTATGATGTTACCGTTCAAATGACACCTCTCTTGGCAGACCATTTGCACAGTGCCCTTTACTTCTTAGGAATTTTCAGAAAAGTGCTCAGAAATCATTTTTGTTCACATGTTTCCTTTTTCGTTGGCCATGTTTGGGAATAAAAGGGTTACTGGACACGTCTATTAGACAGTCACCTAGAGTTTGTGCCATCCATTTTCTTTTCCCCCTATGACATAGATGCCAACTCTCCCGCTTTTGGCGGGAGACTTGCGCTTTTTTGCCTCGTCTCCTGCTCTCCCGCTTTGGTACATAAATCTCCCGCTTTTTACATTCACTATAAATATTGAATACTTAGTAAAAAATAAAACAGTCTTAGTTTGAGATTTAGCCCATTTTTAGCTCAAAACTTGAAGTTTTCTTATTCACAGTACGGTTTCTGGGGCATTTTTGTCATTGACAAAGATTATTTCTAGCATTCGAATTTTGATAGTATGTACATCATGTAAGACGTCATATAATGTCCTAAGTCATTCCCATTGGGGGCTGGGTCAATTTTTCGGGGGGGGGGGGGTCGTTGAAATTCCGGGGGGGGGGAAGTAAAAAAAAAGATAGTCTCCTGATTTTAGGTCTCCAGAGGTTGGCATCTCTGCTATGACTATAAGGCAAACACCTCCCTAAAACAGACACCTTTTGTCAATCCCACGCGTCTAGCATGAAAAGAGTTTCCCTATGCTTACCCTTACAACTACAACACACCGTTCTTAAAACTATACACTTTGTCGTGTTTAAAAATCAGCAAGATTTGAGTCATATTTCACGAGTTAAAGGATCATTATTTTGTCCAGTTTTGGTAGGGGAACCAAGAACCTAAACAATATGCATGACTTTCATCATAAAAACCTAAAGCGTTTTAGGACCTCTGAATAACAGCATTTCTGATATTATCACTCAATTTAAACTTTCACTACTGAAGCCAACTTTCGATAATAATGTACCTGGATTTGCACAAATTTCAAGGCTATTTCAACAAATTTTTCAGGCGAATGATGAAAAGTCTCGCATGAAACACGACATCCAATAGCGGTAACAAAGAAAACTTAAGCTTAAATTATCTTGGGAGGAAATACATGCCACGTAGAAAACTACGACAATACGTTTACTTACTTGTCCAACTCCAGGTATACCACCAGATCCTAAACGTAAAATCCTGTCCATTTTCAGGCCGAATCCTAAAATTGTCTTTCTTGACGCCGGAATGACAGTGCACTCTCAAGATGGCGGATGAACTCTTTAGGAAGCTACGTTATGTATGGACTGCAAAGTGTGCTACAGTAAAGTGTTCCGCTGACATCCATATTCCGTTGGCTCTGAACCTGCTGGTCAGTTAAGCAGATTTCAGGTTGTTTGAATGTAAAGAACTGTCTAGGAACACTGTTTAAAAGGGACTCATAAACAACGTGGACAAAAAGTTCTCTTCAGCGCAAACAGTATCAAGACAACTCTTCCAAAGCTTCTGCCCCGACTGGAAGAGCATCGTGACTGTTTAGCGTGACTCAAGGTGTCACAAAACGCCCACAGAAATCTGGCACTAGCGCGATAATTTGAGCGCGTTGCTGCTCGCCTCTCTTTCTCGTTCTGAACTTCTGCAATTCTACTAAAGTTCGGTAAGTAATGTTTTCGTTCACGTTGTAGTGTGTTAGAGTTTTCATTCCCAGTTTGATAAAGCAGAAGTTACTAATTTAACAACAGACATTTTATACTAGTATCTAAAAACGAAACTCGGAAATAATATTATTCCAGGCGAAATATCCGTCACCCATCGATCCTTCTGCAACCTCTCACTGTACAGAGTACGGCCGCTCTTTCTGGAGCGCAAAACGTTTTGTTGAAACTTCTTCACGTTCTGGGAAGTTTTTACACAAATCTGACGTGGTATTAAATGAAAAAAACTAAATAAGAACTTGAAACGAACTGCGCATTAAATTATTTATAAATGCGGTTCATATCATTCGACCTTTCATGCGCTCATCGATTTTGGTATTTTTCTTGACATTCATTGGGTGTCAAACACATGAAGGCTGTCATAGAATGTTCTTTCTGAGAAACTCTTTTTATCCTGCTATTCTCTTGTCTATAACGAAAGTCCGTTTGTTTTTATGCTCTCTTGGCTTTTAGTTATTTTCAGGTAAATCAACTGTACCAGAAAATTAATTTTCTATAAAAGTGCGGTATATGTAATATCTATCTATCTAGCCTTTGCCTCCATCACAATAATATTTATTGATGATTCTTGCAAATTAATATGTGAAAGTTAAATCGACTATGCTTTCAAGGGAATGTGTCGGCACAATGAATAAGCGTGTCCTGTATGGGAACACTTCCAAAGTGGACCTGAACGAAAATATACTGGATCTGGGCAATGCTTGGTGAAATAAGTAGACAATGCCTGAGCTAAATTGAAGCCAATAAGTAAATGCCACAGGAGCCATAGAGAAGCTAAAAGGAGGTCATGACGGAGAAAAGCGGGTCACAATTTTTAGATACAGTTAACTGAATCTTTTCACAGGTCTGAACCTTAGATTATGATGGGTGTTTTCTAAAGATGCCATAGCCAATTAAATCTTGGCATGTATTGTAAGGAAATGTATGCATGTTTACGTATGTTTTGTAATAGGTTTTTGTTCTTCTTTGCATCCTTGGGGTCCCTTGGGTTAATTATAGTGCAGCATTTCCCGAAAAAGTGCGGTTGGGAAGAACACTGTGTTGAAAGCCATACACACCAACACAAAAATGCAAGTTAGGAGTGGGGTAAAGATAGAGTAAAAACCAAAGCTTTGAAATGAGTTTGTACAGCCACTTGTCTAGTGGTATTAAGGTCAACGATCAGAGCATCACAGTGTGCTGTCTGGTGACCAGTAATTTCCTTACAATGTTATTGGCAAAGAGGTTTTCTCCTTATATTACTGTGATAGCTGAGCTTTTTCTTTTGGTGGTTACAAATAGCAGTCATTGTCATGGAAACCATCCTTTAAGGAAGAAACTTTACTCCAGGGCAAATGGAGTGTATATCTCTTGGTTTTGATATGTGTTCTTTAGGTTTGTTAATCAAGGTATAAAGCATAGGTTCGGTATTGTTTATTAATTTTCTTGAAAGTTCCTGTCTCAGAGTTGCTCGTTCAAAGGCAATGATCATTAGAGACTGCAAAAGAATGATAACATTGTGAATAACCACTGTGATTAAAATTAACTAAATTTTCCAATTCTTTTTTTTACTAGGCCAATGATCTGAAGATCTAAGATGCTATGCACAGACAAGATCAACCGATGATTACCACTTTCAGTTTAGAAGGCCAAACACTGTTTTACAACAAAGGATGGTGATAATTTGTAAGAGGAGTTAGTATTTACCATGGAGGGTAAAGCAAACTGGCATTCCCCAAGGACAGTGAAGCGAAAAAACTTTTTTGGTGATGATAATTCATCTCATGGGATAAAAGAGGAGCGTTTCAGAGCTTGTGAGAAAGCTGGCTGTCCAGCAAAAAAGCCGACATGTTGTGCAAGGCTTGATAAGACGTAAGTTGTGTCAGCTAACATTGGTGTGTTTGGCACAGTGTAGAAGACAAATGGCCTATTTGAACTAAAGAATGATCCATAAAAGGATGATGTAAAATCTCTTGTTTATTGTATAAAGTTCTTTTCTTTAGCACCATGAACTTACACTGTATTTAGAATTCATACAGAAGTACAATCCCATGTATGTACATTATATGTTCTGTTTTGTATTTTTATCTTTACTTTCTATTATTTTATGCACTGTACTAGATGCTCTGGTTCTGGCTACACATCAAGATGGTATCACATGTCAGATGGAGAACACTTTTGCAATGCTTGTTTTGATCACATGTATCGCAGGTTTGTCAGTTTGAATACTCTCTCTCTAATTTGGGCATTGTTGTAGTTTTGCAGGCAGCTCATACGGGCCATTTAGTCTACACGCTAAGAACGCTGGGACAATGTAAGGCTCCATGGCTTAGGTCATTGCAAACACATGGCGGACATGTACTACCTGTTATTGACAAGTTGATCTATTAAAATTGTTGCAAAAAGAGTTTGGCCCCTGAAGAATTGGTTTGTCCATGTATACTCTTTTTATTCAAACATACTTGTGTAACTACTTGGTAAACCCCTAGAGAAAGAAAAGTATAACAGTTACATAATCCGGAAACAGAAAATTTTGACTAACTTTCACTTTACAATGGATTGAATTAATAAAACCATACCTGTATTTGAAGTAACAGAGGTGTGATGGATAAAAATACTTGATGATGTTGTACAGCTGTAGCTATGCGTAAGATTCCACTGTGCACAATTAGTTTGTTATTATTAACAAAAGCCAAAACTTTGCCTGTAAATAAATACACTGTACATTTTTAAGCCTTAATAAAAAACGCAGGGATTATGTCACTAAGATCTCAAGTTCCCAGGTAAATACAACATAGTAGGCAAGGAATCAGACAGCTAGGGATTTCCTTTGGTTCTATATTTCTTCTATTTTTCTATGAAAGTGGTCAGAAGCCCCATATCACGGTAGCCTGGGAAAAACCCTGGCCCTCACCCTCACCCCTTAATGATAGCCTTGAAAATGTCAATTAGAATCTGATGATGTTTAAATGTAAAATGTTCCAAATTGCTTCTGTTTGTCTCTTTTCTTTTGCTACTTAATATTTTACTTTGTCAAAAATGTAATATTCAATCTTTTTGGTTGTGTTTGTACGTTGGATACTTTCCTTCATGTAATTTAAGTGAAACACATTGTGTTTCACTTAAATTACATCATTTGCCTTTGGATTGACAATTTATTATGATTATCAATAGATTAAAATGAAATGATCTCTCTGTGTTAAGTTGCAAGGGGGGTTATGAAGCCTACACAAAATGGAAATATGATTGGAGCATTCATTCTGGACAGAAGGAAGCAAGCGTCAAGGTGTATGTTTCAGAAATGATTATGCCTTTTTGGGTTCAGTGTGCACTGTGTTCAAAATGGAGAGAATTCCCAGAAAAGGAATTCACATCAGCTGTGATCAAATCCTGGAAATGCTTGGCACCAAGCTGCATCTTTACAAGTAACAACAAGGTAAAATCTAATACAGCAGAACTAATCTTTGTCTGAGTGCACAAAGTTGTGCTCATTTAAAGCTTAAATCCCCGTCAGATTTAGACACTTAATGTTGTATTTTTTTATCCATTGAGAGACAGTTTCGCAAAGAGCACACGTATGTGCACACTTTCCTTCTATGCCTCTAATTTGTTTCAGTGGCAGTACAGTCACAAGTTGTACCATGACTAACACTTTGTACAATATTAGTCTCACAAATGCCATACTGTGTTTTATCTGCCAGAACAGGGCATCTGTTTCCAATCACAGGTAGTTTATGTTGACACACCTACAATGTACTTTAAGTTATTTATTAATAAACTAAGCAAGTTGACATGAAATGTAAAATAAGTTTGTATATTTTGTAACATTGTGTTGTAATAACTTCAGTCCATCTTCTTGTGTCATTTTTATAGATTTATCTTCCTTTTCGTTGTCTCTTTTTAATTTCTTCCTTAAGTTATAAATTTAATTCTTTACGCTTTCCTCTGCCTGCCTTAATTAGCCAAGCTATTTGCGAGCAAAGGATGATTGTGTGCTTTAATTTAATTAACTTATAATTTGTACCTTATGAAGATTAATAAATCTCTTCATAATAAAACTCTCTATTAAGTTACACAGTGTAATAATTCTTATTGAACCTTTTTTGGCAATACTTTTGCAGACAAAAATGCAGTGTAAACTTTTCTTAACCCATCCACTTCTGAACCTGCCACAATTAACTGCCTGTGGGGATCCACATCCCTTTTAATTGCTGCTTGTGATGTCATCAGTTTTGAATAAAAATGTTGACATGTGTAAATTTTGTTTCGAATGTAATAATTACATTAATTTTTGTTATAAATATGTTGTGATAATAGGAGAAAAAGAAATTAATCAGCCCATGTGATCTTGAGGAGGATGAGGTATTAATCAGTATTTTTGTATTTTATTTACCATACCTTTCATTGACCAAGAATGAGGTCAAGATGAATGGATTTTGAATGATCATAGTAGTATATTGTGTATTAGTAAAATCCAACTAGTGGTCTATCATCAATGCTGCGTTCTGATTGGTTGAGCTACTACTAGGCTATATGTTATAGCCCACTAGTAGCGAAAAGCGCGGGCTTTTTGGCGGCAAAAAAGAATTCAAGTCTAGCTTTAACTAGCTAAAGTTTTTTTATTCTCAGTATTTTGACCAACTAGTTGGATTTTACTAAAACAATTATTCCTCTCGCCCTCATGGCCTCTGAGTCAATAGCCCATTCGGCCTTCAGCCTCATGGGCTATTGACTCAGAGCCCATTCGGACTCGAGGAATAATTGTTAAGTACATGGTACTGTACAGAAGTACAGAACTGTATAAATGAGTGTATAGTAAACCATGTAGTGAAAATAGCGTGTTTCATTGTGTTTCTGTTGATAGAATTTAAATGGACCCAGAAACGTATGTCTGTATATAATATACTCTGTGTCTAGGTAGGTTTAAATTGGGATCTCTAGTTCTGGGGTGTGTATGCCAGCATTAGACTTAAAATAAACAATAATGATATTATTGAACAGTTTTGTAGTATCACACAATTGAAAGTAAACATGAATCAAATTAATGTTTGTGTCATTGTCAGTGTAGTTAATATGACTAATGTCATTGTTACCTTACATTTTGTTTGTTGTCTTATAAGAGAGTTTCTGCAGTGAACAGTGCTGAATGGTTACAGAGTTTGACAGAGCCACCTCTTCTTCAGTACAGCCCAGCAGCACAGTTCCTTAATTCTTATTTTCCTGATGGTGTTGGCCTTAGTCCTACATTAAATGATTGGAAACAAGGTGTTGAAAACTTGACAGGTACAATATTGTTTAATAGAAAAAAGTTGGGCTATGGGTTCGAATCTTGTTGAAGTCTGAAATGTTTTTTTCAGGTTAATTTGCAATCGGTTAAATTGCAATTACCACTGCAACAATCATATCTTCAAAAGTAGGTTGAGTTTGATCGTCCGGATGAACGTACTCCAGAATAGGACTGTTGTTGTTGACTGACGTTTCGACAACCTGTGCGGTAGTCATCTTCAGAGACAAAGTGAGTTGTATCACGTCAGTTGATGGTATTATACTCTGGTTATTGATCTGATTGGTTATTGATTGGTTATTGATCTGATTAACCAGAGTATAGTACCATCAACTGACGTGATACAACTCACTTTGACTCTGAAGATGACTACCGCACAGGTTGTCGAAATGTCAGTCACTGTCAACAACAACAGTCCTATTCAGGACTATGTTCACTCGGACGATCAAACTCAACCTACTTTTGAAATGACTCCTGGGTTCAAACCTTTCACAATCATATCTTCTTTAAAGAAGTTCTGTTGTTGAATACTCAAGTGACATTAACACTTCTGCGTTGATTAAATATGTTTCAACCCAGGATATGTGAGACTGTTTTACCACCCAGAAAACACTCAAACAGCATTTACCTTCCGCCCTGACATTATGGAATCAGAAGAGAAAGAAGCTTTCCCAGAATTTCTCAGGTATTTTAATAACATCAACTCTATCAAAATAATGCTTATTTTAATCTCTACTTTGAATCACAAGTCATCCATGACATGCTGAAATTAACTTGTTACTAGCAGTGACTGGTGGTAACAGACAGTACTGAATAAGTTTCTTTTATTCTACCTTTAGACAACCCATGCTGTATCTTGCACTGAGAAATCTCATTTTATCATTATGGATGAAAAATCACAAGGTAAATAATGATCAAATGATGTTTATGTTGTAGTTAATTTTTCATCTGAGGCAATTTTTATTTTTCTTTTGTTTTTGGGTATGTTAATGTATGCTAATGGTTGAAATAAAAGAAAAAATACAATAAATATATTTATATTACCTGAGACAAAAAATTAACTATAACATTTATATTCATTATGAGGAGCAGCATGTGTCCTGGAATTTGCATTAAGCCATATTTATTCAGAAACTATGAGAAGTATTTAAAAAAACAAAAATAGCCACAACTTAACATGAAAAACAGGGATTGAGGAACATCAGTCTTATACTACACTGCAACACAAAAAAAGCCTATGAATAAATATAAATAAAACAGGCAGGGTTGGAAAAAAGGTAAAGGAGATTAAAACAGATTACAATATTACATTGGGGGGTTTGGTGTTTGTTATTTTATTTCAAATAGACATATCTGAATTAGCAATAATTGTGAGCGAAAAGAGGAGCCTTCAAACATAATCTCCATGTTGCTTTTACGCTTGCATGACACATATGATTTATAGCCACAATAAGGGACAAAAGTGTTGAGACACTTCCCTAAAATGGCCCCTTTTTCCATAGTGGGCATACCTATCCCCATTCCCTGTCTACCCCAACCCCTTCCCCCCAAAATCAATGTTGCAGTTTGGACCCTCAAGTCCTTCTTTTACTTCAGACAACATTGATTCGGGGGTTGAGGGGATTTACGGCGTTTAAAAGGAATGAAATTATAAATGAATTAAATGTTTGATAAAAGCACCCATTTCAAACAAGTGTGTCAACTACTTTTGTCCCTGATTGCAGCTTCCTTTAACAGCTTCATTTTGACTCCCACTGAGAATGAATGGAATGCGCAGAATGCAATCTGATCTGACGCTCATTTGGACCTTCTCTCTCTTGTAATTTAATCACGCGGGTTTTGACCTTCTATCATGTAATGCACCTATCAATGTAGAGCCGGTGGGGGAGCCACAGCATGGGGTGGGTGTTGGCCCTGGGGTACCAATGGGGCATTTGACTGATCTTGTCCTCCTGGGGGTGGGGATATTTGAATCTTTCTTCACCCAACATGGGGATATTTGACCACTGACTCAGATGAAAGAGACTGATACCGATCAGACATTTCTTTTTCTTTTCTTTTCTTTTTTTTTTCAATGCAACTTTATTGAACATACACGCGTACAGTTAACATTCACAAAAGACAATCTACAACAAAACGAAAACTACAACTTGAATGAAGCTGTCAAAAAAGAAACCTAACACAATAAAAACATTAGTGGTACTTACATGGGAGCACAATCAGTTAAGTAAACAGAATTTCACACCTTATTTAAGAGAGATGAAAAAACAGACCATTTTGTTTTGAAATCTTTTTCGCGACCAGCTGTACAAGAAATGTATTTTTCTAGGCTAATTTTATCTCGAGCTAGGGAAACAAATTCATTAAAGATGTAAAATTTACCGTTAAGAGCTTTTACGTAAAGAAAATACTTTCCTATAATGACTAAATGATTGAGGGCTAAGCAGAATTTAGAATCGTTATTAATAATGCCAAACATAATTTCTTTTATTGAAAGTGATAATTTTGAGTTCACCATGCCCGAGGCCCAATCCAGAAACTCTTTCCAGAACAACGTGGCTTGCGCGCACTTATTGAAAAGATGAATAATGGTGTGATCTGCTGGACAAAAAGGGCAGTGTGGGGAGTCTTCTTTCTTCATTTTAAATAATAAGCTCTTAGTGCACAGAATATTGTGAATAATTTTGTACTGGAACATTGATAGCTTTACTTCTCTTGTTACTTCAAAAGGCAAAAGATATAATTTTCTCAAATCGTTCTTCTGGCAGCCAAAATTTAAGAGTCTTTTCTCACAAGTCGGCGGAGGCTTTGATCGAAGAGACAGCAGCTTAGTAAAAATTTTTTTGCAAGTCATTTCCTCTATTAATATTTGCAGTGTTGAGCTTTGTTAGAGGGAGCAATTAAGGATTCTTTTCCAACTTTGAGGGATGGCGTTAACAAGGCTAAAGTACCGTAAGAAATTACATCTTACGTTAAATTTATTATGAAAAGAGTCGAAGGACGGAAAGCAGTTTTGCTGTGTATCAAAGAGGTCGTTAATTTTGAGAATTCCTGCGTAACGCCAATGCTGCAAGTACATAGATTTCTTTTCAGACATAATAAACTTATTATTCCAAACTATCTGTTCAAGAACATCATTTTTGCTTTTTGGGTTGGAAGACATTTCTCGCTTCACGCATGCACCGTACGGTCTGGAAATCAGGATGAGAGCAAGCGAAAGTTGAGTGAATTTTACTGTTTTGTCTTCTTATTTTGTTTATTTAAGAAATTTGACAGCAAATTAATTTTTTGAAAAATGTCAAATTCCCACCTCTTGCCCTGCCTCCTCCTGCCGGCTTTACATTGATAGGTGCATAAATCTTATGCAAAGCACAGTTTTTGAGCAAAAGTGTTTTGACCTTCAATTGATGTCACCTGCACTCCATACATAATGTAACCTTTGATATTACCAGTTATTTGCTTTAATGTTGTATACAGCTGTTTCAAAAAAGGTTGTCGGAGCGAATGTCGAATGGAGATTGCACAACTGAAAGGAACTGTGGTTACACTATTAATTTTGATATGCAAAATGTTATAAGTTGTGTTCACCTTCCAAGAAAATGAATACACCAACTATGACCATTTGTCTGAGGGTTCTTGACTCCAAAGACAAAAGAAACTCATGCTTTTTTCAATTGAAAGACATCCCTTATTTTCCTCGTATGAGCAGCGTATTGTCCGACTTTACATCGCCAGTCACAAGAAAATTTAGAAATATAGTGTTCAACTGTTCTTTCAAAAGCACCCAAGAAAAGTGAAGCCTCTGCAACTGAATGCTGAAGAACATGGACACACCATATAGCCCGCCATCGAAGGTCTTCACCAAATGGGGCTGGCATCATTCACTAGCTTAGATAAGAGATTGTTTACCATCAATATTCAAAGCCCAGAGTTCCTTTTGGAGAGTTGATTGATTGGCAAATGGCAATTGACAATTGCCATTCGCCGTTGTCTCCGACAACCTTTTTTGAAATAGGTGTATCTGTGACATCATGATGGTTTGTTTAGGAATTTTTGACTCCAGAGAAGTGTGCTTACCACATTATCATCAGAGGACTCATCAGAGTGTTATTGGTTAGAGAGCTCAAATGCATTCTACTGTTTCTAACAAAAAATGGCTTTGTTAACCATGGTATCTTACATGATGTTCCCAGAAATTTGACAACCATACCTAAAGACAAAGAGGTATGTTTGTTGTTGACTGCTGTTTTTTTTTTTCAAATTAACCCTTTAAGCCCCAGTATCCACATACAAATTCTCCAAACTGATCTCCATACATTTCTTGAAAGAATTAGTTGAGAGAATTTGTTCAAAGATCAAAGTATTTTCTCTTGGGTGATGATTTTATTGATTCTCATAACTTATCTCTTTAAAGTGTATGGATAATTGTAAGGAGAAAATTGATCTTGGACACTATTGGGACTTAAAGGGTTAAAGTAGCAAGAGTCAGGTTAAAACAGATAAGTAAGTCTTAGTAGGTGGTTAATTAAGTAAGTAAGTAAATGAGTAAATATCTAAGTAAGTAAGTAACTAACTAAGTAAGTAAGCTGAATTAAATTTATTGCTGCCTTATCAAGCCAGCTTCTCTGTATCCAGCTTACCATATTTAATTGTATAAGCACCACCCTCGATTAAGTGCCACCCTCCACAGTGCCACATTTGGATAAGTGCCCAAATAAGGTAAGCAGCTATAAGCCATAAGGCATCCTCACTTGGTGAAGCAGCTTAATATTGAATTCCTAAAATTTTTTTTTTCAGCTGTCAGTTATTGTGATTGGTGCTGGACCTGCTGGTTTGTCTGCGGCGAGACATCTTAGAACATTTGGCATTCAGGTACCTGACCAGTTTAATTAGTGTTCAAGATGGTGTACAGGGTGCAAAGAAAGTAGTGTCTGATAGCCCGGGGCTAGTGGATTTTGCTATCGTTCTAGTGAATTCTGTTTTTAACTTGCACGATGGGCAAGTGAAGTTTTATGAGGAATTCAAATAACAGAAGACTGTGAAATCAATTCTGCTAATCAAAAAGCTTTTGGGGCTAGTTGAAATGAGTAAATTCTAGCTTCAGCTTGCCCGAATGGCAAGCTGTAAAAATGATTTTCTTTGTATATATATATATCTATCACCCGGGGGATGCCGGGAGTTACTTCCCTTAATGGCCTATATGGGGGGACTCCACCCGAAATGGGTACCATTTTCATCCGTCAGGTATATGAAGGGTAGGGATTTCACCAGCCTCCCACGCAGGCATTTTTAGGGGAGCTCAACTTTCATCCTCTCCCACAAATGCCTGCTCAGCTGAGAACAACATTCCTTTCCCAAGCTTAGCCAATCACTTTGCACTTTCCAAATTCTGACCTTGAACACAGGGTAATGCGATTACTCAATCTGCATGAAACACTGGGAAAACTTTCTGACCTCTAATAAATGTTAGATTCAGAGTGGCAAAAGTACGATTTAGTCAATTTTAGAATACTCCATGCACTGCTTAACCTTAGTGAAGGAAAGAAACGAAGGAAGGAGATAAACACTAGGGTCATGTTTTTACACTACCACGAGCTTATTGAGTCGTGTTTAGCCTGTCAACACTTCATTTCGAAACTGTTGATTGGTCACTTACCATGCAAATAAAACAATCAGAAAGGAATGTCCTTTTCGGTTGAGCAGGTGTTTGTGGGGAGGACTACTAAAGCTCCCCTAAAAACACCTGCGTGGGAGGCTAGGATTTCATTAGTTGAAGTATATGAAAGGGTAGGAAAATTCAAATCTGTCTTTTCGGTCGGTAGAATGACCTAAAAGGGTTAACTGAAGGATTTTATGGCTGTGAAAAAGTCAAGAAAATGCCCTGGTTTTTTCCTTCAAAATTACCAATGTCCGGGATCAGTTAGCCTGCGAAGTGCAGACGTATTTCCGGTCGTCGCTTCTCTCCCTCCGGGTTCGCAGACGTTATTTTTCAGAGGGAGAGAGGCGATGACCGGAAATGCGTCTGGGCTTTGCAGGCTAAGGATCAATAAATTGGAGCATTGTGGTTTTGATGAAAAGCTTTCTCACTGGCAATGAAACTAGTAAATGTCCAGTAAAAGATTACTTCTCCAGCAATTCTGAATTAAGTCGGGCTTTCTTATTGCAACTGCACAGGTTGCATCTTTAACTGCCTGGATCCTGCATTTAAAAGAATATTTTGTCATTTATTCAGATAAGTGGGTTTTTTAAATGAGAGTTGCACCCAATTCAGTTTCTGCTTTTGCCTCATTTGAAAGTCATTAGTCTACAATCTTGTCTTGTTAAAGGTAACCTTAGTGGAAAGTAGAGACAGGATTGGTGGGCGTGTCTGGGATGACAACAAGTCTTTGGGCTGCTGTGTGGGCAGAGGTGCTCAGATCCTCAATGGCTGTATCAACAATCCAATATCTGTACTTTGTGTACAAGTAAGTCCTCCCCTGCACACCCTTTATAGCTTTAGAACATGTCTCTCCTGAAAAAAAAAACCTTTTTCTTCATGTTTTGTCAAAAGTGACTCTTTTTATTGCTTTCTTATTATATTAGTAGAAAACAATATCACTTTAATTTTTGACGTAATTGGTTAAAAACTACATATCTTATGTTACAAAACTTTCAATTTTGAAGTTACATTGTAATAATTACAGAGCTAAATTAAATTTAAATAATAATGGTCAGATGTAAAGATTAGGTGATTAAAATAGGAGTTCTTCACTTGATCCGTGTTTAATTTTGGCCAGTGACTAGATTTGTGTCTTGGGCTGTATTCTTAATTCTGTGCACAGTATAATAACTCCTCTAGTGGGGTTAATTTAACTCCTTACAGTGGAGTTATTTTTTGGGGAGTTATTTTAACTCCAAAAAGGAGTTTAAAGAACTCTTTTTCAGGCGTAAAAATAATCCCAGATATTGAGGAGTTAAAATAACCCCCAAAAAGGAGTTATCCTGTAGCTAAAATGTTTACTCCACTTTCATAGTTAAAGTAACTCCAAAAAGAGTAAAAACAACCCATGTAAGGAGTAAAAATAACCCCATTTTCGGAGTTATTTTAACTCCAGATTGGGAGTAAAAAGAACTCTTTTTTAGGAGTAAAAATGACCCCAAATTTGGAGTTAAATTAAGAGTTAAAGTAACCCCAAAAAAGGGGTTATCCTGTACGTAAAATTTTTACTCCACTTTTGAGTTATAATAACTTCCCAAAATTACTGTGTGACCTTCAGTTTAGGCATAAGGTTTCTCAGAGGATGTTTCTGTTGATTTTTTTCCTTTACCAAGATAAATTCTATTATTTGTTTACTTCTTTATTTATCTTAGTTTCTCCACACTAAAGAAATGTGTTGACTTCTTGAAAAGATGATTGAATTACTTTTGTGTTACCTTTCAAATGTAAGCACGGTTGAAATAGCCTGCAGCAACCTCTCCATTTGAGAGGGTCCGTAATAGTGCGGAGTCTGAAATCTCGTAATTCCGACCCGAGATTTCATGCAATCCCGTAATCCCGAGGGTTATTTTTGGCATCCCACCTCTCGCGTGTACATTCTTTCCCGAATTTCGCTCCGATTTTGTTTTGCAATTTCAAATCCCGAGGTTCACATATTAAGAACCCGAATTTGAGGGGTGAGTAAAGCGAGCCGCTCCAACATCTCTTTTGGCCTGGCGCCTGCTCGTGACATGGAGAACTTGCTTGCAGACAACACCTTGTAAATACAGTTGACCATCAAAATTAGATAGATATAGATATGGCATCCTCGTCTCGGAGAGGCGATGGTCAGCGCATTAGTGTTGACAGGCTCTTGAGCGGCTCAAAAGCCCGATTCTTGAGTGGCGGTCTTTGTTGCAGCTGGTACAGATGTAGTTGGTAGCCTCACGAACTGATACTTGTCGTTCCTTTCTCGCCGCCCGCTTGATTGTCGCCTCGGCCCTGGCCTTCGTCTCGGCTCTGAGTGCCCCCTCCTTCACTCCGTGACGCCAGGTGGTGCATCAAAATTAATTAGAGGTTAAAACAATGGAAAGCACGCGATGGTACTTAAGTCGCGTAAATCAAATAAGCTTCCCTCTCACTCACTCTCTCTCCCTATGAAGTCCCCATCCAACGTGCTTGAAATAAATAAGCCCCTGGGGTTAAATAGAAGATTTACTGTTCAAACGTTTCATGCAGGTTTGACTGTTGTGTTATGGACAGTTTTTAATTAATGGAAGGCACGCGATGGTATTTAAGTCCCGTAAATCATCTATTAAGCTCCATCCTCTCAAATAACCTTCCTTCTCACTCCCTCTCTCTCCCTACCCCTGGGGGTAAATAGAAGATTTACTGTTCAAACGTTTCATACACCAGGTGATCTGTGACGTCATTGCGGGGGCCTGGGGAAAGAAATTTTAATGCCGTATCCCATAAACCAAAGCTGACGGGAACAGATTGAATTGGTGCGCGCGTTTGTTTATGGGATACGGCGTTAAAATTTCTTTCCCCAGGTCCCCGCAATGACGTCACAGATCACCTGGCAGGTTTGACTGTTGCGTTATGGACAGTTTTTATTTATATTCCAGTCTGGTCTGCCCATGCATCACATTAGCAGTAGATGTGATCTGATTACAGAGGATGGAGAGTGTGTGGATAGTAGCCATGACAGTAAAGTAGAATTTCACTTTAACGCTCTACTTGATGCGATCGCTGATCAGAGGGCAGACTCTTCAGAGGACAAATCTTTAGAAGGTAACATTTTCTTACAAGAAGGCAATATAACAGTAATGACATAAAGACATACTCACTAGTTTTTTAGTGGACTGACAAAAACAACCAATTTCTCCTTAAACGATCACGTCCAAATAGAATACATCCCAAAGTATTGTTTTTTTCTCTGCCTTTGTTGTAAACGGCTTGCTATGCCCTTTTGCCATTCAGCTGACTGCTTGCAGGCCTTCATTTGTAGTTATTGTTGTTTTCTTTTTTTTTATGAATTAATCATCAAACTAAAATTATCGCATCCTGTCACGTGATCATATCAAGGGTCAAGCTACAAACGAACTTTCCATGCGACGCGATGAAACTGAAATTCGACCCTGAAATTCTTGATTATTTTATTTACACAGATAAAGTTATGGAGATGCACAATCTTTTCCTTGAAGAAACACAGGGATCATTCAGTGAAGTAACGAAATTATTGCTTCGTTCTAGTCGTAGTGAACACAGTTTAGATTCGAGGACGAAGACGACTATAGGGACGAGATATGGCTTGAAGTTTTATTTTCTCAGAAAATAGACACCCTGCCTGGAAAGTAGCCTTCTAGCAAGCTCTTCACGAGAGAACGCGCGAGCCAGTGGCTTTGCCGCGAGCGCCCCTCGCACTCGCGTTTCCTTTCGCGTGACTTCTCGCGACTCTCCCAAATGGAGAGCTGGCTCGCAGGCTACCTGGAAAGTTTCATTTTACTTTTTGTTTTCACCAGAAGCGTTTGCGCGGTTACAAGGGAGGTGAAACTCTCTCCCGGTCGCAAAATGATAAAACGTGTGACCGTTAATCACTACGACATTTTCGCTAAAACTTGTAGTAGACTGACGACGGCTATCACGTATTCCCGCCAAAATGACGCTGGTTTTGGACCCGCGCACTGCCGCGCAGGTGTTGAGAAAATATCCTGTCGTATAAAGATAATTGCAACTCGCTTTGTCATTGCAGTTGATTTTTCATAGCGTTGGATGCTTACGGGCGCATTCAAGATCATAAATAGAAAGAGAAATTGTCGTCGTTTGTTTCACTATTCCGTTAAAAACCACTTTATGAAATTTCTTATCGTACGGTCAGTGTTCGCAGGCTAGGTCATGTAGTGACGGCAAAGAAATTGACCAAAAAGTGTACCGTCGTTGTCATCGTGTTTGTTAAAACTTTTTACTATTTGTCGCGTTCCTTGCTATTTGCGTTGAGAAAACAGAGACTTCCATATAGCGATCCCCACGCTGACGTCACCTATTGATATTAATGTGCCAAACAGAAGCGCATTGGTTGGTTTATTGTTCTATTGTTTCACTCGCTACAAATTTGAATAATGTGTGTAAACAGTGATGTCTTCAAAAATTAGTAGAAGGACACTTTTTCGACTGTTTTAACATTTGGCTTGAAAGCTCTTACAACCATATTTTATTTATTTTTCAGCTTGAAGGCAAATTGCTACAGTTTCATTTGGGAAACTTAGAATTTAGTTGCGCCGCTCCTCTCAACAAAGTATCTTCCTTGTCTTGGGATCAAAATGAAGCGTTCCCCCAGTTTTCTGGTGATCACACGCTGCTTCAGAATGGATTTGGCGTCTTACTAAAAAACCTCGCTCAGGGCTTGGACATCACTTTCAAATGTGAAGTATGTGGCTTTGTCACATTCCCCGTGTCGTTGCTGTGCTAATTTATTTCGTATTTAGATTTTATTAGTGAAGCTCAGCTCTGTTAAGACAGTGAATTCTACTATACCTTCCTGCAGAGCAGTGAATGCCACTAAATTTAAGTTAACCTTAGACTGTTCACAGTCCCCTAGTTTTCCGTAAGATAGTCGAGATCGAGCGCTCACCGTCAGTGGCAGCCATTGGCTTTAAAATGTACCGAAGGGGCGTAGTTGAGATAGTCATCTTCAAGCTAGACTCGTTCAAGTTGGCCGCCTGTAGCGCCCGTTCTCGACGATCGTACGGAAAAAATAGGGGACTGTGAACAGCTACGAAAGTCCGAACGGGCTGGGAAAAAAAGGAAAGAAGGAAGAGGAACGGCCTGGTAGCATACTTTTTGGCATAATTCGTCATTGCGAGCATAATTTTCATGTATTTTCCTTTAAAAAAGCACTTATACGCATAACTTGACTGGCTCGGTTACCCAGGACGCCGCCAGCTTGCCGGTTTTTAATTGTTTGAGTTTTTTAGTTATCAGACAATGAATTATGCTCACTCTAAGTTTCTAGATGCAAACAGGATAAATACGTTTGCCATTTACTTGTTTTTGGCATAGTTATTGAGGTGTTTTTAAGCGAATTGGGCCGTATAGCGTTTTGCTCTATTCATCCAGTAGCTTAGCTTGTTAGTACTGACTTCTTTACAGACCCGAGACGTGATCCGGTCTATTAATTCTAAATCTCATGCGCTGTTGTCAATGTATATACATCATAGAGTAGTGTCAAAACTTTTTGTTAGGTAGAAGAAATTAACTACTCTGGTGATAAAGTGATTCTCACAAGCTCCGAAGGAAGGGAATTTACTGCGGACAAGGTATTTGTTGCGAACAATATTATTTTCATCTTTTACCCCGAGAAAAATAAACCTACAATCAGCGATAAACGTGTTGAGACCTTGTCCTCAAATGATGTAACTTGAGGGAACAAAACAATCCCTCCCCACCACCCCTTCCTTTCAAAATTGGTTGTTTGTTGCTTTCTACAGGTAACTGAAACAGTGGTAGAACATTAGAGACCGCTAGATTCGACGATAACAACGACCACGAGCACGAGATTTGACTGAAAGTTTTTATTTTGTATTCTTAGAAAATAGACCAGGGTTCATACAGGTCATGGAAAACCTGGAAGGTCATGGAATTTAAGAATTTCATTTTCCAGGCCTGGAAAGTCATTGGATGTAATTGTCTGTCCTTGAAAGTCATGGAAAATTAAAGTTTCGTTTTGGCAGTTTAGTTATTGCAGATTACAAAGCAAGGACAATGTAAGATAGACCGAAGTAATTAAACAGCGCAAACACACGCATTTTGGTTGACACCAGGGTTTGTGTCTGTTGAACTGTTTAAGGTCAAAAAATACCCCGAAACGGGGGAAATGTTAAAAATTTTTTAAAGTGACAACTAAACCTAAGGTCTTGGAAAACTTGGAAAGGTCATGGAAAAAGTCATGGAATTTAAAGAGCTCAAAAGAGTACGAACACTGATAGACCACCCTGAAATCTTTATTGCACTTTTGATTCAACAGAAAGGTTAGCGCTGTTATCTTTGTTGAAGCCGGAGGTTACGCCCTCTTCCGATTGCAACATGATCAAACTTCTAACATTTGATAACTTGTTTCCGCCACTGGGACATTATAGGGAACTTAATCAACCATGACGGCGACGGCATCGAGAACGGCAAAAAAGCAATAGGTTTGATTAGCGAAACAACAGCTTTGCACGTGCGTCACGCTTTTTTGTACATTTCTCTACCGCCTCTGCAAGACTACAACGTGAAAATGCCTAATTTCACGTTTTATGGAGGAGGTAAACAAGCGACGACGAATTTTTCTTTCTCTTTCTAAACTTTAGTGCAGTCACCAAGAAATCAACTCCAGGGAAATTCGCCCACTTTTGACTTTTCAAGCGAATTGGAATAAACGAGGAAAAGTTTGAAAAAACGAGAACTCATTTTTAAAGTGACGTTTTCGCTGCCGTTGCCGTCGTCGGTGCTAAAGCCCCCTATCATAGGGAGCTTTAGCAACGAGTGCGAGTGCGTCACGCTATTTTGTACATTTCTTTACCTTCACTGCACTACGACGTGAAAATGCTTAATTTCACGTTTTGTGGAGGACGTGAACGTGAGACAACGACTTTCTTTTTCTTTTCCTGAACTTCAATACAGTCTTTTAGAATTCAACACCATGAAAAATTGCCAACATTTGACGAACTGAAGGAGATAGAATAAGCGCGATAGAGTTTGAAGCTTCACTTTTTAAGTCACGTTTTTTTAGCCGTGGACGTCGTTGTTGCTTAAGCTCCCTCGCTAAAACTCATCAGTTGTGTAGGAGCTGCTCGTAAGGTCTCTCCTAATTGGTCACTGGAAACAATAACATGTCATTCTTCCCATTGTTTCAGTATTGTTTGGGGTTAGGGAAACACAGTGTAGTGGACTGACGACGGTTATCACTTTTTCCCGCCTAAATGACGCTGGGTCACGCGCGCGCTTTACGTGGTATTAAGAAAACCTTGCACTCGTAATCGCTGTCGTCTTAGAATACAATGGTTTCTATTGAATGAGGGGGTGGGGGTGGGAAGTTTTATTTGCCCCGTTTTAAGTCAGCCAAGACAGTCCCATAGTGCAATTCGACACAACACCTGTTCATTCTTGGTTCACAACCACGTGACATGGTGGCCATGTTGGTGGTCATTGCAATAAAAATTATTTCAAAGATTTAACATGAAAATGGAGTTTCGTTCCTAAAGGACAGAACTGTATTTGTTCTTGACTACCACCATAGTTGCAATGACGTCACGTGCAAACCACCAATACCCAGCTGTGTTACGAGTTATTGTGTGACAATGTTTATCCTTTTTACGTCAAGCACTGTGTCTGTCACAGGTTATTGTCACTGTTCCCTTGTCACTGTTGAAGTCAGAGAGGATAATATTTAACCCTGACCTCCCAGAGGAAAAGAAGGCTGCAATTTCAAATTTAGGGGCTGGATTAATAGAAAAGGTAAAGGTCTGTTGATTTAGTTTGTTTTGGAGATATTTGGTGATAGAAGAACCCTGACTAAATACGCAACATGCATGGGTTTCTGCAAAGTCAAGAAATGCTTAATACTGTTCTTGAATGTTTCTATATTCAATAACACCTGTATCATTCAGTATTCTCTCTTGGTATTATGTGAAGAAAAGCTAGCTATTTGGTTGTGTCTGGAAAATTGTGATCTTAGTATCTGTATTATGTGAAGATTATTACTATTATCTTAGTATTTGTATTATGTGAAGAAAATCAATATATATTATGTACGGTTTGGTTTATTATAGCGACATAATTGTGTATCTCAATGAACTTGACTTTAATTATCGTATTGACGCTTATGTTGCAGGTTGTTTTGAAATTTAAGTACAATTTCTGGGAGAAAGTCGTTCAAGGGGCAGATTTCTTTGGGCATGTACCCCAAACACGTTTGGGGCGTGGTCATTGCGGACTTTTTTATGATCTGTGTAGCAAGGTAACCGACTATATAGCTGTGTTTATTAATGTTTCATGGAGTAAAATGCAGTTTAACTAGGTTAACAACGTATACCTTTATCAGGCAACTATCAAAACATTTTGCACATCGAGCATCGGGGTGAAAAACTTGAGAACTAGTCTGTTCAGACGTATATAAACAAATTCTTTTATTCTCTGGGGTCTTAGTATGGCCACAGTGTGGTTGGGTCTATAGAGCAACTACTACTGTCATGGCGGTCCATGTTAGTAGAATCTAACATCATGTTCTGGGCTCCTAATTTTAGCAGTGTAAAGCGTAGCAAGTTTTATGTAGAACATTTAGAGTACATCAGTAGCCCCCTAGGCCTCTTTCTTTTTCCCTACGTTACACTGTTTGGTGGGTGCCCAGAGGACTCTGTCGAAACGGGAATGGGGTGGTTTACCATGATTATATTGCCGGCCATGGGAGCGGTTAACTCAAGGGGCCTGTGTGTCACAGTGGTGACCCCCAGACGTCCTTGAGACTCATCTTCCAAACAATGCGATGCCGTTTTAAGCCCCTAGCGGACAAATATTTGCTCTGTGATGAAAACAGTTTTCGCAGTATGACCTTTTGTCACTTCTAACCACCCATCTCTGACCCCCCCCCCCCCCCCCTCCCTCAATATCTCACCCACTCACTCACGTACTCAGACGGTTAGAAATCTAGCTCATAGAATCAGTATGACTAAACTGCGATTAAGAATTCATTCTTTATGCATACAAACAGAAAAATATGAAAATAAGGGAGCATCCATACCAGTAGAGAAAAGGCTTTGTTTAGTTTGCAAAAGAAACTGCATAGAAGACGAAAAACACTTCTCAATGCATGTCTTAGAGAGAAACCTTATTTACATATTTCAGAAAATGATGCAAACTTCATCGAGAGAACTTTATTTTTACTAAGATTAGAAAATGACAATACTTCTCAAGTCGTAGCCAAATATGCCCATAAAGAAAACGGAACTTGAGCCAAAAATGTAATTAATTTATTAATTAACTTATAGTATAATTATTATCGTAACAGAATATATTGCATAATTTTGTTGTTTCTGTTCATGTTTTTAGATAATTTGGTGTGGTAGTGAATACAAAACCTTTATTGCAACTAGACCAATAACTCCCTTTGGAGCATTACAGATATACTATACTATATACTTAGCCTGAGAAAACAGCCCACATCTGGCAACGGTACCACTAGTTTCCCCGCCAAATGATGTCTGAGAAACGAGCGCAGAAATTCCATACTGATGACGGGTCACTGCCCAGATCTGAGTAGTGCTTCTGATTGGTCGTGCCGCGTGGGAAATTTATTTCGTCCAGTCAGAAACACTACCCAGATCTGGGTAGTGCTTCTGATTGGTCAAATCAAATTTTCCACACGGCACGACCAATCAGAAGCACTACTCAGATCTGGGTAGTGACGCGTCATCAGTATGGAATTTCTGCACTCGTTTTTCAGACGTCATTTGGCGGGGAAACCAGTGGTCGCGTCGCCAAACGTCGGCCGTTTTCTCAAGCTATACCCAGGTGATCTGTGACGTCACTGCGGGGGCCTGGGGAAACAAATTTTAATGCCGTATCCCATAAACCAAAGCTGACGGGAACAGATTGAATTGAATTGAATTGGTGCGCGCGTTGGTTTATGGGATACGGCATTAAAATTTCTTTCCCCAGGCCCCCGCAATGACGTCACAGATCACCTGAACTATACTGCACTATACTCACTTACTCACTCACCCATTCGTTTCTTTTAGAGCAATGAAAACAGTAAGAAGTCAAGTCACGTTTTAATGACTGTGTTGAGTGGAGACACGGCTATACAGGCACAACAAATGACAGACAAAGAAGTCGTGGACTCTTGTATGAGCACACTTCGCAAACTATTCCCTTATAAGGTATTTAGAAGGCCTTTTATTAACATACCGTGATGTTCTCTTTGAGCGGTCTGAGGTTTTCCCTCGAATTGTGGAGTGGGAGTCAAGCTCCAATGTCCTATTTTTCTTGGCAGGGGATGCCATTACCATTCAGCAACTCGTTAACGTTTACAAATTTCGAAAGTGACGAACGCGAACGCGACTGCGAGTATCATTTTGATACAGTCCGTATACCTTACAAAGCAAAGACAAGGTTTGTAAGTTATAGCGAAAGTAAAGCGTCTTTCAGAAGTTCTCGCAACAGAGTCGTCAAATTTATCACAGACGTGACGTCACTACGCCCCGGTTGCTCGAAAGATGGTTAATTTAACCATATGTTGTTAACGTTTGGTTAAATTAGTTAACCGTGGGTTAACTAACTGTTGGTTAAATTCCGTTGCTCGAAGGTCTGTTAAGTTGACGCTAATCCTTTGTTAGCTAACCAATGGTTAAATAAAATATGCCAGACTTTAACCATCTCCGAACAGGTTTGGCAAGTTTTAATTATTAGTTACTGTACTTTAGAAAGGAAATGTAAAAATGAATCTGCAATTAGTCTACCGGTATATTTTAAGTCTGTCAAAAAATGAAAGCACGTTTTACGAAAAATACAAAAAAACAAAACAAAACAAAAGGACCAAAAAAAAAAAAGAAAAATATTATCTATGACAAGTATTAAACCCCGGACCTCCGACATATTAACTCGACGCATTACCTATTGCGCCACGAAAGCCAGCACCGAATGAAGTTGTAAATTTATCGTATTTAACTCTTTTGCCAATGAAATTCCGCCGGTCCATGCCATTTGAAGCCAGTAGAGCTTTATTTATCAAGAATTGAAAGATATATTCGAGAAAAACAAGCATGTTTTTGACAGTAAAAGCCGTACTTTAACTCATTCCGTCGCATTTGAAGAACATATGGCCGACAAGTGTCTCGCAAAACATCGGGGTCTCTTGCAGCTTGCGATTCTCGGCGTTTACTTGAGGAGAATCACTTATTACGATTCAGCAACAGTAAACATTTCCGAGATTATAAACAACCACTAACAAAATGAAGCGAAAAAGCAAATCAACCACCATGTTGTTTTGCTGATTTTGCAGCGCACGTCATTTTAACAGATGGTTAACAAGTTAACACTCGTAGCGAGGTACGTTAAATTTAACGCTTAGTTAGAGGAAATTTAACCCACGGTTAACACTAACCAGCGTTTGAGCAACCGAATCTAACCTACGGTTAATTTTTAACCATCGGATAGCGCGTTTAACCATTGGTTAAGAGTTAACCATCTTTCGAGCAACCGGGGCCAGGTTGACCAATGGAAGAGCGGCGAACTGAGAATCCAAAGTCCTTTCTGCGCACTTTCGTGATGTCATTTGGTATGCAGTTGTGTTTGCGAAATCTACCAACAGGGTTCTTACAGGTCATGGAAAACCTGGAAAGTCATGCAATTTAAGCATTTCATTTTGTAGGCCTGGAGAGTCATGGAATTAAATTGTTGGTCCTTGAACTGGATCATGGAAAATTAAAGTTTTGTTTGATAGATTAGTTACTGCCGATGACAAGGCAAGGGCAGTGTAAGATAGAAAGAAGTAATTGAACAGCGCGAACGGCACGCATTTTGATAGACACCAGAGTTTGTGTCGGATGAACTGTTTAAGGTCCAAAAATACCCGAAAACAAGAAAAGGTCTTGAAAAGTCAAAAAAGGCATGGAAAGTCATGGAATTTGAAGAGTTCAAAAGATTAGGAACCCTGCTGGTAGTTACTGGAGAGTTTTTGTGGTTTATTGCAGATTCCTGATCCCCAAGCTTATATCGTAACACATTGGGGTAGAGATCCTTATTCAGGCATGGCATACTCGTATATACCTATTGGTTCTACTGGAGAAGAATACGATCTTCTGGCCTGTGATATTGACAACAAGGTCTTTTTTGCTGGAGAGGTATGATTCAAGCACCCTGTAAGCAATACAGAAGCAGGAGTGTTCTGTAAAGTTTTCAACTCCAAGCGCAGCCGAGCATTTTTAGGTTGTTTTGCACCAGAAGCATGCTTTTGTTTACACCTATTTTGAAATTACTGGTGATTCTTGAAATATGTTGGTTCTCTCGGCAGCAGTGCGATTTTTGTATGTCCCTCATTTTTACTCTAAGGCCTGTTTACGTGGAGGTAAGGGACCCCAGGTAGGTTAGGTAACCTGCCTTTCCATATAATCTGTCATTTAATTTGATCACGTTTGTATATTGGGTTGGGTGTTCATTTGAGAGGTTTATGGACAGGCGGGTTACCACACCTACCTGGGGTCCCCCAACTCCATGTAAACAGGTCCTTAGTCGCATCATTCTTGGTAACTGAAATTCGTGTCAGCTGTGACGCGAATCGTTGGCCGTGTTTGATTAAATTGAAAAACAGTCAAGAAATATTGGAAAATCCTTTTGTATGTTCTTCAGAAATTACTGCCGATAATGCAATCAATTCCCTCTTATTGCGGGTTAGATTCTGAATCGCCTCTTGTTCGTACTATTTTAGGCCACCAATCGTCACTTCCCGCAGACAGTTACGGGAGCTTATCTAAGTGGCATTAGAGAAGCCGCAAAGATTATATCATGCATAGAGACGAACATTGCACAGGCAGATTCTGCCCGAGATGGGAGTTAGAGGAAAGTGAATTAACTGTGGCTTCAGGCAGTTATGCGGGATTCGCTCAAGCTTTGACCAGACGTCAAGTTTATCACTTCTTCATTCCTTGATTATTCGGGGATCTCGGCCCATAATGAAGACATTCCCTTCGGTTATGTTCTACTCTGAATGGACCCGTTTTTTATAATTACGTGGTGAAGACTAGAATTCAGTTTACGTTGGTGTTCAAGTCTTTGGAATGTAATTTAATGTGGCGGTTGCAGTTTCTTGTGGTGATATGATGAGGGAGTTTGAGCAACCACGACGACGAGGAAGTGAAATCGTCACTAACTAAATAAATTGTGTGTTCTTTCAAAGTTTATCGCGTTTATTTGGCCTCGCTTTATTCTGTCAAATGTACAGTATGTGGTCCTTGGTCCGCGCAAGTCCGCGATGCCCTTGGTCCACGACTTGTCCGAAAATTATAACATATTTCGTCGAGAATAAAAAACACGTTGAATAATGAAAGATATCGTGATTTACTGATTAGCATTCTTTCATATGACGAAGTTTCGGCTTTCTTTCTGTGGGTGAAGGCGCGAAATTAAAGTTTGTTGACAGGTAGGTTAATTTGTCTTTCTTGAAGTTTGGATTTTTAAAGCACCGTAAATTACATGGTCATGTTTACTTAGCCTGCGAATAAATAAAAAACAAAGGAAAGACGTGCCTTTTTGCAGAACAGGTTTTCAGATCAACTTATTTCTGCTGTTGGAAGCATGTTGCTGTAAACTCTGAATTTTTTGTTTTATCGACTCTTGAAAAATATCACCAAATCCTTGGTCCGCGACCTATGACCTGGTTGAATAAAAATCCGCAAAATAAAAAGTGACAGCCTTTGTTTTCGAATAATGTTTTGAAAATCGTCCCTATACACGTCTACAAGTTCCCTTTTTTTAATACCTCGAATACATACAGAGTTTTTGGTAATTAGTTTCGACCGCGCTGAAACCGCTCGTCGATGCTCGTGTGGGAGACTCGAGGAGATTGTTGTCTAAAGTCTTTGAAAGAAGAGCAGATTATTTTATACTCACAACATCTTCCGAAAGAAACTCTAGCTTAATTGCATCAAGAAAAGAAAAAAATATATGAAATATTGTGAAAATCACGTTTTCGTGTGGAAACTATAACATTTTTACGTTTTTTTCGTGCTGCTTACCTGAGACGCGGACGAAGGACCATATTCGCGGACCAAGGACCATCGAAAACGGTCGCCTTTCTTCCAATCCCAAGTAAAATATTTATGTCTGGAACTTGAAACTTTAGGATTATGAGAAGAACATAAAAGCTATCTTTTGGGAGTATTTCAGCTCGTTAAGTGAAGATTCGGGTAAGATATTCAAGTTAATGACTTTTAGACGCGGACCAAGGACCACATACTGTACTCGGAATTTTGCTGGAGTAGAATTGTGAATGGCTGTATCTAAGTTTAAAAAGAAAAAGAAATTCGTCGCCCTGTGTTCACGTCCTTCATAAAAGGTTCACGTCGTACTCGTTAGATGACGTCAAAGAAATGTACCAAGAGGTGTGAGGCACTTTCAGAGTTTGCTCATAAAATCCTTTTTGTTTTCACATTGTTGTTGAAATCGTCGTCAAGGTTGCCAAAGCTCCCTATTATTTTGCTCTTTTTGGACAATTATTTTTACTTTCTTCAAGGAAGTAAAATTATAACGCAACCTAAAACTGGCTAATTGATGGCAAGGCAAAGAATCAATAAGTATAGGTAATAGCATGATTAGTAGTGATATTTGGCATAACAACCACGAATGATATTTCGAAATTGTTATACGTAATTTTACGAGCCGTTAGGCGAGTGAAATTTGAGACAATTTTGAAATATCACGAGTGGTATTTATGTCAAATATCACTTACAAATCATGCTATCATTTGTTTATAATGCTACCCGCATAAAGGCTCAGCCGTGAATCAAATTGCAGAAATTTCTCACGTAGTAGTATAGAGAATGTAATCTTGAAACTCAGTCGCTTAAACAGCCCAAAATTGGATGTTTCGTGAATGTAAACAGCACAAGACAAATCCTTAGTAAGAGTGAAAATAGTGTTTTTTTTATTTGCACAAGAGCGTTTTTTCTGGGGGAACTATGGCAAATTATGAACGTTCAAAAGAAACTGTTTGCAGAAATAGCGATCGATAATTAACAGTTAATGAATGAGGCTGAGTATCTTATGAAGAATTATGGAGATCGAGGTACGGCCTCGACGGATAACACCCTCCGAGATCTCCATAATTCTTCATAAGATACGAAAGCCGAATTCAATAACTGTTTTATTATTCATTCAAAATAATTCCTAGTTTGAAAACGTAGCTAAAACATGCTTACCTCCATCGATCCATCGATGTTCAGTTCATCTTCGATAGTGTACGTTTAGGTTTGTCCAGCCCCGCAAATATTCTTCAAATAGCAGATGTCGCCCTTCGAGTTGTCTTCTTGCTGTCCTTGCCATGTTTTAATCTACTTTTCCGCCTAGTTCTTACTCTTGAAACGAGTGAAATGTCCGCCATTTTTCAAGTTCACAATCAAAACAACTCAGCCTCGTCCCCAGGTCTTCCCGGTTAACGGTGCCTTAACCTGCGAAAACGCTGCATTTTTGACGTCATTTCCTCGTTAAAGTCAAAATTCTTCCAAATTTGGTCATCAGTAGCTGGTTATGGTGAATTAAACGTGTGCTTTTAGCCAATCAGAATCGCGGAAATATTTTGAATGAATAATAAGTCCGGTTATTTAGTTAGTTGATTATAAATAAATTACTTAAACAGTTAAAAAGAACGTTACGTGGGCCAAGAGCCTAAATTAACACAGCAGTTGCACTTAATTAACAACCTTTTTGACGCTGTGAATGTTGATCTCAGCTAATTGTATTTGTTTTGGTTTTTATGAGCGTCATTTCAAAGCAGAAAAAATGTTGAAGCTTTAGCCAATTATACAGAATGTTTTCCATTTTGATAAAGCAATTGTATTTATTAAATTATTTATGATACACTCAGTACATTTCCAGGAATAAATAGTAATTTCAAAATATTGTCTGCCGGACTAATACGGACACATCGGAAGAGACCTTGAACCAGGGACCTTTAGTCTGCGTAGCAGGCGCCGAAAGGGATGGGGGGGTGATAGGGAGGAAGAGAAAAAGGGAGAGGGGTTGGGGAGAGAGGGTAAGGGACGGCGCTCCCTTCCCTTCTCCCCTGTTTCGCGCTTTTCTCCCTCCCCCATCCCCCTCCCCTTTTTGCGCCTGCCACGCAGGCTATGGGACCTTAAGATTCGACCGACTGCCACGATAACGAGAACCTAAACAAAGTAAAAGGTTTAATAAGCAAAACTGCACAACAACTCTGCACGTGTATCACACCTTTTTGTCTGTGCCTTTTTGCGTCTCTTCGCTACGACGAAGACGACGTCGATGAAAATGCCTAGTTTCATTAGCCTGACAAAACAGCCAACAGCGGTTTTATTTGCAGACTCGAAATTATTCAGTCAATTAGTATGTTCTATTCTTTTCCAGAAAAGACCTTCCCTGCTAGCAGAGGTCTCTCACGACGAGGCAAAAATGAGAGAAAGGAGAGAGACTTTCTCCCTTCTCTCTCATTTTTGCCTCGTCGTGAGAGACCTCTGCTAGCAGGGAAGAAAAGACCGCACGCGCGCACATAAAATAGGGCATTTTTTGGACGTTTCTTAGCAAGCAATGTCGATAAGTGCTGAATGCTCTCTCTGTTGTGTGTTTTATCTTAGTTGACAAGCTACAATTGTTTCCAAAGAGTTTGAACCAATCATGAATATTAAAGCTCCAAGCTTCATGAAACGTGATATTGTTATTTGTGACATACTTGACTGTTTACCATGATCGAAACAATCTCGACCCCAGAGCTCTTCTGCGTAAGCACTGGGGTCGAGATTGATGATCGAAAGTAAATGATACATTTTTTTTTTTCACTGCGCAGGCGCTACAGCCACGAACTTTAACCTCCGCCCACAGATGTACAATTCACTACGTGCTATGAATCATTAATTTATATTAAGGACCTAAGTTTACTTGATATGCCACTATATTTTCGTTATTAAGAGGCAAAAACAGTTTTCTTTTTTCGTTGACCACATCACAGCCGCATAACAAACTGTGAGGGTGATTCCTAAGAATTTTCAATGCCTCATTCTTTCTGAGAATTGGAATACTCATTTTTGTTGCCTTATTTATCTTGGAAATAACCTGACCGAGGACATACTGAACTTCTCGAATTGAGCAATTGAGCTCATCCATGCTCTCTTTACCTCCTCCTCTTTTTCTCGATTTTTTCAAGTATTTCATTTGTGGTTAGTTTGATATTTCAGTACGTTATATGACCGTCACTAGACTTAGCTCACCCAATATATATCATTTTCTATGTAAGTTACATTTTGACTGTTTGAGCTCATTTTTACATGTAAATTTCCTGTCATTAACTATTAAAAGATACTCTACTATACGTGACAGTTGGTGACCTCTTCAAAGTGCTTTATACTTGATTCAGGCTATTTTTATGTAAGCCATCCGGTCGTGAACGATCTGTAGCGATGTTCATTGATCGCAGATGAGGTCATAAACTCAAATCGGAAGTGAATCGCACTTAACGGACTTTAGAAGGCGGGGCTTTCTCGCCACGTCCCATCAAGTAGGAGCCTTGGTAGGCAGCTGTATTTGCCAACATTGAGGTAAACATTAAAACAAGACTTTCCCGGTTTGACAAAACAAAACGGCTTCTTATCGGCACTCAGACTGGACTTTAGGTCGGTTAATGTTAATTAATTATAGCAACTACTTTGTCCGTATCTCAAAAGAGGGACCCAGGCAAGCAAAACATTTATTCAAGTGTGGGATTCCCTTTGTTTTAAGACTATTAATTTAGAAATGAATATGAAAGGTTGAAATAACACTTTGATAAAACGATCGTGTGCGCAAAACCCGCAGGAAAATGATACGTAATACAGTAAAGAACCGCAACTAAGAACCTGTTTTTTAAGAACCTGTTAGGCTAAAATTAGTGAGTTAACTTAACTTAGCTCCTAAATTCAATTGACTACGTAAAAAGGGACACTGTATTAATAGTATTTGAGTGATCCAATTAAATAACCAAGAGTATTTGCTTCCCTTTAATAGTGTTACTTTCATCGTCAGCATCCGGCAAGCAATTATTGCAAACTGAATGACGTGATTATTGTTTCCACACAAGGGGCGATCTCCCATTCATGCGGTGCAGACCGTGAAATTTTCTACCCAATGACGTGTCTTGATCCCTCTTCGGTCCAGAATGTTTAAAAGGGTGTAGTCGCGATGACGTCGGAGAGGTCAACTGACAGACCATTATTTATAATTCGGCGTTCCAAAAAGTCTATTTACATGTACTAGCAGCCTGTAAGACCTCAAAGCTCCAGGTCTAAGCATTGCAAGTTCCAAGGGCTATTCTGTCTTTCTCGCATCCAAAGAAAAAATGCTTCCATCGCAGTTCGTAACCTACAAAGTCGCGAAAAAGCTTTTCGACCTGAATGTCATAAGCCGGGCCACTTTTCTTTCTTTCGCGAAAGAGTTCGCAAAGGTGATGAAGAGTCTGCGAAAGGATGCGACCATTACAATTGACTGGGACGCAGTTCGAGATATGTTTGATTTCGACGACTACGCCGACGTTGTCCCTATAAACGCGGCAAATCTATGCCCATCCTTCCACGCCATCCAAGAGTACGTCAACCAGATGGGAATTGACATGAACAAAGATGTGTCCATTCAAAAGAGGACCAGCGTCTTCGCAACTATCATCGACGATGCTCGAGCTGTGATTGCCCAACAGCTCAACATCAGCACAGCTGAACTAGCCTTCATGAGGAACGCAACCGAAGCCAACAACATTATCAACAATGGTTTGGACTTCAATGAAGGTGAAGAGGTGGTTATTTGGTCCGAGAACCACGGTACCAACAATCGAGCTTGGGCGATTAGGAAGCAGCGAAACCCAAACATCAACATCGTAACCGTGGACCTCACAGGAGCAACGACGGACCAAGAGGTGATCGATCGATTTGTGGCGGAAGTCAAACCTGGAGTTACCCGCGTGGTCACTTTCAGTGAGGTACGTGAAAGATTTTTGGAACTGCTGGAGATTAGCCCCGGGGGGTTACTTGGGTAAATTTTTATTTGTTCTTCAAAGGCGATCAAAGACCGGGGAGAAATGATGTCAAGGTCGCGGGGCAGGCTGGGAAGGGCGATTTTCGTGCGGCCTTCCCTTGATGCAAAGCGTTCTAGTCAAAACCGCCTCAGGAGCGACTGGGAACGAGTCTGAGTCGGAAACATAAAAATAGTGTCCTCAATTAGCAATTTCGTGCTTAATACATTGAAATACCTTAACCCTTTAACCCGCAAGCGTTTCTGGGAAATTTTATCACTGCAGCTGTGTTGTGAAAGTATACTGACAGCTTCCCGACTATAAACTTCCAGGGCCATTAACTATATATCAAAATGTTCGTCATAAAATTATAATGCTCTTCTAAATACAGCAATAAAATATTAACTAGTTTTATTGTGAATATTTTACCAAATTGTTTCTAATTTCAACTTTCCAAAGTTGCTTTATCCTATCGAGTCAATCGCCATTACGAGTCAACTTGAAGTCGGGAATCATTCAGCAAACGCTTTATCAAAAAGATTTTCTTAAAACTTCTTTAGTTTTCATTCTATTCATAACTGAAGCTCTGGGTAACAAAAATTCACAAAACCCTTTCACTCTCAGAGATATTAATGGAGTGTTGTTCCGCGGTTCTAACGTTTGAGTCTAAGGACAAAATCCTGTGGTGTGACCATTCAAATGAAACCTCTCTTGAGTGGTACTTTCACATGGTGCTTTTTATTTAACATGTAGCTCTAACTTTTGAGTCTGTGGATGAAATCCTATGGTGTAGACATTCAAATGAAACCTCATCAGCAGTACTTTCACATGGTACTATTTATTTAGTATGTAGTTCTAACTTTTGATTCTGTGGATGAAATCCTATGGTGTTACCTTTCAAATGAAACCTCTTCAGCAGTACTTCCACATGATACTATTTATTTAGTATGTAGTTCTAACTTTTGAGTCTGTGGACAAAATCCTGTGGTGTGACCATTCAAATGAAACCTCTCTTGAGTAGTACTTTCACATGGTGCTTTTTATTTAACATGTGGTGCTAACGTTTTGTGGACAAAATCTTACGGTGTAGCGATTCAAAGGGAACCTCTCTTTAGCAGTAGTTTCACATGGTAGAGCGATTTTCGTATGACCTTGAAAAATGGTTTCGGTAAGTGTTCGTCATCTGTTTCATAAGCCAATGGATGAAAAGATCAAAACATGGACTTTTCGTTTTCCCGCCAAAGAAAACCCTAATATGGAGAAGGCATTGTTCGATTGGCCAATCGTGTTGCAGTATGACGTCAAAGCGAAGGAGCCATTGACTTCTAGAAAGTTCTCGGGCATGAAGTTTTTTTACACGAGCGTTCGCTTAACCAACCAAAAGCCACGCGCGTTTGTATCCGTTCGATAAACCAATCAAATCGCTCTATTTCCATTCGTTTGTTGTTTCTGTTTTGTTCGCGCGTTTTCATTTCAAGGTCTTACGAAAAGCGCTCTAAAACTATCAGATAGCACTATGCGTTTTTCAGGAGTGTTTTTTCAAAATGAGGTAAGAAACTTTTGTGCAGTTTGTGTCTATACGTTTAAATTTTGTTGAATCGGAAACATCGTTAAGATATTAGACCAGGTGGGTTTAGCTAGAAACATGCATGGGTGGCGGCCAATGATATAATTCATGATCAGTTTTAGATACCACAGACTAAAATAACCTCGGACAACAACTTAGTTGATACAGCAAAGTTGTCCTGCTAAGAGTAACCGTACAAACTTGTCTTTTCGCCATGCAGATTTCCAACGAAAGTGGATTGCGCATTCCTTCAAAGGATCTTTGCGCAGCCGTGCATGATGTTGATCCCAATGTACACGTGCATGTAGATGGTGCACAAGGCTGGGGAGTGCTGGAGCATGATCTCCAAGACATGGGCTGTGATAGCTATGCCGCCAGTGCCCACAAGTGGTTTCTCGGGCCTAAGGAAGCAGGAATCCTTTACATGAAAGCGGCACGCATCACCAACTTTTGGCCCAACAACTTTGGCTACGACGCTAAGATCATTTTGCCAGAAGAACTGTACACCGACGCCAGAAGGTTTGAGACTCTTGGTCAACGAAATGATCCGACTTTGATGGGCCTCCTCTACACTGCCGAGATACTTGGAACCATTGGCTTCACCGAGATCGACCAAAGAATCCAGTTCCTTGTCCAGAAACTGATAGACGGCTTGCTTGCCATGGGTTATACTCTCACAACCCCAGAAGATCCAGCACGACGACATGGAGTTGTAGTCGTCCATTTTGACAATCCTGATGAAGGAGTTGCATTGTACAACTGGCTGTACGAAGAACACCGGATCGGCGTGGCCTCAACTGGCGGCTTACGAATCTGCCCGCACATCTACAACACTGAACATCACATCGAAAGACTTCTGGCAGCTATTCAAGAGTATAACTCTCTGCCAGCTGGGGATAAGTCGTCCAATAAAACAGCGACCCGCAAGAAGTGATTCAGAAGATTTCTCAAAAAGGCAACAAGGAACTGTATAGCGAATAAAATTAAGTATCTAGTAGTTTTTGAAACACTGGTCTATTGTAGCCAAATCAGAAGTGAACGGTTATTTTTAGAAGTATTCATCAAGTTAATCAGTACTTAGTTTAAGGAAACAGTTGGTCAGGGAACTGAGCTGTAATTGCGCTCAATTCCGAGAATATACCATCATTTTAATCCCAAGTGTATGATTTTTTCAAACATTCTCAGTAAGGCTTCTGAAATAAGCGAAAATAGGTAGTGAACCTTATTTTTTAAAAAGAAAATCCAAGTTGTCCTGGTACATTAAACGATAGCTGTAAGATTAGATTCAATCGAATGTTAGCAATAAAACGCCATTTTTGCTAAGTATCATTTTTTTTCACTTTGCCGTGGAAAGATAAACATTTCAGCTTATCAAATTCAGTTATTGAGGTAATAAAATCAATTTGCCACCGTAAATCACGACTAAAGTTAACTTACCCAACGGGACGGGGGGGAAGACGGCAAACCTTGTGTGACAAGCCTGACAATAATTCTGTTTCGCCACACTTCACTTTCCCTCAAACAGATCTTTTTGTATGATAGTGTGAACAGCAACTTCCCGAGGCCCGCACAAGTCGCTCATACACGTAATAGGCCACTTTCGAGTTCCAAAAACCCTCACTTCAAAATGAGGCCAAGTACACAACCTTTCTTGTGAAAATGAGCTTTATTTTCATTAGAATGAAAAATCATTTCCAGATCAAAGGTTGAGCACTTAATTAACCTCGTTTTGATACAGAGGTCCGGCGGAACTCGGAAATGGCCTATTAAGGTGATGTCGCACGAGACAATTCGCAACGACGATTTTTAGCGCAACACAGCGTTCCAATGTAAGAACAAAGTTGCAAAAAGTCGAAAAAATGTCGCAACAATGTTGCTACGCTGCAGAGGAAATCATAGGCTGTTTATTGAATGTTCTGTCAAGGGAGCTGAAAGACCGGCGTTTGAGCTTGAAGTCGATCAAGAAATTAAGGCCAAGCGTCCCACAGTACGTATATCAAGCCTTGGTGAACTTAAGTGTACATTCTTTACAGCAGTTACGCAGTAGCTTGCAGTCTTGGCTCCCAAACGTGACAGCGATTACATTTTAGTCCATTAACTAACTTATTTACAACTCGCGGAAAATAATGCTTGTAAATAACATAAGTTGGAGCAAACGAGCTGAGATCCTAAATTACATCACATTTTTGTGAACTTTTGCTTTTTGTACTACTCCTTAAAATATCTCTGATACAATAAGGCTGCTTATTTCTTACAAACAATAAAATATTGTACACTATTAAGTATCAAAAAATTCATATATGTTAATTTAAACAACGGGCTCATTTTTGAACTCCAGTAGAACCCTGGTAACTTGAACTCTGAAGGGAAACGAAAAACAGTTCGAGTTAGCAGGGAATTCCAGATATCGGGGCAAATTTCAGTTAAATTTTTATCAAGGGAAAGGAAATTTAGTTCGAGTTAGCGGGGAATTCGAGTTATCAGAGTACGAGTTATCGAGGTTCTACTGTATAAACTATCATGAACGATGACAAAAGCCTAGTCCAGCTAGTCGATGATCCTACTAGACATTTATAAATTGTGCCTCCGTATCCTTCTCATCACCTTATCCTAAGTCTCTTTAGCAGGGCTAAGGAGACCAGCAGAGGAACTGATTTCCTGTTGAAAGCAAAGGAATATGTTTATATCACAGTTCAATCTTTGGTATAAGCTCCAAAATACAAGATTTAGTGGTCTCTCAAAGTTTAGTTAGGCGAAGACAAATACATACAGCAGACATAAAGATCACTCACTATTTGGCATTTGCCACCAAGACGTGAAAAAATAATGGAAAACTGCAAAACCGTCAACCTCTTAAATGTCGCTTATGAGAGATGGTGGTTCTTGAGTGGTTCAAACTATACTACTTTGAAGTTTATAAACATTGTGGTTGTCACATGGAGGTTCCACTGTATTTTAACATATTTTGAGGATGTCGAATACTGAACGCTGAAGAGACATACTGTACTCTAATGTTAGGTGGCTAAAATCAGGAGGTCTTGGGTCACACAAATGCTCCAAAACAAGAACTGAACCGGAGGAACTCCAAAACGTTCAAATGGAGTTGAGTGCTAAAACGGAAGTAATGCAACGCCTCTCTGCTACTTTCTCTCTTTGCTATGATTTTGTAGTCAGGTAACGTGTTTCTATTAAACACTCCTTTCCAGCAGTGGCCTGATGCTCAAACGTCCGAGGTTTCGCGCCGCTGCTTAAGTCGCTCCGGTATCATGTGTTAAACACCCCCGTTATCTTTTGCTCATTTTTAACCCATACTTAGAATAATTAACAATTAGCCGCCGAAGGCGACTAATTGTTTTAGTATAATTACAGTGATGATTATTCGAGAAAATAAAATTATTGATCAATTTCCGACCCCGAAACATCAAAAAATGTGGCTGCCATTTTGAAAACTGCTAGCCTTCAATGCTATAATCACCGCGCGGTGATTATAGCGGGATAGAGCGAAGCTCCAAGCCAATCACAGCGCTCTACTTTCGATAGTCATCAATGTAATTATACTAACTAGTAATAACCACAGGTTGGGGATTGCGCGCGAGATCGATACAAATAACGCTTTTGCACTAACGCGGTCCTTTGCGTAAGTGTCACGTGATAGAAGGTCCAACCACTCGTGATCAGATTAGGGACAGGCCATTAGAAAACTTATGGGGGGGGTGGGGAGGGGGGCGAAGTACTAAAAAAATATTACCGCAAGGGAAAATTAAATGTAAAACGATTCATGCACGCCAAATAACCCTAAAAAAAATTCATGCAACGGCCTAAAAAAATTCATGCAAGGGAAATGTTTTAGAAATAAAATTCATGCGGCTCGAAAATTCCTCATCCTCCCCATAACTTTTCTATAGGTCCGTCCCTTACACATTAATAATTAGGGAACTTAAGCAAAGACGTTTTTGAGCGACGCACGTCAACCGGAAGTGAGGTCTTCTCCCTTACTATATGCCTTGACGCTAAGAAATTGGTATTGATAAGTTTCTTTTCTCTTATAAGGACGATTTACCTGAGAGTTTCAACCAAACCACCGCCCAATGATGCAAAACGTCCACTTCCGGTTGACGTCCGTCGCTCAAAAACGCTGTTGCTTAAGCTCCCTATTATTGTTGTGGGAAAAATGCTGGATGAAATTAAGGTATTGGAAATCAACGCGACTTAAATTAACGCGAATTTAAAGAAAAATGACTTTGGATCAAGGAAATTAACGCGGAAGAGAGGGCAACATTTCAAAATGAACTGGGAAATTAACGCGACGTTCAAAGGGGAAGAAAATTTCTTGAGACAACAGGTACAAAGGGACCCGAAATGGTACAAAGGGGATCAAGCAAAGAAATCTGGCCACGTAAAGTGTTCCTCACAGTTCCACTGACACTAGCGGATCTCCACCCCGATAAAATACACTCCTCTTTTGTAGTTTTCAAGAATGTCAAAAGCGTATCGAGAATTTGCAGCCACAATAATGGCAATCAAGGTCGCAGAAATTAACATTAATTAATGGCGCAGAATTAACTTACAAATATTGACACGACTTAAAATATTTTAAAAAATCGCGCTAACATTGAGGGTCCAAACGAGCGTGATTAGATTGCGTTCTCTGCATTCCATTCATTCTTGTTGGAAGTCCAAACGAAAGTTAAAGCGAAAGCCGGCTACTACGTGCCGGGCATATGTAATAGTAACCTGGGCCAGGTTGCATAAAACCTTCCTAAGATAAGAGGGCTTTTAACTTTTGTTCTGGAACAATAACCTATTGTTTTGAAATAATAGTTAAGAGCTCTATTAACCTTAAGATGTTTTTTGCAACCCTAACCTGGAAATTAGGATTGCGGGCTCCCGTAGTCTCCCGTAATAAAGATTTATGGAAAGTTTCAAACAACCATTTTTTACACTAACCTCTCTGTACTTCGCCAGGACAAGCTCCCTTATTTCTTGGGGTATCAAGGGCCCGAACAGTTCCCTCTTCCTTACAACATAAACCTACAAACAAAAACAAAAACACACAAACATTGTCAACCAATTTCAATCTTTGAAGCATTCCAGAAGATCCTTACAAACAGTTTAAAAAGACTTTTTAGGTTACAAAATTAGTTTCAGTGACTTGATTTTCATTCGAATGCTATGTTGTACGATGTGGTTCCAACTTTTGAGTCTGGATGAAATCTTGAAGTGTAACCATTCATATGAAAGCCACTGAGCAGTACTTTCCTGTGATATTGTTTATTACGCTGCAGTGCAATGTAATACTAACTTCGAGTCTGTGAACGACATCTTAAAGTATGACAATTCAAATGAATTTTACACGCATTTTACAAAATAGACATTTTTTTTTCAGTTTCCTCTCTTGGATCTTACCTGTTCAGCACAGTTCATGAAAAGTTCTCCTATGGGAGCTGCCCCAATTTTTATTTCAATTATACATAGAGGAGAATTTTCCAAACGGGTCACCACGAACCTGTCAAAACAAAGGGTTTACGTTGGTGTAAGAATTTGTGAACTTTTTCTTTGTTTTGCACCTTTTGTTTTTCTAGGTCCTATTGTGTTGACTTCTTTGTTTTCCTTTGCTTTACATCACTTGTGAGTTTACAGCTTCTTACACCAAGGATGAGTTAAAAGAAATTAAGTGGCATAGGTCTACCCAGTTCACTCACATATGATTTGTTGTCGCCAGTAGTTAACAGTCCCTTTACATTTGCTTTAATCTGCCTCTAATCAACTTGGTTTAGAAATTTTATCCATGGCAAAACGGAGGTATGCAGTTAACCACGTTATTATAATACGGAGCTTATGCAACCGCAACAAAGACTGCAGTTTATCACTAAAAAAATTGGCATTCTCTTTCTTTCAAACTTCATTGCATCTACTGACAGACACAAGCAATTTTTCATGGGGTTTGTAGATTCTATTTTAAGACTGTAATCTCCGTAACAAAACCAAAACTATTTCAAGAAATCTCGACAAGTCTCGAGTCAAGTTCCATAAACGAGAGTTCCAGTTCAACCTCGTCCCACCACATCAAACACGTGATAATTTTCAGGATGTACATCATGTAACACAACTCGAAATGTCACTAACAGGGTTGAAATCAGGAGGATTGTATAGATCAAGGTTGAAAAGTTCACATCCTTCATAAAGAGGTGGGAGGTACATAATGGCCCCAAAACGGCCCCAAAACGTAGGGAGGAGAGAGAAATCGGGGCGAAAATGTAAGGAGGAGGGAGAAAATGAAATTTTGAGAGTAGGGAGATATCGATGAGAAGGCAACTTTATGGCTTTTCTTTAACTTGCGTCATGACAAGGGAGGGGGGGAAGGGGAAAATAACTTATACTGCAATCCCCTTAGGTCTCCTGGGACTCCCTTGGTCGGACTTAACCGAGAAAGCATGGAATCAACTTTGACGCATCTCAGGTTTAAAACTTGGGGGGAGGCTCCTTAAAGATTTTCCTCAGTCTAAGTACAGCCTCCGTGGCAGGCGTTCGAAAGGGAAGGGGAAGGGAATTAGGGTGCGAGACCACGCGCGAGGGAGGAGATTTTTCCCACAAAAATGGAATCTCCGCCACTTCTATGAACTCATTCGAAATATAAGATATCATAAAAAAAACGTAACGTCATTAAAGGGCACAAATTGTCATTTTAAGGTCTGACTGGTTTGTGGGACTTAAAAGATATCCTAAATTCGCGCTAAAGCCGTTCTTAAAATGAACTGGTCGGTAAAGACGCCGTGACAAGAGTAAATGGAGGCTCATGGGCTTATGACTCGACTGACTCAAGTGTCTCATGGGAGATGAAGAGGGTCATTAAACAATTATTTCGGCTCATTACATTTTTGGTTTAAGGTGATTCCCTAGTAAAAGAACGTAACATAGATTGTAGATGAAACTTGGTACATTGATGTAACAAGTCAAGAAGATGATAAAAAAGTAATAAAAAGTGGGGGTCACCGTGCTCATTTTGACGTCACAATGCTGACAAATACGGTTATTTAAGACCCTGTGGCAAAAACCGCGCGCAGCCCAAACTAGACAAAAAGGAGAGATTTTTTCGACGATGCATGTGGTATCGCACAGAATTTGACTTAAATGTATTGTTTATCCACTTACGTAACAGAAAAATGCCTTTTAATGCCCTTGTTTTTACTTTACGCTCCAAAGTAAAACTAAATTAGACACGCGCTTTACCACCCGTGATAGCTCAATCCGTACAATTTAGTAAAATTGCCAAAAAACTGAACATAGATTTGTGCCAATTTTTTTCTCATCGAAAGGAAGCACTGTCCTTATTAAAATCATGAAATAAAAATGGGGGTCAAGTGCGCGTCAAATGCATTTTCTCCGATTTTTGAGAGAGGACTAGGGCGAGTTTCAAAATTAATGTATGTCATAGGGGGAATAAAGTATTAAAAAATCCGTTTTTTCAGAATTTACATCGAGATATCACATTTAGGACACAATGATAAAGAAAGCGCTTCTTTGAAAATCAAAGTGAGTAAGCACAAGTTAAACATCCACTATCAAGGTTCTCTGTGAGGAAGTCAAACTCAGCAACACGCGTACTGCTTACATTATGCACCTTCCCAACACATTGAGTCTCACCTCGGCAAGAAACAACTGCAAGCAAAAATTCCAATAGCGTTTCTCTTCAGTTAACTTCATTTTAATGTTACTTCACCTGCTCTTTTTTACGGTGGCCATCTTGTTATGCGCAGTAAGAGATGCGCAGTGCAAAACCAGGGAATCACCTTAAATTGAACCCCACCAGGGAAACACATCCGGCGGGTCTAAAATACAGGTCACTTTTCACAGGTCAGAGTACAGGTCACCACGATAGAGATAAATAAAAAGCATTAAAACTGTCTCCTAGCCCTAATCTCTTAACAAAATCCTCTATTAGATCGAGGGGAATCTGTGTGGTTTGGTAATTTATCGATGGAGCAATGACCTGCACTCTAGACCCGGCAGGGTACGTGTTACCCAACTGGAAAAGACATATTCCTAGTGATATGTGTTCCCCCACCAGGGAAACACAAATCCCTAGTGTTTTGTGTTCCCCCACCTGGGAAACACATATCCCTAGTTTTATGTGTTCCCCCACCTGGGAAACACATATCCCTACCGTTAGGTGTTCTCCCACCAGGGAAACACATATCCCTAGTTATATTTGTTCCCCCACCTGGGAAACACATATCCCTAGTGTTATGTGTTCCCCCTCCAGGGAAACTCATATCCCTTCTGATATATGTTCCCCCAACCTGGGAAACTCATATCCCTACCGTTATGTGTTCTCCCACCAGGGAAACATATATCCCTAGTTATATGTGTTCCCCCACCTGGGAAACACATATCCCTAGTGTTATGTGTTCCCCCACCAGGGAAACAAATATCCCTAGTGATATGTGCTCCCCCACCTGGGAAACTCATATCTCTAGTTTTATGTGTTCCCCCACCTGGGAAACACAGATCCCTACCGTTATGTGTTCTCCCACCAGGGAAACACATATCCCTAGTTATATGTGTTCCCCCACCTGGGAAACACATATCCCTAGTGTTATGTGTTCCCCCACCAGGGAAACAAATATCCCTAGTGATATGTGCTCCCCCACCTGGGAAACTCATATCTCTAGTTTTATGTGTTCCCCCACCTGGGAAACACATATCCCTAGTGTTATGTGTTCCCCCACCAGGGAAACACATATCCCTAGTGTCATGTGTTCCCCCACCAGGGAAACACATATCCCTAGTCTTATGTGTTCCCCCACAAGGGAAACACATTTCCCTAGTGATTTGTGTTTCCCCACCTGGGAAACACATATCCATAGTGTTATGTGTTCGGGCCCCACCTGGGAAACACATATCCCTACAGCGTTATGTGTTTCCCTACCAGGGGAACACATATCCCTAGTCTTACGTGCTCCCCCACCAGGGAAACACATATCCCTAGTGATATGTGTTCCCCCACCAGGGAAGCACATATCCGTAGTGATGTGTTCCCCCACCAGGGAAACACATATCCCTAGTGTCCAGCACTGCGTATTTATCAAACATTTTTAAAAGTTAATTGCGTTCATTCATTCAATGATCCAATCCCATTTCCTTTTGTTTGGTTATTTGCTTCTAACTCCCAATACTTCGATTTCCCTAGAAGGTTTGAGTTATCGTGAGTCAACAGTATTTGAGTATCAGGAAAACCAATTGCATAATTCACTAAGATATAAATAATGATATATCCGGCGGTAGATAGCCCTCTCCATCTTTTGAGAGGGTCAGTAGCTCAGCCATGATAAGTGGTTGAAGAATGAAACAATAGATGATACAACAGAAACAATACCCCTACCTCAAAGCAAAAGAGGCTACTACTTATTTAGGCCAATGAAAATACAGGTCTGAATAAGCTACAGTATGTACTACTCCTTTCTCCCTCGCGCGCCCAAATTCCTCCCTCCCTTTCCCCTTTTGATGCCTGCCACACGGGCTAGTATAAGTAAAGCGGGGTGGTATTGTGTACTCTTGTCGTTAGGTTTTGTCCAGATTTTTTCAATGCCATAATATTCTCATTGTTGAACATATTTTGGCAGCAAAATGGGCTCCTGGTGTCCCTTACTTGTATGGCATACATTTTTGAGGAACCACTTGAGGACATTTGGCAGGGTTGTCAGTTAGACTTCACATTGCCAGGTTTGCGCAATTAGTTGGCCAGGGAAGTTCCTTTGGATCTGTTTTGCTGATGTTTTCTAGAATTAAAGTGTCCAGGGGTCATGCTAATAGCAGTGGGGGAAATCCCTTGCACCAAACCTTAGTGACAGCCAGCCCTGGTTGTGAGATGATATTAGTAACTACTTGTATTATAATGCTGCTTGTTCTGTAAGTAATACTTTTGGTATGTAGTGAAATATTATGGCATTATTATGTACAGCATAACTGTTTTAATGACAATAATAAATATTTGTAATTAAGATAAAGATAGTAATATCTTATTGATCTGAGGGGTTGGTCGTTCACTACCTGTGAAGAGGGTGTGGCAATTTTGCTGGGGGGTCACTTTCAGATAAGGGAGCATTACCTGGGGGGTCATTTTAAGGTGGCTGAACACAGTTTTGCGGGCGGTCAGCGGTAACTTGCGTGACGGCGCTTGTTTTAAATTAGACTAACAAACATGGCGGCGAAAAAGCAGTGGTACACAGAAGACGATTTCTCAAAATCTACTCATTAAAATTTTGTGATATTTGGCAGAATTTTTACTTTTATCATACTTTCAATAATAAGAACTTTAAAATGGATGTTGAACAGACGAATTTTGTGTCACATTAAATAATTACAGTACAATCATATTATTGATTATTTAAAAACCCGTCTGTTAAAATTTGGTCAAATAAGTTTCATATGGTAGTGATTAATTATAGTACGCTGTGTGCAAGTTTATAGGAAAATCTAACGAGCGAATTTTATGTAAACTGAGCAAAAGTGAAATTTTAAGGTTATATTCAATCGTTCATGTTGCCATGGAAACTACAAAAACGTCACATTTTACCTGCTAGTCAAAATCTTTTATCAGTATATTTTTCACTTGCCAAGTTTCAGCTTGTGAGCAGCAACCTTTCTCTTGCCATGATTTGGCAAATGACATATACTCACAAACTGCCAAAACTGTGTTCAGCCACCTTAATAAATTTCTTGAATGAAGCACAAAGCAGTAACGAGCATTATATGAAATTGAAAGTAACAGCCATAAAATTAATAGTAAACACCAAACACCCACTGTACAAAAAGTATGTGGTGTATGTGTATGTGATTTGTAGCTAGAGTATTTGTAGTTTCCAAGGCAATCGGGTGGGACGTCACTTTCACAATATGTAAAATAGGGGGTCATTATCTAAAAAGCTACGATGAATTGGGTGGTCAGTTTGAAAATCTTTTAAGCTTTCTCAAAATGGATGCCCCTTACTCCTCACAGGTAACAATTAAACTACCAGCCCACAAAAAGACCAATAGAATATTGCATAATCTTGCTGCTTTTTGCCAAAAATCGACATTTGGTGGGATCAGTCTGATGGATGACATTTAAAAACAAAACAAAATAAAACCAGTCAAGAGAGTTCTCTGTATTAGTACTGTGACAAAGGTTATACAACAGCATAGAGAATTAAGATACACATTTATTAATTATTGACGAAAATACCTGCATAGGTTTGGAGATACTGTAGGCTGCATGGCCCTTATTTCTCGATCAACTTCTAATTTCAAATGGTCCTCTTCCTCCCTTGACAGTCTACAGCCTATGATTTCCCCTAAAATATGAGTGTACATAATTTAACAAAAAAGGATAAATGCATAGGAGCATGCAATGGTGGCACAGTTGGATGGGGCATGGCCTTCAGTATGCAAGGTCCCGAGTTTAATTCCCGGTGATATCACATCCTTGTTTCAACTTCTCTCCTTTCTTTATGGCTTTGACTTAGCTTTAATACCCTTAAAATGAAGCATATTAATTCCATTGCTAAAAATAATAAGGCTGGGGAAGGGGGAGTGGGGTAGAAGTCAAGAGAGGGGAGTACTTATTGACTTTCTATTCAAGGCTGTGCTCTAAGGAAATTGAATTTCCCCTGTGCTAATGATTTGTATGAAAAAAACTTAGATTTTCTAGTTGCCCAAGAGCAAAAGTTAGGTGCCAAGGGGACTTTTAGAAAAGAGGGCTGAAGGGGTATACCTGTTTTGGGCTGAACTCCAAACACCAAGACTCCACCCTTGGTATTGAGGAGACCAGTCATATACTTACTGACTGTCTGTAGAAAGAAAATGAAAACACACACTGTGATTAAGCAAAGACCTAATGCCCTTGAATTATGGCATCATGACTATCACTCTTGAAAGTTTAATCCAGCAAATGCAATTTTCAGTAAGAAAAATGGCCTACATTATCCTAACTTTCATACAAAAACGTCTATTTGGTTAAACACGTAAGGTTGTCCCCATTTTTCTTGACTTTGTCACTGAACTCTGCTATTGAAACCATAACACTTTATTTTCCAAATATCCCTCTCTGGACCTGTCTCCAAAAATGAGGGAATGATAACAAACTGTCAGGAATTGTACTAGCTGAAAGAACCAATGTGATAATTTTCCAAGTGTGAGAGAAAATTTACACTTTGGGAAACTTTCTATAATGAAACCTTCTTAGAAAGGGGGGAGGTACATATATCCTCAGTCTGAATTTCAAAACTTGTTTTGTATTCATTTTTGAGGAGAAAGCCATGCCCCTGTCTATTCAGTCAGCTCCCTTTGTAGCGGACACTTTAGGCACTGCTCGACCTTAGCGGTAGTCCACCAGTCCTGGACTAGTGCAAAATTCTTCTGGACCAGTAGAAACTTAGAACCACTAGTCACAGGACTAGTAACTACTTATTAAATTGTGGGTTAGCATGGTCAGTGTCTGTCACTCTTCTTTGACTCTCTGGCAGTGGTATTATGAAGTTTCATGATGACATCAATGAAATTTAATTGTAAAAAGATATTGCAAATAATATTGTCATGCTGCAATCAGGAAGGACTACCACAGATTTACTCAGGACTAGTAAATTTTCAGTTGAACTAGTCCCAGGACCAGCGATTTAAAAAGTTAAGGTCGAGCACTGTTAGGGACCTCAAGTCAGTGTCCTCATTGGCCAGAGTCCATAATAGTGGGTCAGTCAGTTTCAGTCAAACCTCTGCAATTTATTTTTGCCCGGGATTTAGCTGCTGTCCGTATTATCGGGGTGTCGGTTATAGGGGGGTGTCCGCAAGGCAAAAGTTGACTGTTTTTGATTAGTGTATTTGAGCTTTTCTTGGAAGCTGTCGCTGTGTCATCCCATCCATGTGTGTTCATCACCATTTCAGCTGTCCTGTGTTGCCATTTCAAGGCCACGACACTTCTCAGAATTTGACCCTAACAGGGACTCTATCAAAATGGGCAAACTTGAATGTTTGGAATTCTGTTGAAATGCTGAGTATCACAACCAGTCAGTGTAAAACACAGTCTGTGGACTATTATTTTCACCATGAGTACATGACAGCAATAGTCCCATTCTTTTCTAACCCTAAAAACAATAGTCTGCAGTCAGTCTGTAGTCTGCATTTTACACTGTCCCATATTATAACAGCTGACATACATGTACCAACCTTTTTGAATAGCCCGGATGGAAATCCAGGCTTTTCGAAATAAAAATGAACAACGTTTTCGTCATTTGGTTTGAAAATGCCTCCTTTGAACATCCTACAAATATAAAGGGAAGTCACTTGTCATCTGAATTTTAATTAAATTTAACCCCTAGACTTTTGCTGAAAATTTATTTGCCTGTTAAAAAATCGTTGGCCCCAGCCAGCTAGAGAAATGAATGAATAAGGGCTAGGAAACAAAGGAAATTGAGAATCAACCTAGGTTAAATCAAAACTAGCTTGAAATCAAATTTGACCTGTCACATATATTTGTATCAGACAGAATTAGGTGTCCCAAATATAATAATTAGCAGAGGGTTTCCCAGATGATATTATGGATTCCCATGTTTTTTTGTGAGAATGATTGAATAAACGAACGAATGAACGACTGATTTATTGTTTGATTGACTTGTTGATTGGAAAATTGAACGAATGAATGAATGAGTTAGTGAATTAATGAATATTTAAGTTGATCTCTCTAAAGAGTGGTTGGGTTCCAATTACTGAATTTTCTATTTTTGATTTGTCACCGATTATGGACCATGCATATTACTCAGCTGATTACTAATTAGCCGCTACAATGATAACGTAAACTGTAAATATAAACAAAGTTACAAAGACATACAAAACTATAGCGATCCCTCTTGATTTATTGAAAAAGAGACCGAATGACTGAACGGTGTATAATTTATATAGAAAGGTTGCGGTGACTTCTCACTCTGATCAATCGAATCGCGCACTTCTCCATCTGATCAAAGGCGATCGCGTGAAAATATTGCACCCTTCAACCCCATTGAGTAATGTTTCGTTTAATTAATACCCCTTACCTCAACACAATAGCTTATCCGAAGACAGAAGAACACAGAACCACAGATGAAACCGAACTGCGATAAACAAGCTATCTCCAGGGGACTTGAAAAAAAGCGGGAAGTTTTAAACTTGTTCCCAGGAACAAGCGCAGAAACGGCACAGGCCAACCAAGCAACTTTTAAAATTTCTTGCCCTTCACCGGCCCGGGGGGTGGGTGGGTACTCCCAATCATGGCCTATACCACTGCATTAATACGGGAGGGCTCCGCCCGAAAGGGGTACCTTTTTCAGGCTTCAGGTATATGAAAGAGTAGGGATTTCACTTGTTGAAGTGAATAAAAGGGTAGGGAAAAATTTGTCATTTGGGTCTGTGAAGCCCAAAAGGGCTAACAGATGACTTTTACGGCTTTATATCATCGAGGAAACGTTCTATTTTTGTGTTTGATTCCTACTTAAGAGAAAGTGCATTTACAGCAGTTACAAGGGATGGAAAGTTCTAAACAAAGTATGTGAAAGGGGTAACATTTAACAATGGAAGGTATACGCAAGGGCTACCTTTTCCGTGAAAAATGGTATACATTCTATAAAAGCGGTTGGACTTCGGACCATTTACAGAAAGGTTCCGGATAACCCAGTTGGCAAGTATATTAAAATGAATCACGGCTTTTGGGGTGGAGTCCATCCTCGGAGACCCAGGGGCAGATAGTCGGGACGATACAATGTTCGTGGTGAAAGTTTACTGTATCGTCTCGATCTTACAGTAAACTTTCACCACGAACTTTGTATCGTCCCGACTATCTGCCCCTGGGTCTCCAAGGATGGGTCGAGTCGTTCAAGCGGAAAATTTCCGGGAGCAAAGGAACATCTGAAAAGGTACCGTAAACTTCCGATTTTAAGCCCTGGGCTTATACAACTTCGTAAGGGGTTTCAGGAGGGTTTATATACGGAGGGCCTTATATTCAGCGGGTAGTGAAGGGAAGGTTTATAACCGCACTAAAAAAAGTGTTTCAAAACAGGCTACGTACATAGTGGTGATCAAAATACTTTTATTGATCGCCTTTTAAGCTTCAAAACGTCGTAAAAAGTCGAATTCATTTCAATACAGGCTAGATGGGGGGGGGGGGGGGGGGCTTATCTCCGGGGGTCGGGGGGCGCTTATAACCGGATGCATTTTTTGTCTACAGGTTTGATGGGCCTATAAATGGGGGAGGGGAGGGGGAGGTTAAAGGTTTGTTTATAGTGGAAAGTGCACTTAGCTTATCCAGCTAGTTTTTTTCTAGTTTACAGGCACTCCACTCAAATTATTCTGAAACAAAGGATGTAAATCTAGACTACGAGTAGTCCCCATTTTTCCTCAGGGATAGTAGAGCGAGCGAAATGCGAGCGCGCCTCAAAATCACCCCACGCGAGAAAAGCGAGACTCGGCGGGGAGAGAGAAACCACCTCGTCTCGCTTTTCTCGCTTGGGGTGATTTTCACGCACGTTCGCGTTTCGCCCGCTCTACTCTGCCTTCCGCCCGCTCGACTAGCTTCAAAATGCGTTTTTCGGCAAATGCTGAGAAGCCCCCTTACTTGTGACCAAATCTACAGTTGACGTTATCGGATTAGTTAAGGCATTGGTGGATGGAATGCAACAATAACAACAACAATTGCTGGTTTTCAGTGTCAAGCCATTCAAAATAGATGAAAATCAAAATCAAAACCATTCAATAGATAAAATCCAGAATCTGGGAAATGGAAAGAGGTACATATGCAAAGACCCTTGCCAAGATTCAGGTCAGAGGAATATTTCGTATACGAGATATCCGAAGAAATGTTTTACCCAAATTTATAGAGATTTGTATGGAGACGCCATGCTGGTGCTCACCTGGATGAGCTCCAACATGGCGGCCGGAAACCAACAGAAACATCTGTTACCGAGTTTTGCTACAAAAGCGTGAATTTATTCCTCGAGAAACTCATAAACATTAAAGTAATACTTTCTCTAAAACATGAACTGTTTAAATAGCAAAATTTCCTGAAATAAGTCATTTTTTAACCTACATAACAGCTCTATTGGCCGTCATGTAAATGCCGCGTCACGCAAAAACTTAGAAATTCAAGCGTCCTCTATCGCAAAACCAAGGACCCTTTTGAAGCGAAAATTTGTATGAAAATTAGTTTTCAGCTGCTCTAATGCATCGTAAAGGTAAAATCTCGGTAGGATCGATAGTTTTTTTACTTTGAATTTTAGTGACGTCATGTGAAAACCAACAATTTATTAAGGTATTGCCAAAAAATGCAAAACCTTTCTTGTGAAAATGAGTTATATTTGCATAAGAATAAGAAATCACTGTCACAAAATTCAAGGCCTCAGATTCTTTTCTTTGTCCCGCGTTCGTGACATGATGGTAATATCTTTTCTCAAGATTTGAACTTACGTTTTGTTACTTGTGAGTGATCTCACGCAACGCACCTTACTGGGAAGCCATGTGTAACGATCCAAAAAGCGGTTGCGAAACTAACCAACAGACCCTCGTTAAACAAAGATGATTTTTATTTCTTTACATTTTATCGCAACAGATTACAGCAGTTAGATTTTGTTGAAAGCCGCAACATCCACACTCTGAATCTGTAAAGAGTAAGAAAGTAAGTTTTAAAAAACAATTGTCAGAGTATAACAAGCCAAAGGCCCAAACGGCCAGAGCTTATCCCGGTTTCTTCAACATGAAGCATGGCTAGGAGTATTGCTACCCCCTCCCCCCCTGGACGGGATGCTAACCCACCCCAGGGTTGCCTCCAGCAGTATGTCGCCGGTACCCTGCGTTAAGTTCCTTGTCGAATAAAACAACGCGTCGAGCCGGGCTTCTTGGTGTTAACCGCTCGACCACATACGCCTCCGCAAACAAAGCGAAAAATTTGACATTAAAGGATCACGTATCAAGAAGAGGAAACTGTCAAAACAAAGAGTTTAAACAAAACTTACGAAATCTTCGAATTCTGTTATTTTCTCCTCAAGAAACTCTGTACCAACTTTATCGTCCTCGACAACACAAGAAATTTGTAGTTTCTGTACACCATAGGCTACCGGTACAAACTTGCCTAAAACACACAAAAACAGAGTTAGACATAAGAAAGATTAAGAATCGCCTTTACAGGGTCGTAGCTTGGGGAAGGGGCCGTGGTTTTTTTGCCACAAAAAGTCAAAAGATGCACGCGTAAAAGTTGAAAATGAGAACTCATCGTCTAGAGCATTGAAACAATGATGTCTCTGCAGCTAGGTGAAACATTTTCTGGTTTTAAGATAAAGAGACCAGTCCAATGGTTCCTCCAGACCCCAAACCTTCATGCTTTTCAAATACAATAAGCTACCAAAAATATTTGCGCCCGGATAGTTTCTAAAGGCTTGCTTCGGCCCCGTTTTACGACAATAGCCTGCTGGCTTCTGCTTCGTGGTAAAGGTAAAGGCGCAAAGGGAACCAAAGGCCAAAACGGCCTGAGCTTACCCCGGTTTCTTCAGCATGAACCATGCATAGGAGCATTGCTACTCCCCCCTGGATTGGATACTAGTCAATCGCAGGGTTACCCCCCCTCCAGCAGTATGTCTCGAGTACCCATTTATACACAAGGGTGAAGAGAGACAAAGTGGAGTAAAGTTCCTTGTCCAAGGAAACAACGCAAGGAGCTAGGCTTGATCCCCGGAGTTCGAGGTTTTAATCGCTCAACCCAAATGCGTAGCGCCTGTTTTGCAAGCAATTAGGGACATTGACATCCAAAAACGAGATGGCAGCAAAAACGTCGCCTGATCATGAAGACCTGCAGGACGCGGTCGATACGACGCGATCAAATATAAGATAAATGAAACCCTTTTTACACATTGTCCACGATGAAAAATATCTTTCATGACATTAACATATTGTTTTTTTATGTTCTCGTTCCCGTGCTCGGTGATTGTGGCGATGGCGATGGCGGTGGTCGTGGCAGTGGTTGTGGTGGTGGCGACAGTGGTAGTGGTGATGGCGGTGGTTATGGTTGCGTTTGCAGTGTCAGTCGTGGTGGTTGATTGTTTTGGTTGTGATGGCAAGTGGTTGGGTTGGTGGTTGGGGTAGTTGCTGTGTTTGTGTTGGTTGTGGTGGTGGTGGTGGTGGTTGTGGTAGTGGCGGTGGTTGTAGTGGTGGTGGCGGTGGTTGTGGTAGTGGTGGTGGTTGTAGTGGTGGTGGCAGTGGTTGTGGTAGTGGCAGTGGTTGTAGTGGTGGTGGCGGTGGTTGTGGTAGTGGCGGTGAATGTAGTGGTGGTGGCGGTGGTTGTGGCAGTGGTTGTGGTAGTGGTAGTGGAGGTGGTGACAGTGGTAGTGGTGATGGCGGTGGTTATGGTTGTGTTTGCAGTGTCAGTTGTGGTGGTTGATTGTTTTGGTTGTGATGGCAAGTGGTTGGGTTGGTGGTTGGGGTAGTTGCTGTGTTTGTGTTGGTTGTGGTGGTGGTGGTGGTTGTGGTAGTGGCGGTGGTTGTAGTGGTGGTGGCGGTGGTTGTGGTAGTGGTGGTGGCAGTGGTTGTGGTAGTGGTGGTGGCAGTGGTTGTGGTAGTGGCAGTGGTTGTAGTGGTGGTGGCGGTGGTTGTGGTAGTGGCGGTGAATGTAGTGGTGGTGGCGGTGGTTGTGGCAGTGGTTGTGGTAGTGGTAGTGGAGGTGGTGACAGTGGTAGTGGTGATGGCGGTGGTTATGGTTGTGTTTGCAGTGTCAGTTGTGGTGGTTGATTGTTTTGGTTGTGATTGCAAGTGGTTGGGTTGGTGGTTGGGGTAGTTGCTGTGTTTGTGTTGGTTGTGGTGGTGGTGGTGGTTGTGGTAGTGGCGGTGGTTGTAGTGGTGGTGGCGGTGGTTGTGGTAGTGGTGGTGGTTGTAGTGGTGGTGGCGGTGGTTGTGGTAGTGGTAGTGGAGGTGGTGACAGTGGTAGTGGTGATGGTGGTGGTTATGGTTGTGTTTGCAGTGTCAGTTGTGGTGGTTGATTGTTTTGGTTGTGATGGCAAGTGGTTGGGTTGGTGGTTGGGGTAGTTGCTGTGTTTGTGTTGGTTGTGGTGGTGGTGGTGGTGGTGGTTGTGGTAGTGGCGGTGGTTGTAGTGGTGGTGGCGGTGGTTGTGGTAGTGGTGGTGGTGGCAGTGGTTGTGGTAGTGGTGGTGGTTGTAGTGGTGGTGGCGGTGGTTGTAGTGGTGGTGGCGGTGGTTGTGGTAGTGGCGGTGGTTGTAGTGGTGGTGGTGGTGGTTGTGGCAGTGGTTGTGGTAGTGGTAGTGGGGGTGGTGACAGTGGTAGTGGTGGTGGCGGTGGTTGTGGTAGTGGTGGTGGTTGTAGTGGTGGTGGTGGTGGTTCTGGTGGTGTTGATGACGATTATGGTGATGGTGACACTTATGCATCAGTACAGGTACTTACTTGTTCCCCAAAGAAGACCATCGCATGTGATGGAACGTACAGCGGCTTCCATAGCTTTTAAATCTGCAAAATAAAAGAGACATTTAACATTTGAAGCAGCTTCATTTACATGCCATTGTTCTGGCAATCAAAAGGTAATTAAAGTCCGGGTTTTGTTACCACGATATTTATAAATCTCTGTTAAAAGTGATAGTGTGTTGTTTCTTAAAGTACTCAGTATGAGCGACCAGTATGAATATCAGGTACACTGTAAGCCTCTGTTAACCCTTCAAGCACTAAAAGTGATCAGCATCAAAATTCCTTTTGTGATATCAATGATTTTTATAAAACATATCAGTGATGATATTAAGGACAAAATCATACAAGATAAATCTGGTTTATACTCCAACAATTATTTCTCCCCTCTACTTCTATAGGAAATGTATAGCGACAACAAATGAGAATTTGAAGTTTGATAGCAGAGTTCACCTTCACGTAAAAACTCATCACCTTACCTGTTTCATCATCCCACTGAGGAGAAAAAAATGGAAAATGAAAAATAAATGCAAGTCAGTATAAATTAATGATTGCACCACTATGATCATATATGCTTTAATCAACATGTGTTGTCATCATCAAAATTTTAATATTGTAAATAATCATCAGCAAAACCATCATCAACATTATTGTCAACATTGACCTTCATTATCATCACTATTATTATTATTATCACCATCAGAGATCCCGCTCTGCAATCAAGCACTCTACTACCTAAGCGATATAATCCTGCCATGGGACACTAAACCGCAAGCAACAATGGTAATTATTAGTTTGTGATTTTGTCGCTTGTTTGCATGTCCTGATATTTGTTGTGATTGATAACACAATAAACATTTCTGAAATTTCTGTGATGTTTAAGGTTTTCTGGGCTTGACAGAAACCTACCGGTTTTACATCCAGAATAATGTTTGACTTTGCTACAACTCCTGGTTCTGAAATGACAGTAGTTGCATGTTAAACCATCACTCTTGTCAGCCATGGGTGCTTATTGCATTGAAAGCACTGAATCATCCACTAACATTCAGTTACTCAACATAAATAGTGATAAATTTCATATGGTAAAATCCTTTCCCTAACAGAATAATATGCAGTAAAAATCATAATTTATCATTGTGATCCCTTGAATAAAAGTGCTCGACTACTTACAAGGGTGGGGTGGTGTCAGTGTTTCCCTTTGGGCTGATAACAGTAAAATCCAGTGATTTTGTTACAAATAGTTATGTTGAGACCTGGGACTCATCTTGGGAACAAATCACGAGTCCCATTCCAGAACCATTCAGTCCCAGTTCAAACAACAATAAGTCCTAAATTGAAAATGCTTGGGCCTTTGTGTAACCAGACAGATAAAAGATATTCTTTTGTAAATCACAACGAAGACTAAAAGAAATATGTTTCGTTAAATAACAGCCACAGAAATCACACAAACAGGATATTCTACAAAAAAAAATCTTCAGATTGATTGATCCATCCATCCAATTTTGTGTCCTACGGGATGCATGAAATGAACTTTTGTGCATCTTTGGAGATTTTTATGTGTCAAAGAGGCAGGACGCAGAGGTAACAAGATCACTGAAAATTCTGTTAGGAAGATCCCCATTAAGCATGGGCTGGAATGCAGCTACTCTCCTGAGTCTGGCCTTTGATCCTCCCTGTTTTCCCAAATGGTGCAGTGGCTGGTAATCGAGCCCATGTTAAGCAGTGAAGAAGTGAAGAGAAGAAGTCGACTGCAGTGTACAGGGACAAAGACTTATACAATTACTTACTTTTGGCTTTCTTGGCTGCATATTGTGTAAGTCTTGCTTTCCTCTCCTCTTTTTCCTAGCAAAAGAAACCAGGATAGCTGCCTACATTGTAAGCTAAGATATCTCAAAATAGAAAGAGGGTGCAGCAAAGTACAGAATTCATGCAAAATGCTGACACATGTTAGAAGTCTGTGCATTGAGTTAAACATGGAATGTCTAGTTGATTTTGTGACATACTTCTTCATCTTCTTCCTCATCAGAGCCAAACAATTCAAAGTCATCGTCATCTTCCTCCTCATCATCATCCTTAGCTTTTTTATCCTCCTTTGGTGGCTGTGAATTCAAGTGTTAATAAGCCATTCAGTCTGGGCCAACAGATTATGACATATAATTACGGCTGCAGTTAACATTCAAAACATTTCTTTGCAGGAAAATCTTTTTACAGTATTTTTTTAAAATAATATCCCCCACATTAGCCTTGACTGCCACGTAACTTACGCAGCAATTACATAGACATATATTTCATTCTTTCTATGGAAAAATAAAGCTTTCATTCCAAGATCTGCATAAAGAAATTTCCCCCCAAAAATGATAAAAACTTACAGCTGAAGCTGGTTCGGACTGTGCCTTCCCCCCTAGAGAGAAAAGAAATCATACACCGATAAGTTAAAGAAACTGATACACTTCCAATAAATTGTGTGTAGTTGAAGATAGAGTAAATTTTACTTTGTAAGTAAACATTTACTAAGAACCTGTTATCAGTAACAGCTCACAAGCAACCTTTATCAACAAGGTTATGCATTCTTCAAGGAAGTTGATCAAAACCAACAACAGCACAGTACGTGAAATAAGACTAGGGAGCTTAATAAGCAACAGGACATCTACGAAAAGGTAAACTCCCAAAGAATTAAGTAGGTTTAATAAGCTGAAACAACTCTTTACATGCATTATGCTTTTTGGCACATTGCTGTGATACTGTGTGACTATGATGCAAAATTTGTCAATGTATCACATTTTAATCACACAATCAATGATAAAAAGCTCCTCCTTTTTCTAAACTTTATTAACATACGATCCTTAACAAATTCACGTTCAGAAGAATTCACCTTCATTTCACAAGTTTCATGGAATGGAATAAATGAAAGTTCAAAGGAATGCAAATTAACTCTGTCAGCAACGTTTTTAGTTCTATCACTGTTCTCATTGCTTAAAATCTCTAATTCCCTAACTCTTAGCTTTACACTGACTTCTCAGTGATATGTTGACAGGTGTCTGGAGGAGGGCTGTGGCTTGGTTACCTGGTGACATCTTTGCTGCTATGGACACTTTTACTTTCCTCTTTTGCCGCCTTTTACCATGTCTGCCCTCGCTCTAATACTCACATGTATGCAATTTTCTTTTTTAGAAAAAAGAAAGGATCAATGATAATGATAGTCTTTTGATTACCTTTCTCAAGCTGAGTAACTCGCAATGTTAGTTTTTCCAGTGCATTCTTTAACTCATCAGTAACTATAGAGTCAATTATTAAAAATGATATAAGACTAAGGGTTAATACTGTTACGCGATGACCAATACTCTATTGATCAGTGCTGTTTCTCCATTGTAGGGCCCAGCTGTGTCAACCGACACGATTACTCTAATTTTAAATTGAAATGAGTGAGTGTGTGTTTAAAATAGTATTCTTGACATTTGTATTTGGTGCCTTCTTGTATGCCAACTCAGATTATCTGGGAGTCTCCAGGATACAGCACTGCTCTCTTGCTCTACCATATGGATCACCAAATCCCCCAGATAAAAATCTTTTCTGTGCTTTAGCTTGGAATTTTGCCCATTTTCTCATCGAATTCAAAATTGTTTTGGATTCACAGTATGGTTTCTGCTTCCTAGGGCATTTTTTCATGAAGCTCATCACTTACAAGATTGTTTCATCATTACACGTACTATGACAAAAGCAAATTTTTATGGTATGCCCCCCCTTGGAACACTTCATATAATTACATCCATAGCCATCCCCTAGGGACTTTGTTCAATTTGTGCTTATTGGGAAAAGGGAGGTCGTTTGATATTCAGTGGGGGAGGGGGGGGGGGGGGGGAGAGAAGGTTTCTAGAGGTTGGAATCTCCGTGTCAGAACAACAGTGGTAAGCGAATACAGTCAACTCTCTCTTTAGCTCAACGGACACCTCTTTAAGATGGACACCCCACTAAAACAGACATCTAGAATAATTGCTTCCTGCCTTTCTTTCTTTTGGTCGACTCTCCATAAGACAGACATCTCTCTAAGACCCAAAATTAGTGCTGGTCCCGAAGGTGTCCATTTCAAAAAGTTGTTTTCATTGATTTGATACAATTTTCATTGTTTTGCGTGTGCCCAGAGTGAGTTTACAGTCATTTCTCTCTACATGTATGTGATTTATTATAATAGTCAAAGTAAGCCAGAGATTAGTAACTAATCAGACTCTGTTTATGCTTCCTCAATGGATTGACAAATTAAACACATTTGGCACAACCTGCGACAACTAAAGTTTTTGTTGCACATCACAGTTGTAAGAGGATCTAAACTTTTGCTGTGAATAATAATATTATTATTAGTCCCTGTAATAAAACTGCTCTAACAGGTAGCCTAGTGAGTTAGCCCAACTCCTGAAATGACTTGTAGTCTCACAAGGATGAAGTGCTGTAAACATTATTTGATTAATCAGCAGCATTTTCAATTTATTATAAATCTCTTTTGTATGTCAGACCTTTCTTCAGTTGCCTGTTCTCCTCTTCTAGCTGAGCAATACGAGCATCTCCACTCGCAGGAGCTGACACATATGTTGGTGCCTAAAGTGGATGGAATTAACATTCTTATTACTTATACACAAATGAGGCTAATTTGAATATAATCAATCAAGGTTAAAACCTAGCTATATTACTTGTCAACTGCATCAGAATGTGAAGGTTTTTAATCCATCAGTGCTCACATGAGCTCTTGCTTTCAGAAAACTGTTGTAAGATACATGTGTTTTAAATCAAATTGAAAAAGGGGTTATTTAGAAGGTTGCAAAAGTCGGTGATCAGAAGTAGATTGATGGCAATGGGACAAATTTAAGGGCCAGCTAAGACACTAGCTTACCGAGCTAAGCGTCTGATGAATTTTTTCACGGGCTTTTGCAATTTCTTGAACTGGAGAAAAGCTTGAAGCCTAAGAGAGAACAAAATTCGGTTTGAAAAGAACAGCAGATTTAATGAGTATGTGAAAGAGACGTGTTTCAGGCTGAAATGAGCTAGTACTGGAAAAATTGTGACAAATGATATGCATTGAATGGTGATTCATATAAACACTGTAAAAAAATGTAAAGAGTGTCTTGGTTAATCCGTCATGACTGGATGTTCAAAATATAATGTGATACAATACAGCTTTCATGCAAAACGAATGCAACAACTAGTAAGTTCAAATTGATTATCTAACACAATAAACCACTAACTTGTACAAAAAGAATGCAACAAGTCTGTGGGAATTGTCAAGAAGGAGTCAACTGTTCATATTAACCAAGCCCCAAATTAAAACCAACAAGCAAATTCTTCACACTGTTCTCTGTATTCACATGTATTCAGGGTGCAAAGAAAATCATTTTTACAGCTTGCCATTTGGGTAAGCTGAAGCTAGCATGTACTAGCCCAGACATCATTTCAGCTAGTCCCAGAAACTTTTTGACTAGCAGAATTGATTTCACAGTTCTTCTGATATTCCAATTCCTCAAAAAACATCACTTGCCCATCGGGCAAGTTAAAAACAGAATTGACACTAGCCCGACAGCAAAATCCACCACTAGCCCCGGGCTATCGGACACTACTTTCTTTGCATGCTGTGTATTCCTTTGTTCTTGTGACTTTTACTTTAGGTAAGGTTTTGATATTAAACTACAACTACTGAAGTTTATCTCAAGAATCATTTTGTTTCTTGAGGAGCTGTTATGATTGCTTTAATGCTAGAACTTTAATAGACCCTTCCATGGTTTTTTTAACTTTTCATATGGACAAGTTAGGGAATTAAATCTATTGACACCAATGAAAAAGCGTCTTCAAATAATTAGTAAAATTGCCAAGGTTAAAGTGATTTGTTCAAAAGTAATGAAGATATAGCTCCCTAAAGTCCCGAAATTTAACAGACATTTCTATAATGGAAGGGGGGGGGGGCACAAACTTACCCGGCCCCACATACAAACATTGTTAAATTTCGTGACTTTGCGGAGCTGCAATGTGTATCACTTTCAAATTTGCAGCATAAAATGAAGTTGTGTCCGATAGCCCGGGGCTAGTGGATTTTACTATATGGCTGGTGAATTTTTGTTCTCAACTTGCCCAATGGGCAAGTGCTGTTTTTTGGGAAAATTGAAATTACAGAAGGATTGTAATCAATCCTGCTACTCCAAATGGGTTTTGGGACTAGTTGAAATGATTTGTGGGCTAGTACATGCTAGCTACAGCTTGCCCGAATGGCAGGCTGTAAAACTGACTTCCTTTGCACCCTGAATTTGGCATTTTTACTTTCTTTTAAGGCGCTCTTTCCAGTGGCTTCGAAGGATTTAATTCCCTAACTGTGGAAGAATCTATTATCAATAAGTGATCAAAAGAAACCTTGAAGTATAAAATTTTGAGCCGCGTAGACTAAAAACTAAGAAGGACTATGAGACGATCTTCTACAAAGGGATGTCACCCTTTTTTTCCACAATCCCCTCCAGGTCATCTGTGACGTCATTGCGGGGGCCTGGGGAAAGAAATTTTAATGCCGTATCCCATAAACCAATGCGCGCACCAATTCAATTCAATTCAATCTGCACCCGTCAGCTTTGGTTTATGGGATATGGCATTAAAATTTCTTTCCCCAGGCCCCCGCAATGACGTCACAGATCACCTGGCTAAAGATGGCAGGTTTTCAAATATGGGGTTCAGATTTCTTCTTCGAAGTAGCTGACAAAATTTGGACCCTTCAGACAAATTTTTTCGAGAGTGCCAACAAAAAATAAAACCCTATCAAATTTCATTTGTCAAAGGGCACCAACTAAAATTTGAGGATTCGTTTTCCACTCATCTTTGGGGAGAGGGATTATGGGGGGGGGGGGTTAGGATAAAAAATGGAACATCCCAAGAAAGGGTGAGATCACATGTTGATGTGGGGGGGGGGGGGGGACTAGGAAGCCCACATCAAATCATAAGGAACAGTACAGTAGAGATAAGGGAAGCATTTTAAATGTCCTTTTTAAGGAAGAGACAAGTCTTCTTCTCCAAAAAAGAAAATCAGCGAGGTATGAAAATTCGTTTTGTTCATTATGATTTGTGACCCTCCACAGGATTTTGGGTAAAAGAGTGATGACACGGGCACGCGTGCCATAACACGACACGCTATTCGTGTCACAATGTCACGGATATGCGCATATTTAATAGGTAAAACAAAGACTGTCACGGTAGGTTTTGTTTGACATGCTTAAGGTTTTGTTTCAAGCAGTGTGCTATAAGTCACGTCTCATGTTAAATGACACGGCACGCGTGTCATAAGGCACGCGTGCCTTATGACAACGCTGGATAGTCCCAGGCACGCAAAGCACAAGATCAGACTGAAGTCTAACGAAAGAAAAAAAAACCTTATAAACGGTCTAACTTTTTCCGGCTGTTCTTTACTTTCCTTTAAAAGATGGTCCACAAAAAACAGAGCTTCAAAAGGCGAGGAATGCAAACGAATGATTTCAAAAAAAAGTAACGTTTCTTTTTTTCACGTTACGTACCAGCACAGAGTGAGATGTATTGAAGCGAATAAACTGCTTTCCCCAGCGGATAGGCCGAGTCTCTCACTCGCTGTACAAGATCTTCTCGTTTACCTCTTAATTTTAAGCCCCTACATTTTAACCACCGTTTTAGCTGGTCTACAGTGTATTCTTCCGGTTCTCTTTCAAATTTGGAGCCAGAAACGCCGTCCTCTTCGGTCAGAACTGTAAGGGAATGAAGTGAACTACTCGCCATTTCCCTTGTAGCTCTCAAAGAAGTTTGTTTGTCTGAGTCATGCGGGGGGTCTAAAATTTCATGACGTCATTAGCATAAAGCGCCATTCCGGCGTGACATTCGAGTTCGCAAAAAATGCCGAGTTCGCTGGGTATGTTAGTTTTTAGAGTTCGATTGTATCCATAAACCACGAGGAATATCTATATTTATACTCCTTAATCCTGTTGCCGTAAAAAGAGATGAAGCTTTTGATATAATTATAGAATCAATAACAATTATTATAGGGCCATTACTGATGCGGGTTTTCGATTGAGAATTCTTCTAATCGAAGAGCAACAGAGCCGCTCGACCACAGCGGGATCGATGGTATTCAACGGATGCTTCTCAGGACTGTTTTCTTCATATGCTTGCTTGTCAAAAACATTAAACAGAATCTGATGCAAGTTAGATGAACAAGGCAACGCATCCCGGTCGTCTTAGCCGATTTTCTGGAACTATCTTTGGACAAACTTAAACCGCCAAGCATCGGTTTAGAATTTCCAACTATTTTAAATCTGCCGCTGATACAGTGTATAAGTCGAACGAGACATTTTTATTATACTGTACTGTTCAGGGTTATTGAATTTTTAGTTTCATTACATGTATAAAAACAGTAAAAAGGCTGAAGTTTTGCATTACAAGCTGTTTACATGGCGTTGGAGTTCGCGCTCCTAACGACCGAACACGAAGCTTACGCAGCTTTGGACACTACGGAATTCAAAGAAAAGTTCGCGAAGACACATTGATCCATCGTGGATGTGAGATTATTTTGTTTTATTTTTTTTGAGAAGAATCTTTGGCTTTACAGACAAAACGGACCCTGTACCGTTTGACAACACGGTAAGTTAAAGGAATGGACTCGGCTTCTCTGCAGCGTTTCATTTTGATTGAGCTCACTAGCGTGTGATTTTGCACATTAATTTAAGCTAGCGTGTCATTTTGCTCACCAAGCTAGCGTGACATTTTTCTCACTAGCCTGCTATTTTGATCAATGTCACACGGCATTGTTTCACAGGACACGATCCTTTGTGTTTCGCCTGCGATGTAAACAAAAGAAAATTTCTCTTTAATTGTGCCAGTTGGCACACTGCTCGCACGCCAGCGTGTCATTTCGCTCACTGCCTATTGTTTAGCGTGTCATTTTAGCGTGCCCGTGCATTCACCTTTTTACCTAAAATCCCGTGGAGGGTCACATTTCCTTTGGCTATTATTAAAAAAAATTTATTATGAGTGAAGAAATGGACTTTTTTTATGATGTAAAATTAACTTTTTTAAAACATGTAATATAACAGCGCTCGACCTTAGCGGTAGTCCACTAGTCCTGGACTAGTGCAAATTTCTTCTGGACTAGTAGAAACTTAGAACCACCAGTAACACGACTAGTAACTACTTATTAAATTGTGGGTTAGCCTGGTCAATGTCTGTCACTCTTCTTTGACTCTCTGGCAGTGGTATTATGAAGTTTCACGATGACATCAACGAAATTTAATTGTAAAAAGATATTGCAAATAATATTGTCATGCTGCCACCAGGAAGGACTACCACAGATTTACTCAGGACTAGTAAATTTTCAGTTCAGTTAGTCCCAGGACTAGCGATTTAAAAAGTCAAGGTCGAGCACTGAATATACGAAAGTTAACAACACAATTCTAGCTCTTGTTTTGTTAAATTATATACAGTACATGTACGAAAAAAGTCAAAATAAAGTGAAGATTGGCTGTGGAAAAAATGAAGATTTTGATATCAAGTACCTTCACCGGCGACCCATGTGACTGCGAGACAGAAAGAGTTCCCGCGAGAGATCTCTGATAATGAGCTTCTGCTTGCTCGTATTTCGGTCTGTCGTACCAGATAGATTCATGAAGCATTGCTGCAGACATGACAGTTTTTGTGAAGGTAAGAAATAGGTATCTGACCCAGTCAATGTGGGCAAGTTTTATGCTAAGAAAATAAAACAACAGAGTCGAAGAGTGACTCTATTCCTGTACTCTCTCCCACAGATATATCGGGCATTTTCATTGGCTTAGACAGTCTCACCTACCCCATTGAACCAATCAAATCGTTCGAAAGGAAAGGAAAGAGACTACTGCTGAAAGATATCACAGGCTCGCTTTCCTGCTAACTGGTCCTAGTCGGTTTCCAAGAACCTGCTTTTCAAAGAAGGTCTTTGCTCTCTTTCAAGAGATGCTTACCAAACTCACACAAAACTTATACAACTGCATTATGAAAAGATAGCGGAGAGGTAAGGTACGCTTAAAATACGTTTAGTTGTTAGAATTGCCTCTTAAGGTGGGTGGTAAAAATAATTTGCGAAGTCTCTTCGCCAGAGACAACTTTTAGCATACTTAAAAACTCTAAAACACGGTCAATAACGCGGTAAATTTTTCATGCAGTATCTCGAACTTGCGTAAATTGGGATAGATAAATTTTACAGCTAGTTTGAATTGTCATTTGTGCATTTATTTCGAGGTAAAGTTGGTGAGCGAATTATTAAAAGTGAATTATTGAAAGTGAAAGTTGAGTACATTATCACATTTCGTCGCATTTCCTGCTTGCAGGAGTGACCATGGTTGAAGATATGGGGACAGGCGTTTTGGAGGACTCCCACACTAAATCAGGGATCCCCATTGAACATCTTGACTATCAATACGTAGAGGGCTGTAAAAATGCTAAAGAACTGGAAAAAATTCTCAAAGTGTTGAGGTATGTCACGACTAGAGGAAAAATGTTAGAAGAAAGGACTTGTGTACAGGGGGAACATGCTGGTGTAACAGCAGACCAATTTTGATATATTAAGTTTCATACTTGGTTGTGAGAAATGTATCATTCATCTTTGAACCTCAAGGCGATATCGTTTTTTATTTCCCCATGCCTTGAAGCCAAGCATTGGCTGTATTTATACTAGAGGACGTCTAAGACATCTTAAACGTGTCAGACGACTTAGATGTCTAGTATAAATACGGGAAATAAGGCAGACGCATTAAACGTCAGATGAATAAAACATCTGAAGTTAAGTGCGTCCAACCAATGTTGTTTTTTGGGGAAATTCAAATTACAGAAGGTTTGCAATCAATCCTGATAATCTAAAGGGTTTTGGGGGCTAGTTGAAATGACTTGTGGGTGAGTGCATGCTAGCAACGGCTTGCCCGAATTGCAGGCTGTAAAACTGACTTTCTTTGCACCCTAAACCCTGGTAGAAATCCTACTCAGTATCCTAAGTAAGATCCTTAAGGATCCTAACAGGATCCTACCTCAGGATCCTGCAAAATCCTGTCCAAGATCCTGCTTAAGATCCTATAGGATCCTATAGGATCCTGCTTAAGATCCTGTAGGATCCTGTGTAGGATCCTGTAGGATCCTGTGTAGGATCCTGTAGGATCCTGTGTAGGATCCTGTGTAGGATCCTGTGTAGGATCCTATAGGATCCTACAGGATCCTGTAGGATTCTGTAGGATCCTACAGGATCTTAAGCAGGATCCTATAGGATCCTATAGGATCTTAAGCAGGATCTTGGACAGGATCTTAAGCAGGATCCTGTCCACTTTATAGGATCCTGCACAGGATCCTGCCCATTTCATAGGGGATCTTGCACAGGATCCTGTCCACCTCATAGGATCTTACACAAGATCCTGTCCATTTCATAGGATCTTGCACAGGATCCTGCCCACTTCATAGGATCTTATACAGGATCCTGCCCACTTCATAGGATCTTATACAGGATCCTGCCCACTTCATAGGATCTTAGACAAGGTCCTGCCCACCTCATAGGATCATACACAGGATCCTGCCCACTTAATAGTATCTATACACAGGATCCTGTCCACCTATAGGATCTTATGATCTGATCTTAAACAAGATTCTTTATATTATTAAAAAGAGATTCAAGGTTTCATTTATTTCTTGCAATTAATGCCTTTTATTGTTTTAAAGAAATCAATAAAAAAATTATTACTGCAAGACAATTATTTCTGCTGATGAAGGTTAACTCAGTTAAGAAAACAGCTCTCTTGTTTTAAATCAAAGACTAATTCTGATTTCCACACTTTCTCCTCGACTTACAAAGAATGAGGCTAGGTAAAAAAATTATAACAAAGCATTGTACAAAAGAAACACATTATATACTGTATACCAAAAATATATTGCTTTCAGATGATAATATATCCTGTGTAATCCAATGAAAAATGCCTTTATTGTAAACCTGAAAAACCAGGACTGGTCAACTGTAACTTCTTGCCTAAATAATATAGGCTTCTTTCTTTTCAGATAAGAGGAATTAAAGAACTCATATTTGAAACCGCCTTTTCACTTCTAAATATATTTGATCATGTACCTAATAATTTGTTTAACAAAAATGTAATAAATAAGTTGTGATTGATTTGATTATTCACCATAGAGATGAAAATCTATAAATGAGAGATATTTTACAGGTCAAAATGAAATTCAGGTTTATCCATCGATCCCCTACTTAGTATGTTATTCAGAAGTCCTTGCTAGGAGACAAAAGAAATTAAAAATCAACCTAGGTGGAAAAATTACCTGAATTTACTTTTGACCTGTAATAATTATACATACTATAAACAGTGATAGTCTTGATTCAACAGGGTGTGTAAAATGGTTGTTTAATTGGAAAAAGTATATGTTTTGGTTTCAATTCACACACATAATCACATTGAAAAAATATTATGTAAATTGGAGGCATGCGTATTCTGGATGTAACTTGTGATTAGCTTGTTCAGGTTTAGTTTAACAATGAGGGTAAAATAGTGGCTCAATGCCATTATAACAAAACAACATTATTATCATTCTACAGTAAATTCTACCTTTTAGAGCATGAAATTATGTTATCTATAACAACAAAAACTACCACGGATGTTTATAACCTTGGTGTTGGCTAAGCAAAGTAGAACATTGGCAGGGTTCTCCCTATGTATTGAAGGCGAGGTGGGCTGCCTGGCATAAAAAAAAAAGAAAAAAAAGATTTGACCCAATGGATTGAACCTTACATTGACATTTCTCACAATTAATGTATTGCCATCTTGAAATTGTCCCAAAAACACAATTAATGGATTACTAGGCAAAATTCTCTCCCTATCAATGCATGAAACAAAAATTATGAGCTTGTCAAAGGGTTAGTTACTGACACCGTTCGCTGTTTCTGTTATTATTCATTCTACAGCAATCTCGGTACAAACACTGTTGAAAAATAACATTCACAACACCCCCTGGCCTTCTTAAACCCTAGGGAGAACACTGACTGGACAATCCTTTCCTTCTAATGGCCTCATTTAGTGTACTCCAGAAAGTCCAATCAATTGATATTATAAATAATTTAAATCTAAAATCAAACAAGAAAAACCAAGAAAGATAATCCAAATTTGTCATTATGAAAAATCATTTCAGTTCAGCTATTGTTCTTATAAGCCATTGTTGACACTCCATAAACCGGACACATCTCTACAAGAGACATGACATTTATACATGTCCATGAATACAGTAGAACCCCGGCTGTTAACTCGAACTCTAAAGGGAAACGAAAACAGTTCGAGTTTAAGCGGGGAATTCGAGTTATCGGGGTAAATTTCAAAGAAATTTTGATCAAGGAAAAGCAAATTTAGTTGACTTAGCGGAGAATTCGAGTTATCAAGGTTATTGTTCTACTGTATTAAATTCACCAGAATCTGATCGAGTTATACGTTATATAAAGCTTATTCGTGTAAGATTCCATTATCCATTTGCAACAACGACTACAGTCATGTCTCCAGTAAACAAAAAGGAACCAATAAATGGTTTTCCATGCATCTTGAACTTTCCTGTTCATATCGGAAGGATCTATAAGTTAACTTTGATCTCCAGCTACGTGGTTACCATCAGAAGACACATTACGAAGCAGGAACGTACCTTTACCTTTCACAATCCAGCTGACTTATCGTTCTCGGGCATGACTGGAAGCACGTTTCACATGTCAGCAACAAAATATATGAACATTCTGCGTTTTAAAATGTTTAAAATGTCAATCGGATGTAAAATACTTGTGCTCTTGCTAATTGAAAGTCCGCGTGAATTTGAACTCGCCAAACGGAACTTCATTTCACACTTTTCCATTGGTTAAAAAGGCGCACGTGACGACGGAATCCACTTGGTAGGGAGACTGGTAACCAGTGTGAGTCAACCAACAAACATGGTGGGTGATTTTGCTCGTGATCTATAGTTAGTTAAAAAAAGGACTCTCTTTCAGAGCTGAATAAAATATTCCAACGCTTTTGAGGTGTCAGAGCGAGAGGAAGAAGTCGTATCATTTTTCAAGAAACGATGGCCTTTTATTAGGCAAAGCTGTGATGAAAAACTTGTTGTGGACAATTGTTTGGAACGCTCAGGTACAAGAAGTCGCACTTTGAATATCAAGCTTTCAGTAATTCGTGCTTACTGTTAATAATTGTTTTTTGTAAAGATTTAGTCGCAATAAGTGTTGTATATGGATGCTGGTTAATGTCAAGAAATCTTTGTTGTTATCGGCAATTAAAGAAATGATTATTAAAATTCTCAAGCTGTTCAATTGCCTTTGAACACTTATCGTTTTTACAAAAATAAGCTATGGTCCCAAGTTAACTGTGACTTGGAATTATTGAGAATTCCTAGAAATTCCCATAAATTCTCATTGGTGTTTTCGCAATTCCCAATAATTCCCATAAATTCCAAAGACAGTTTCCTCCAAACTTGGAATTGTTGACCGGCTGGGAAAGCTTCCATCAAAGGAACAACAGCTTTCGAGAACACAACACTTTATTCTCAAAGCACATGCAACCATCTTCGGTTTACACATACAATACGGCCTACGCAGAACACCACTGACCCCTATGATACAACGACAGAATTGTCTCCTATCAACAGAATTATTGGGAATTCCTAGGAATTCCCAAAAATTCCCACTGGCATTTTCACCCATTCCCAAGTATTCCCAAATATTCCAAGGTTTTTCATCTTTCCTCATTTGCATGTCTTGGAATAAACTGGAATTCCTAGGATTCCCAGAACTCTGGGAATTCATTTTGCAATGGTGTTGGGCTTGATGATAAGGTGCCCTTAATTTGGGTATAATAATAATGATTAAAATAACATTATAAAGAAATAGTTATCAAACAGCTTAACAAAAATGTAAAGAATCCTATTAAAATCCTACAAAATCCACCCAGGATCCTATATGAAATACCATGAGGATCCTATTAAGATCCTGTAAAATGCTACCAAAATCCTTAAAAGATATATTGTTAGGATCCTATTAAGATCCTGGAAAATTGTGAATCCTACAAGATTAATACAGTTAGGATCCTACAAAATCTATCCAGGATCCTAAATGATATACCATCAGGATCCTATTAAGATCCTGTAAAATGGTACCAAAATCCTATAAGATATGTTGTTAGGATCCTATTAAGATCCTGAAAAATGTGACCAGGATCCTTATAAAATCCTACAAAAACCACCCAGGATCCTAAAAGATAAACCTTCCGGATCCTATTAAAATCCTACAAAATCCACCCAGCATCCTGTAAGATTATCCCTTTTAAGGATCCTGTTAAGACTCTTATATGTGCATTATTCTGTTATTACTCTAAGATCTTATCTGGGATAAAAGTAACAGTGTTATAACAATCCTGACAATGTATTATAATATTATACATATCCAAAAATATCTCAAAAATATCTTGTATGATTATTTCAGGATCCTTGAAGATACTATCTGTGAGGGTACAAATAGTGCAGTAGTTTTAAAAAGATGGTTGTTGGTTATAATCTTGCATACCACATTATTCTGCTGCAGTTTAGGATCCTTACAAGTAAATTCTAAATTTCTGTTCAAGATCCTGTAGGATCCTGGAAAGGATGCGATTCTTACTTAGGATCCTGACCAGGCTCCTATTCCTAAACAGGATCCTGACTAGGTTCCCAATCCTAAACAGGATCCTGACTAGGTTCCCATTCCTAAACAGGATCCTGACTAGGTTCCCAATCCTAAACAGGATCCTGACTAGGTTCCCATTCCTAAACAGGATCCTGACTTGGTTCCCATTCCTAAACAGGATCCTGACTAGGATCCTTATCCTGACCAGGATCCTACAGGATCCTTTAGGATCCTACATAGGATTTCTACCAGGGAAGGGCCTGTAGGGCAAAAAGTCAGCATCGCCTCGGTGGTATCCATGGCAGTCAAGCGAGTGCCAACCACTCAGCCAGCATTCCAGTTAATTCTTTCAAGCGGGGGGTCATGTAGACCATGTGCTAATTTTTTTTGTTATACATACACTTGTATGCCACCTGTTGGGTTAGGAAGGCTTCTTTGTAGTGTCATTGACCTGAGACCCATCTCTTATCTGGAAAACTTACTCAGCACTGTTATACTGAATACATTCAGTGGAATTAACTTACCACAGTCCAACCCCTACTTACCTATTCGAGGGTGGAAGGAGTAGGAGCAGAAACCAGCAGATATCTCAAGTTGTGAATTTACAATGATCCGCAAAGGTCAACAAAGCAAAGCAGACAAAGCTGATAAATGCAATCACTTGTAAGCCCCTGCAAACTCAGCAGCCACCCTGCACAAGCCTACCTGCCTTGGGCTCACCCGCTGACCTGCTAGTGTTATTTCGAGGTTGACCTTACCCAAATTATAATTTAGCCACATTTGGAAAGTGTTGTCCACCAGGCCCCAGTTCAAACGGTGGATAGTTGCTATCCATCAGATAAATCACTATCCAGTGGATAAGTATTAGGGAAACCAATTTATTGCACTTTCCAGTGGATAGAAATTTGTAGGTTGGATAGCACTATCCACCTTTTGAATAACTGGGGCCTGATAAATCACTATTTAGTGGATGAGTGTTAGTGAAACCAAAATTTTGCATTTTATCCGGTAGATAGTGATTTATTTAGTGGATAGTGTTATCCACTTTTTGAACAACTGGGGCCAGGGTTGCAGTGTACTTGAAGTTATCCCCAAATGCAGGAAATTCTAGGGCTCAAAAAGAATATCCTGACTGGTTGTTCAGGACAATCAAATTTTGCTTCTGAGTAGGTAGCTTTTCATACTGGCAAGTTTTCTTTTAACTAAAAGGTAGATGAAGACAACTGCAGGCCTGAAGAGCAAAATGTTTAGAGCTCCTTGTCCCAAGGAATAATAATTCATTCTGGCTGTTTCAGATCCGGGGAAGAAGGCTTGTATCCAGAACTTATTGAGTTTACAGAAGAAAGATTAAAAAAGGTCAATCCTAAGAGGTGAGATAATCTGTGTGGTGATAATAGCAATGATGATGATGATGATGATGATGGTGAAAACAATGATAATGATAATGACAGCGGCAGTGGTGGATGATGATCATAATGTTAGTGCTGGCTAAAACAGTGGCTCACTTGTAAATGGCATTGATTTATAAAACATTTATTAAATCGATCCCTGGTTATCAAGGTGATAAAATGAACCTGTCTATACACAGCAATAATTATTTTCTATTTCTTATCAGCAAAAGTCTTTGCAAAGAAAACCCCATCAAAACATACCATGATTTATCTGCATCAGAAGAACGGGAAATAGCAAATGATCTGCAGGTTTGCATTATATTCTTGCATTCTTTACACATGGTATTTTTTGTTAGCACTGATCTTGAAGTAAAAAATGAAGGCCAGTTTCTCATTGACTTTTTTCCTGATTCATGATAACTTTGTCAAAAAAATTAAGCTGTTTGCAAATCTGGCAAATTTCTAAACTGTTTCCAGGAATGGATGACAAGTATCAACCAAGCTGACAAATCACTGAAGACAGAAAGTCAGACTGGTGTTCTAGATAATGATAACCTTCCACCTGTCAGATCAGCTGCCAGCAGTGAAGGCTTCTCTAGCAGGGTAAAGATTGTAGTGTATATTTTTTTTTGTCATGCATAGGTTTTTCAACAATGATCTCATGGTATAAAATAGCCAGACTGTTGAGCAAACAGTGGGACCCAAATGAACTGTGGTAAGATTTTTGTTTTTCAGTGGCCCTGTCCCACTTGTTGAATGCTCAATAGATAGTGTGGCTATTTTCTGCCTTGATTTTTGTGGAAGGTGCATTGTTGTGTTGGAAATAAAGAGTTACTGGTAATAATTGCTGCAGATTTGAGTATATGTTCTGTCAGTATACAAGATTATATATTTTAAAATAAGTTATTTTAAGCCTGCTTAACGTAATGTCAGAATTTCCAGTATACTAACAGTATGATAATGTTTTATATTTCCAGGCCTTTGATCATTTTATTTTTCTAGCACTAACTACTTATTTTATCATCGGGGGGAATTATTTAACAAAATTGTTTTTTACTTACATATATGAGCAGCAGCAGCAGGGGCAGCAACAAAGAGCCAACGAAAAGCAGAAAAAACCTGTCGCACCACGATCGTACCATGAGTGGGACAGGTAATTAACATTTAATGGGGTCTTTAATAAACATAGATTAATTTTGTGACTGCCATACATGGATTCATGAATACAAGAGTACAGATACCAATAGTCTTGCAACAGTCAAGGCCATATGACCAATGGCAGTCCCTGTTATATATACTTATAATACCAAGCGTACACTATGCTAAGAAGTTTCTCCCTTTTAACAAAGGTTTGATCCTGACAATGAGATTGAAACTTTGGAGGAGAAGGAAGAAAAGGAAAGAAAAAAGAAACTAGAGAATGCTAAAGTAATGAGTACAAGTTCTATTCCCTCTAATGTGGATTTAAGAGGTATGGCTCTTTTATATGTTTGTGATTTGTGATGTTTCTAGCTGTAAATTAAAACTTTTGTCGTTCTCCAAACCACTTTGCTGCTTTTTATAAGTTTTCCAATAATTATTATAAAACAACAACAGTAACAACCTTTATTGTACTCATTCATGGTAAAAAAGACAAATTTTAAAGTCATCAACCTGTAATATGGAGCTTACGCGAATATGTTTTTGAGTGATGTACATCAAGCAGAACAGAGACCTTTTCCCTTTTACTAAGCCTTGAGCATTACCAGTTTAAAAATCAAGTTAAGTGTCATTACCAAAACATTGCCCATTATTGCACTTCCAAATCCAGTTCAGTATGTGTGCATCTCTCAACCATGTCTTTGCTTGAAGTCTCTAATATTGCCCAAAGTACCCTTATATGTAGCTTTATTCAAGCAACCAATATTTTGTCTGGTGATCATTTTGTTATGTTGGAAAAAATTTATCTCAGGTCACTGTATTCCTTTCTCACTTTCTGTTAGTGTAATAAAGTGATGTTACTGATGACTATAATGTTTTGACACTACAGGCAAATCTGAGACTGAAAGGCAGGTACTAGCTAACAAGGAAAAGGAGAAAGGCAATGAAGCATTTCAAAGTGGGAACTACACGGAAGCTTTGGCATATTATTGTCGCAGCATTGAACTTAATCCCAAAGCAACAGCAGTGTACAATAACAGGGCACTTGCAGGTATGTTAAAAGAACTTGAGGATTTTTCTGTAAAATAACATAAATGTACAGTCAATTGGACAACTCTTGAAGCCCAACAATACAGATTAAAGTTATAAAAGCAACTCTGAGTGACATCAGGCCCTGGTTGGTCAAAAGGTGGATAGCACTATCCACTGGATAAATAACTATCGTACTACTTGTCCGCTGGGTAGCGATTTATCAGGTGGATAGCCCTATCCATCTTTTATACAACCGGGGTCAGAGCTCAAAAAAAGTGAAGTCCAGTCATCCGGCGTAAGTGGAATTTCCTGCTGTGCAAGTGACTTTTCATTCTCACTTGCCTAAAGCGCAAGCTAAAGGGCCAAGGCAAGTCCTCTGCCAACTAAATTGTTAAAGAAGTAAACTAAGACTTGCCTGGGGCAAGGAAATTTGAAAGCTGCTCGTCTTAAAGGCAAGTGGCAATTCAAGTTTTTTTTTTTGAACCGTGTGAGGTTATTTTGCTGTTGTGCATGTCCATTGCAGAACTAAAGCTTGAAAAATTCCAAGAAGCCATTGCTGACTGTAACAGGGTCCTCAGTGCAGAGCCCAACAATGTGAAAGGTATGTGAACTGCATGTGAAGAGTGACTGTGTAGAATAAGACTCTAATTACTCCTGATGTAATAGCAAATCCTCTCTTTGATTTGAGGCAAATTTAAAGGAGAATCCAGTAGCTTATCATAAGTCACTTAGGGTTTTAATCCAAGAATGCCTTTGCAAGCTTCCTGCAAGCAGTCTTGCAATGCTGTAGAGTCACTAACACAGCAGTACAAAAGTGACGCACATTTCGCACTGGTTGCAAAGCCATGGACAAGATGAGGGAGATGGGAGGAATCAAAGACAAGTTGGAGAAAATTTTGGCATCTGCAAAAATTGTTTAATACTTTGCATGTGCAATATGATTATATTAAAGATGATCAGAGCTACCAGGGAGACAAACAAGGTATTTTTACAAGGTAAATTACAACATGGAAGATTAATATTCCACCATACCCACTTTGACTGCCTCGTTAAGGTTCAGAAATTTTAAGTCTCCTCTCGACTGATTACTTTCCAGGCTGTGTTTAAGTATCAAATAAAACATCAAGTATTGCATAGTTAAGCAAAGGTGTTTATTTTTCATTTAGTTTTTAATTAATGTTTGTTGTTGCTTTTTTAAAAAATCGTTTTATAGCTTATCTCAGGAGGTCTATTGCTCAGAGAAGTCAAGGGTTATACGAGGAGGCGACAACAGATCTTTATAAAGTACTTGCTATTGAGCCAAAACACAAAAGAGCCAAGGTTATTTTTAAATAGTTTGTTTTATCATGTAGTTGTATAGTGATATTTACACTGACGTCACCTATTGATATTAATGTGCCAACCAGAAGCGCATTGGTTCTTGTAACAAAGGATTCTTTTGTTCCACTCGTTACAAATTTGAATGACAAAAACAATGTTTGTAAACAGTGATATTATCTCCTATTGCTTTACATGTATGGCTGTATTGCTTTTGTCAGTTCCTCAAACTGAACCTCTGTGTCCTCCTAATATAAGCACGTCAAATGAATGTAGTTCTTAGGTGGCCAAAGGTTATTGTTAAATTAATTTATTTCATCATTGAGTAAATGTTGTATTGCTGTATGGCTGTATTCCGTTTGTATAGAAACTTCTCAAACTGAATCTGTGTGTCCTCCTAATATAAGCACATCAAAAATAATGAATGTGGTTCTTAGGTGTGCAAAGGTTAAATTGTTAAATTAATATATTATTCATCACTGAGTAGATGTTGTATTGGTGTATGGCTGTATTACACTTGTCTTGAAACTCCTCAAACTAAATCTGTGTGTCCTCCTTACTTTGCCACCATGGATTGGGCTCCATAGCAAATGCCCAGACAGTCTCATTCTCTTTGACCTGTACAGTGTATGTAGTAGTGTAAGGCCTGGTTCTCTTGTGCTGTGGACTTACCTGGTACTACCTAGGATACTATTTGGATGAAGGAGAACATGCACTGCAGGCAACAAGAGCCATTGCAGGGCTTTTACAGCCAGCTTTCCTGTAAAGTTGAACCCTATAGAAGTCAACTTTGCAGGTATGCCAACAGTAAATACTGAGATAACCATTGTTGGCAGGCACTTCTATTCTGATATCAGAGTAGTATCTCAGGTGGTACCAGTGGCCGTGTTGCAGTTACACTGTAGGCCTACAGTATATGGGAACCAGGCTTGCAAGTGGAGGGAGACTGCTGTAGATGGAGTTGATGTTGTTTATATGATGAATTGATGATGTTTTAAATTATTATTTTCTGAAACAGGAATTACTTGGTGAAATGAAGAAAAGTGAAAGGTACTTTCTCATGTAATTCTAAGCTCCGGTTTAAATTCTAGAATACCAGGCAAATGGAAAATGCGAGTCTTAATTAAGTAACTTTGCCTGTATTTCCACTTTTTACAGTGAAGATGAAAGACCAAGTAAGTCAGGAGAATCAAAGGATAGGAGGAAGCAGGAACATACATCAGTGGAAAATGAAACAACTTCTACAAACATTAACAGTTATAACAAAGAATCAACTGCATCTAGAACAAAAACAAAAGGAAAAAGGTTAAAAATTGTGGAAGTTGATTCTGAAAATGATTCTGAAACTACTCAGCACTTGAATGACAATATTTGTGTGGATGAAGCAGATGAAGTAAGACAGCATATTGACATTACACATGAAAAGGACTCCAACAATGCAACAGTTGCAATGAATGGTGTAAACTCTCATCCAGCTGAAAGGCAACCACAAGAAGCAAAGCAACCTGAGTTGCCAGGTCTTGTAATTAAAGCTCAGGTTGAAGGGACTAGATTGTTTAGGCTAGGAAGCTATGCTGCCGCAGCAGAACAGTTTACACAAGCTATTGATATCCTTCAGAAAGGTAATGTGATTAAAATTTGGTTTTGAGATACAGAGTTCAAGGGAGGCAGCATGGCCAAGTGGTTGGAGCAGTGGACTTGTAATCAGACTGGACGCAGCCTGGAGTTCAAGTCCCACCCTGGCCACTAGTTGGATTTGTTCTTGGTAGTCCCAAATTCAAATCCTCGGCCATGATTGTAAAATAGCCAATTGGTTTGCCTTGTACGTGTTGAGATTCTCACTTTGTCATTTTCCATTTGAACCATTTGAATTATTTGTTTCATTATCCCTGAGAAAACTTCACCACAAAGCCTTGTTTGTGTACAAAATTCTTTGCATTTATGTTCTTTGTACATGTGTATTCTATTCAAATCTGCTGTCGTCAGAACTCATCCACAATGCAAATTTACAACTTCAAAACAAGTCTTGGTGGTGAAATTTGCTTGTCTGGGTTATTCTCATTGGCATATACAATGTAATTTACCAGTTAAGAAGTAAAGTTCAATATTCAGAAAGTCAGAATCTCCATTATATGGGAATCTTCCCCCAAAAGTGAACATGTGAAAACGATTTGTTTCAACAAGTTATTGATAACAACCCAGGAATGAGTATCTTGAGGCAGGAAAAAGTACTTAAAGAACCCAGCCTTAAAATTGTGCCATGCTTTGAGGCATTTAGAAATAACCTTTTCCCAAATGAACCATTTAAGCAGCAGTTTATTCAAGATTTTTATTGAGGTGTTATTTATCCGCAGACAAACTGTTGTACCATTCAGCACTGTGCTCATTGTTGTGTAACCGTGGTTCTTGTTTGGTGAGGATGGGAGATTGTACTGGATGTGTAACAGACTGTACAACAGCCTTGCAGCTGACTCCTGATTCTTTCAGACCCCTGCTTAAGAGAGCAGAAGCTTATGAAACATCTGAAAAGTAAGGTTCTGAGTGTTAAAGGAGATATGGTGCTATTTGTGGTATTACTTTAAACCGTTAAAAGCACATTGAAATCAAAGATGACTCTGAAATAATGGTTCAGTTTTATTTAACATTACCCCAGTACTCTTTTTTGTGCCATTGGTTTTTATTAGAGAAATTTAGAGTCACCTTAACGGCAAATGGCAGACTCAAGTCCAAAATTTCTCAGAATAGAAAATGAGCAGATAAGAACAGTCTAAAACAATTCTTATGGATAAAAATAAAGTAACACTACTGTTTTTTTAGAAGAAGGAAAGAACCGGTAAAGACAAGTAATGGGAGAACTTGGTCACGTGGCACAAATTCACGTTGGCCGGTTTCCGCAAACGTGACTTTTAATCTCCTTAATGGCACTTCACCTTAAGCAAAACCGCGCTTACCTTCATCCCTAAAATGCAAGATTATTTTGAAGAAAATCTTCAGTTTTTGGCTTAAAAGTGGTTTTCCGTAGGAGGGGATCTTCAGTGCTCTAAAGATAATGCCTTACCTTGCCTCTCTATCTCCTTTGACTATTGTTTCGGCGGATTTTGTGAATTTTTTTTATCCAGATTTGCAAAAGCCTGGTCTGATTATCAGCTGGCACTTAATATTAATCCGCAGCACAGTGGAGCACAGCAAGGAAAGTTGAGGTGATTGTAGTAATGGAATATCTAATAATAAAAAAGGACAAATTATTCACCGATGCATGTTCAGTGGAACCGTTGATACGATGAAGGACCAAGGGACTGGCAAAATTGCTCGCTGTAACGAGGTTTCGGTATATGGAGGCTCTTTTTCACATCTTTTACTATCGCTGGGTGAAGAAAATTTTTCACTATCACGAGGACTCAGTTATTTAGAGGTTCGTTATTTCAAAGTACGTTAAGTTAAGTAAGTTAGCTTTATGTGTTATATCCTGTTTTCTCTTGCGTGGTGAAGCTGGTTTTCTTACAGGAGGATTTTTCAAATGGCTGAGGTGTGCAAATGGGATATACTTTAAGCTGCAATAAAGCTTTCCTCCGTTTGGAGGCCATGGAACCAGAATCCTTAAACTCTCAAAATTCAAATCGCTATTAGTATTTTGTCTTAAGATATTGTTTAAATTTTTAGGGTTTCTAGACACCTTGAGAATCTTTACGGATCTAAGTGGAGAGAACAAGTCGCCCCAGTATCATCGTCAGCAGCATCTCAGCCTGTGGTTAATGGTTCATTAGCCCACCCCTCCCCCACACAGTCCGTGAATGGCGCTACAAGTAAGCCCCACCTAATTCCCACACAGGTTGCAAGTGACCAAACAAACCAATCGATTTTTAACCCGAATAGTACTTCAAGTACAGCTCAGTCTACCCCTGGAGGGGAAGCCATTGGCTCAATAACTGCGTCTTCAACCCACCCAGCCCCTGTAAAAGACAATCTTACTGCTGAGTCACCAAGTGCTGTTGATCCCGCTGTGAAGTTTGCGCAGTCTAAAGAGAAGGGAAATGCTTTAGTCAAACAGGTTAGTATCAAGTCAAACAGGTTAATATCAAGAATCAGAAAGTCTGAGTATTTCAGTGAACCACGTTAGTGCAGCCATTAACGGGCCATAATTGTTTCTGGGATCGTTACTTGGGACGCGCCGGTCAGCTATTTGCAAATTCTTTCCCTGTCCTTAGCAACAGTCCCAGATGTCTTTGCGAAAGTTAATTTTTGTGGCTTGCTCCCATTTTGTTTGATTATTATTTGCAGAACCGTTACGACGAAGCTGTCGCTTGTTACACTGAATGCATAGAAATTGATCCTGAAAACGTTGCTGTTTATACAAACAGAGCTCTGTGTTACTTGCGACTTAATCAGGTATGTCATCTGACTTTCCGACAATGAAGAGAAATAGGTATCAAAAATGGACATGTTTTAAGTATTTTGGGGAAAAAAGTGAAGGCAAGCGCAGTGAGTCAACATCAGATTAGAGCACAGCATGTCTCGTCACATCACCCTACACAAGTTTAGATCACAGCTACTCTTCCGTTAAACATACTGAACATAGCGAGGAGTGATGCGAACTCGTTAAGGTGCTTGTTTAATTTTTATTGCAAAGTTGTTTTGAACGTTTCTTTCTTAAAAATTGAAGGACGAGCTTGCCATACAAGATACCACTGAAGCACTAAGACTGCAGCCAGATAACGTGAAAGCCCTGTTCAGAAGAGCGCTGGCCAAAAAGGTTAGTTTGCACATCTTGATATTTTTACGACCTAGAAAAGGAATACTGGTAACCAGTCGTTTCGATTCAAACTCAAGCAGTGAAATTGCACAAAAATTTCGCACACTTCAAGTATAGTTTTGTGGGTGAAAATTCTTTGTTCTTTAAACCAAGTAGGTGGAACTATTTACACCTCGACTGAATAAACTTGTATCGAAACGAATTTGTATCGAAACAACCGGTAACCTGAATTCTAATGGGTGGAGACTTGTTGAATTGACTTGGAAGTAACCTCACAATATGAGTCTTTAATGAGGATGTGACGATATAATATTGGGAATATCGTTGGTGTTAACTTAAGTATCGATTTAAAAGAGCGGTATATCGTTTTTTCTTGCTGGTAAGGGCGTCATATTAAACCAGGCAGGAGAGAAGTTCTAAAAAAATATTTGTTCTGTCTTTGATTGACAGGCGCTGAATCAGTTTGACTCGGCTGCTCGAGACTTGTTCCAACTGCAGAAAATTGAACCCAAGAACGCGGCAGCTAAGAAGGAACTGGAAGTCGTTCTTGACTTATGTCGAAAGGTGAACGTTAACAATATATAGAGGATAGGTTTATACCAAGACCCGATCAAAATTGATCTGGACAAATGGTAAACGCGATTCAGGGGCAAAACTTACCAGTCCTAAATTTTGCTTATCGTACCCAAACCGTGAACCGACCGATGGTAAACAACCATAGCCTTGACTTTTTGAACGATTAACTCGTACCTCGGCTGTGCCCTCAGGCTTCTTGGACAGCAGCTGGTCGCCGCAAGAGGGTTTTACTTCATGTATGGCCCAAATAACAAACCGTTTATGAAGAAACTACTCGGAAGAGACGCGGCTAACTGTTTGTTTGTTCACGAAACATTGTTAAACTAAAACTGTCATCTTGATGCGATAAACTAATTACTGCCTCTTTATCACGAGGATAATGATAGACTAACATTAATGTTTGATGTTCACTTCGACTTTACTAAAATACGTTTACTTTGTTGACTTCCATGTATCACACGATTTCTGCGTTGAAAATTCTCAATTTCCACCCGCTGACCAACAAGCTCCAGGACTCTGAGTCAATAGAATGTTCTCATACGTGGGCTCTGTCCAATCCAAGCTGAGGGACTGCATTTTTTTTCTTTTTTCTACTAAGGAGCGTAGGGAATCCACTGAAAAAGGCGCAAAGACGAAGAAAACAAAGAAGGGAAAGGAGAAGAAAGAGCAGCAAAAGGCACAGGTTACCCAGGAAGAGAAGCCTCAGAAGTGGCGAAGAATTACTGTCAAGGATGTTCAGTTCGATGATGAGGTTGGTTCATGTTTACAACGATCAGACAAATAATTTACAAAACATCACGAGATTTACACGTTTTCAGCGTAGCCAAGAGAGGATAATGATCCTTTCTGGACCTTATTCAAAGCTTTATAGACCTTGCCGCTTTCTGCTCCAGTGAGCAAACACAAAGAAATGAGCCCGAGGCTTGGGTAGGTAGTTTCATACTAATCATTGTGTTTTGTCCACCGGAGCCTCGAGTTGATGTTTTTGTTCACAGAAATGCGGGAAAGGTCTCTTAACCCTTTAAGCTCCAGTATCCACATACAAATTCTCCAAACTGATCTCCATACATTTCCTTAAAGAATCAGTGGAGAGAATTTGTTCAAAGATCAAAGTATTTTCTCTTGGGTGATCATTTTATTGATTCTCAAAACTTATCTCTTTACAGTGTATGGATAATTGTAAGGAGAAAATTGATCTTGGACACTATTGCGACTTAAAGGGTTAAAGCTTTCGCGTCTGCTGACAAAGTCCTGTGTGCGCTAAAAGGTGGCTCTAACTTTCCAGTCTGTGAATGGACTAGAAATTCTCCAGTTCAAGAGTTCATAAAGGAGACCAGGGAGCAGTGTTGTCCTTTGGTAACCCCGCTTATTATGCGGCACAAGTTAGCTCCTATTTCACTGTTGTGAATGGACGAAATCCTCTGGTTTGATCATTCAAATGACACCTCTTCTACAGTACTTTCACATGGTGCTATTTACTTTGTCAAAATAATCCAAATTGGAGGGTGGTACATGGTGTTGTGGGGGCCGGGGGGGTACCTCTGCACTTTGTGGTTTGAAAAAAATAATAGAGCGATTTTCGTATGACCTTGAAAAAAGGTTTCGGTAAGTATTCGTTCTTTGTTTCATCAGCCAATGGATGAAAAGATCAAAACATGTTCTCTTTGTTTTCCCGCCAAAGAAACCCTAATATGGAGAAGGCATTGTTCGATTGGCCAATCGTGTTGTAGTATGACGTCAAAGCGAAGTATCGGTTGATTTCTAGAAAGTTCTCGGGCATGAAGTTTTTTCACCTGAGCGTTCGCTTAACCAATGAAAAGCCAGACGCGTTTGTCTGTCCGTTCGATAAACCAATCAAATCGCTCTATTTCCGTTCGTTTGTCGTTTCTGTTTTGTTCGCGCGCTTTCATTTCAAGGTCATACGAAAATCGCTCTAATAACCTTTATCATTCGATGCAAATGTTTCTTCCTTTTCATTGGCCGAGAGCCCACCACGTGACCTGCAAATAACTGCCTACAAATAATGGTTTGCTCGTGCGCAATGTCGTTCAACTTTTTTGGGCTGCAAATACTATTCTGCTCATGCGTAGATGAAACCACGCTTGCTCCTTGCTCGTTTATGTGATCTCTGTGATTACTCCTGGAAGGCAGCGCGCGCTAACCGCTTTCCGAAGATATTGTTTATTAAAAAACAAACTCAGGGATCGAATGATAAAACAATTATTGAACTCGGTTATCGCAAAATATCGTGATTTGTCAGTGTCTCGCAGATCAATTATTTGCCGAAGCCGAAGGCTGAGGCAAATAATTGATCTGCTTGCCACTGACAAATCACGATATTTTGCTCAACCTCGTCCAATAATTGCTAATTATTTTAAGAGGGTGACACCTATTACTATGAAGTATTCTCCCTAGTGGCCCTCTGTATTCTACGTCTCCAACTGAAGACGGGACCGCCATTTTACGTGGTCATCCGAGCCACGCGAAGGTCTCGCTGCTTGCACTGCAAAGGGAATGACTTCACTTCTCAGTTATTTTAAGACCCTGAGTACTGGTCCGACCCCGGGAATCGAACCCGCGACCTCCCGCTCTGCAGTCGACACGCTCTACCGACTGAGCTAACACTGCCACGAAAGGGTTCAAGTTTAAAAATTAATATGGTTCAGGTATGAGATTTCACTAGCAATTTCAAGACAACATTTTTCCCTTTAATAGTGGCAGCATGACCTGTGTTGAAGGAATTGAGATTGTTCTTTATTTCGCAGGATGATGAGCCGCCAGTCTCTCAAGAACCAAAGGAGCAGTCCTTAATCGGGCAACCAGACAAAATCCCTCTTAATGCCAGTGATAGTAACACAGGAAAACCAGTCAAGCTTGTCAAGGTGTGTTGAACATTTTATACCAAATATTCTACATATTATTTGCTAACATCCTTATCACGTAGACTGCAAAACAGTCCGTATTTTTGCGTATTCAAGTAAGCGCGAACAGTCAAACGAAAGGTCTGGAACGAGGCTGAAAACGGAGAGTGAGACTGGGGAGAGACGCTATTCTCTCGCCTCACACGCCCTACGGGCGTGTGAGGCTCGCGCGCCTCGCGCGCGTAAGACTCTTACGCCACGATTTACCGATTTCCTTACTGATTTTGAGAAAAAAAACGGACTGTTTTGTAGTCTACTTATGACGTATCTTTACTAGGAACACGAATTTGTTCTTTAAGTAAACGATGATCACACAATCTGATACTGGTAGTTTTTCTATCTACTATTGTACCTTTTTTCACCACCAAAATTTGGGTTGACAGAGAATCACACGTAGCGAGGGATCATACTTCTAGTTTCAAGTCGGGCCTCAGTTATGTACAGTCGTCAACTCGGCCCTTTTGTGCGAAGTAACCCTTCCTAGTAAGTAATCCTAACTGATCTGTCCTTTGATTAACAGACTACACCTTATGACTTTTTTCAAGCCTGGAATTCGGTGAAAAAGGGCAGCTACAAAGACTACGCCGATTTGTTACGACAACTGGACACAAAACGGCTTGCCAAAGGTATTAAGCAACTCTTCTCGTTAACTGCTGGAAGCTAGTTGTCGGGGATGGACGAAAGAGGCGGGTTCTCCGCACAGCGAACAGGCTTCAGGGGGAAACTGCTAAAGGCCTTCTTGATAGCAGGAAGCTTAAGCAACTACGACGTCAACGACAACGTCAAAAACATTTGATTTTATGAGCAAAACAACAACTCTGCACGTGCATCACGCTTTTTAGTAAAATCCAACTAGTGGTGTATTATCAATGCTGCGTTCTGACTGGTTGAGCTACTACTAGGCTATATCTTATAGCCCACTGGTAGCGAAAAGCGCTGGCTTTTTGGCGGCAAAAAAGGGTCAAAGACTAGCTTTAACTGGCTAAACTTTTTTTATTCTCGATATTTTTTACCAACTAGTTGGATTTTACTAAAACAATTATTCCTCTCCCCCTCGATCATGGCCTCTGAATCAATAGCTCATTCGGCCTTCGGCCTCATGGGCTATTGACTCAGACCCCATTCGGGCTCGAGGAATAATTGTTAATTTGTCCATTTCTGTGACGTCCACTGCACGACTACGACATGAAACCTCCCAATGCGACGTTTTATGGAGGAGGTGAACATACGAGGACAAATTTTCCCTTCTCTATTTGAACATGGATAACGTCCTTACAACTCCAGGAAAAGGCGCCTGCATCTGACGAATTGAGCGGTTCCAAATAGACGCGATTAAGTTTGAAGGGAAGCAAATTCACTTTTTAGTGATGTTTTCACTGCCGTCGTCGTCGTGTTGGTTAAGCTCCCTCCTAGTTTCTCAGTCTTTGCCCGAGAGCTTTCTCCTTTTTTCTATGCCCTGTACCCATCAGCAAACCTATCAACAGGCTCACCACCTTTTTCCCAGGGCTCTTCCCTTTAAAGGCGATGTCATTATCGAGAAAGTAAGGTGGACCGTGTTAACGAGACTGGTACGCGGGCGCCCTCCGCTCCTCGTAAAGATTTATTGCCCTTTTATATATGCACTTTTATTTCATTTTCTTTTTCAGTTCTCAGCAATAAGCTTGAGGCTCCCATGCTAAGTAGCATCATTGCAGCTCTAAGCCAAGAAATTGTTCCACAAGGTAACTTAAAAAACCAACAGTTTGCTGTTGTTTATGTGAGTATGTATGTTTGTGACATGTACCTCGTTAAGGGGCCTTGCTAATCTTGGACCAGGCTTGTTAGTGTCTAGCTGGGTGTCAGCTTGTTGCACAGACACCGGGCTATCAGCTGGTGTGCATTTGGAGTAGCCTGGTGAAAGTCCAGGGCCGGTTGTTCGAAGCTGGGTTAAGGTAACTCAGGGTTAGTGCGAAATTTGAATTCAGATATAAGAGCTTAAAAAGCAAATTCAGTTTAATTCTCCTCGCCTACAATTTGATGATTGGATTCTTTAAAAAGAATAGAGAAAATTGTCCCAGAGAGTGCTTTTGATAAAAAGAAAAAGAAACCCGGGTGAAAATTCAACCCCGGGTTTGCGCTAACCGGCGTTCAAACAACTGGGTCCAGGCGGGTGGGGATGTTCTAAAGAGCCTAGTTTGTGCTGGACTGTGGCTTTGCTGAAATTTCCACCGGGGCTTAAAAGGCAAATAAAGAAAAACATGGCGCAAAAGGCCACCGCCCCTTTTCCACCTCAGTCGCCCACTCGGTAAGATTGGCTACAATACTGTAAAACTTTATTTTTTGTTAATAAATAAATTGTTTTTTTTTATTCTGTTGTTCTCTTCGGTATTTGACTTTTTTGCTCCACTAAGGAGCCTGGTTAATTCCAGGTTATGGCCTTACCGGATCTATTTAGGTTTCGAGGAAACTACCCACCTACCCCTCCCCTAAGCCAACATTTTGCCCTAAGTGAGAAGTAAGTGATAATGTTGGCTTAGGGGAGGGGTAGGTGGGCAGTTCTCCCACGAGTCTCCGGTAGCTCAGTGGTACAGGACCAGTTACACAAAGTCGCTGGACGGCTACAGTTGAGAGAACTCTGATTTTCGGGGGTTTTTTTTGAGTCGCCTATCGCAGTATCACTGACTGAAGAAACATCATTTTCAAGTTTTATTTCTGTACTTTCCATAATTTAGGGGAGGAATCCTTGGCATTTGACATCTTAGAACAACTCACTCACGTGGAAAGGTTTGACATGGTGTTGCTTTTCATGTCAGCAAAGGAAAGGAATGGTATGTGTTACTCAGAGCTACCTCTGTTTTTTGCGATATGAAAGGCCGTTTTTCAAATTCTACTGTATATGGCTAGCTCCTAGAACAGGTAAGAAAAAGCAAAATAAACCGTCTTTTTTGGCAATTCTTGCATGGTTCCCCGACCCGTTATCAAATAATTCTTATTCGCTTGTGCTTGATCACTCCCAGGTTTGAGCCAGACCTGTTTAAGATCATTTTTCAGACCAGTCTCATGGAAACAAACTGAACGCAGTCAGCTATTTTAATGGTACCTTACTTACACAGGACTTTCGATTTTCCGGGACAAGTTTTATCTAAGAACGAAGAGTTTCTGTCTGCACTGTACTCATCATTCAGTCATTTATTTAAAACTATTGATTTTGTTTTTGCTAATTCAACAGAACTTCAGCAGCTGTTTTCCAAACTACAGGCCGCGATTTTAGAACAGGACTTTGTGACAAACGAAGCATTCGACCGCTTAAGGCAGAAGTTCAAGATTTGATTTTTAAGAAAACTTGTTTTGACGAAGTTTACATTAAAAGTCCTCACAAAGCCCTTCCTTATGCGTCGAAACCTGGGCACCAGAACTAGGCCCAGCGCCCCGGAGTGTCCGGCTTTGTGCAGAGTTTGAGCGGTTCAGTTGTGAGAACATTCTCACTGCAGACTGAAAGCATCAGCTGTTCCTTTTAGGCCCTTGTTAAACGAGAGCGGCGGTAGAGATCTCGAGCAACCACGATGCCGACGTCAGCTAAAACGTCTTTTTTAAAAAAGTCACTTTGCTCTGTTTCAATCTTTTTGCGATCAAAGAGTTGTTGTTTACTTATTTGACGTTCTCTTTGCCGTCGCCATCGTGTCGTGGGGTTGCTTGATTGCTTGTAAACTGGTTGAACCATTCTTGCCTCTGAGTAGGTAAAACCCGTCTGAACCATTCTACGGGATGCTTCGGAGGGTCTTAGTTCTAGATGTAGTGTTAGTTTCATTTCAGCTGTCGGAATAAGTCAGACCTTATAGAGCTGATTTTTTGAGCCCTTCGCATGTTCTTATATCGCAGTGGTTTCTAATTTCTGGTTGGTCTTATGTTATAAGCATCTTCCTGAAAAGCTTGCTTACGTTGTTTAATTATTTTTGAGATTTCGGTGCATAGCGCATTCGCTCCAATGATCGCCATCCTTGACCATTTACTTCATGATTACAGGCAGACAATACTTTTGAAATTCCATAGCTGAGGTCTCTGTACGTGGTTTCTATTTGCCAAAAACTTTCATACTTCGTAGATGAATACCAGTCACGTAACACAGCTAGACTAGCTATTGTCACACGTAAAGACTTCCTTGTAAAACTAGCACCACTTGTCCTGTAATATCAACTCTGTTGTCTTCGCGCACGTGAATAGTTAGCTCCCCGCCACGTGAAGAGCACTGACGAGCTGTGACAATAAAATAAACGAGGCTATTCAGTATTTTATGAGCGTTAGGAATATCCGTAAAGTGACGAAAATCATTGCGCGGCCGAAATCTGTACGCAAAAGGAAGGCAAAAGAAAGAAGACGGGAAAACTAGAGTGTAAAGCGTGACCAGACTCGTACCCAGTCGCTTCTCTGTATACGCTGTGATTTATGGGAAGGATTTAGTGAGTTCGCGGTGCATCAAGGGAAGGATGGAAGAAAAACGCGAAGCAACGTCACTTTTCCTCCCTCCTTCCCAAGCGCCTTTGCGCGTGACAACTTGCTTTCCATATTCCTTTGCGAGAATAAATAAGTGGCGACTGGGTACGAGACTGAAGCGTGACAATAATATTGAAGAGTTTTCTGCCAAATTTCTTCACTCTTCTTTAAACAGGGCCCAGTTGTTCAAACGCCGGTTAGCGCTAACCTAGGGTTAAATTTTAACCTGGGTTTCTTTTTCTTGTTATCAAAAGCAGTTTCTCGGATAATTTTCTCTATTCTTTTTAGAGTATCCAATCATCAATTTGTAGGCAAAGAGAATGAAACTGAATTTGCTTTTTAATCTCTCATATTTGAGTTCAAATTTCGCACTAACCCTGGGTTATCTTAACCCAGCTTCGAACAACCCGGCCCAGATCTTTAAGGACAAGAACACAGTAATAATAATAAAGATCACGACTAAGCACACAAGAAATAGCCCTGTCGTGTTTGTCAGACACAGACGTTTTGCTTCTTTCTGCCGTCCTGTTCCGTAAGCACCACTTCTATGAGGCGGACGAGTCGTATAGCCAACTAAACCTTAATATGGCAGAAACCCCTCCCAACCCTTTAAGACAAACAGCCCCGTAAGGAGGACACAGGACAAGTAATTCCAGTGTTTGCTTATTCTAAGAACAAAAGCCGATTGCCAATTTCAACGTCCACTGCGCGCTTTCTTTTTCCCTTCTCCCTACCCTGGCTGCGAAAGAAAGAAGCCTCTGTAGAGAGGGGAGAGGAGCCAAACTGCAGGTCCACACACTGCGACAAAGGGCGCACGATGACACAGCGCCAGTGGCTCTACGCAGCCTAGAACATTTCAGCTCGTCATTCTAGTTGCACTAAGAATCGGCCCGAATGCAGTGCAAAAGACTTCTAGTAATCTGTACGCGTAAATACTCACCATAAAGATCAGTTTTCTTTAGTCTTGTTGACCAGTAACTAGCAAGAACTGTGTGCGCTGACCCTAAATAAAACATGCGGATTTAAAGACCAAGCAACTGTAGGATCAAGAGGGGTGGAGTGAGCGCGTCTCCACGCTACAGCACTCTCGATTCCATTTGGGGAGCAAAGATCGCGCAGTGGTGAGAGCAATCGCCTCCCACTAATGTGGCCCGAGTCTCGAATCTCGGCGTCGAAGCCATATGTGGGTTGAGTTTGTTGTTGGTTCTCTCCTTTGCTCCGAGAGGTTTTTCTTCGGGTACTCCAGTTTCCCCCTCTCCTTAACCAACACTTCCAAATTTTAATTCGATCTGGAACGCACGGATACGTTTTAACGACTTCTTAAGAACTCTTAAGTGCTCCGTGGACGGTGGGTAAACAAGTTACAATAGAGACCTTAAGATACCCCGAAATCGGTGTACGGGTAACGGATAGCGCCATGTTTTTTTCATTTTGTGGTGACGTCATCGACCTTACCCGGTAGAACCAGCCGTTTTTCCGGGGTAGACACCAGTTTACCCGTAGAAGATTTACGAGTAGCTGCAAGTCCTACATGATGGAGAAACGAGTAAGTTTTTAAGACTTTTTAAGTACAAATGTAAATTGTATTACTCCTTGGCAATGTTATTGCAAGTCTGTTCAAATATTTTTGCCAAATTCGAATTTTAGCTGTAAAGAAAGGGCTCCAAAATGTATTGTTGGTTTTCACATGACGTCACTAAAATTCAAACTAAAAAACTATCGATCCTACCGAGATTTTACTTGCACGATGCATTAGAGCAGATGAAAACTAATTTTCATTCAAATTTTCGTTTCAAAAGGGTTCTTGGTTTTGTGATAGAGTACGCTTGAATTTCTAAGCTTTTGCGTGACGCGGCATTTACATGACGGTCAAGAGAGCTGTTATGTAGGTTAAAAAAATGACTTATTTGAGGAAATTTTGCTATCTAAACAGTTCATGTATTAGAAAAAGTATCACTTTAATGTTTATGAGTTTCTCGAAGAATAAATTCACGCTTTTGTAGCAAGACTTGGTAACAGATGTTTCTATTGGTTTCCGTCCGCCATGTTGGAGCTCATCCAGGTGAGCACCAGCATGGCGTCTCCATACAAATCTCTATAAGTTTGGGTAAAACATTTCTTCGGATATCTCGTATACGAAATATTTCTCTGACCTGAATCTTGGCGAGGGTCTTTGTATATGTACCTCCTTTCATTTCCCAGATTCTGGACTTTATCTATTGAACGGTTTTGGTTTTTTATTTTGATCTGTTTTGAACGGCGTGACACTGAAAACCAGCAATTGATTTTGGACCTCAAATGCGCAGGTTAAACTCTGAAACGATATCAATTTGTGGCGGTATTTGGGGGGATTTCTGAGAATTGCTTGAACGTTTGAGTTTCGCAAAAGAAATAGCATTGAAAAATTTAGCATGGGATTCACTGTTGAAGTTGAAAATCAAAGGAATTGTTTGGTGATGTGCCTCGATCAAATGGCGGGGTTTGCGATAACAAGCTTTCGGTCGAGGGACTTCCCGCCAAGTTTCTTAAAATCTTTCTATGATATTTCAATAAGCTTATGTATGAATAAACTATTTGTTGCTGCTTGTTGTTAAGATACGAAGTGTAGAATTTAAGGGAGATTTTATATGCATTAAGCGACACGCATGTACAAAGTTAATTTTGCGTGCTTGTTCTTTTAACTAAGAGAAGAATGTCGATGTCCTCATCCTCAGTGTCGAACAAATGAAGAAGAAGCATATCATTGGCGTGCTTTCCAAAGAAAGAACATTCGTAAAGAAGAATTTTGGATACATTTGATAGACTTTATTAAACAATTCAGTCAACTTATTTCAGAGGAAAAAGAGTCAACCTCGCCGCCGCAGCCGCCATCTTTGTAAACAATCCTTACCAATCCCCGCGCGTTAATTCTTCGGGTATCTTAATCGAAATAGTCACGCACATGAACATTTTACGTGTACGGGTACACTACCCGTACCCGTACACCGATATCGGGGTGTCTTAAGGTCTCTATTATCTCTTCGATACAGCACGTAGGCTGAAAGAATCAAAGGATCTGGAGTCGAGAATGCTGTGAAATTGTAAGCAGCTAGGTGAAACACCACGCAGCTTAGAATTTTCCCGAAAGTCTGTCCACTAACTTAGAAATTTTTCACATATAAATATACATTTAGTTTACACTGAATTATTTTTTCGTAAAGGTAACCAATGACGGTAGGCTGATACCCGTCTCTAGAATCGTCCAATTCGAGCTCGATAAAATAATAACAATAATATTAACATGTTTAAACAGGATGACCATTTCAGTTATAAAAACTGCTATCAATATGGGTCCTGTATAAAAATAAATAAATAGAAAGATAAAAACATTAATTATATACAAAACTAGGATACAGAACATAATTATAATCAACAAAAAAAGGTAACCTCCTTATGAACAAAACTACACACAATCATTAAAAAGGGTAGCCCCCTTATAAAAAAAGGTCCTCTTAGTCAACTCGAGATTGACTTTATCAATAGATAACCTATCCTTATCTACCTAGTGTCATAGTCATGAATATCATAGTATGACACTGACGTCATTATTCACGGCATTGTGTCCCGTCTCCAGTCTAACCCTTATTAATTAAAAGCTCCTGGCACTGGCGTAAACCAAGTGGGATACCTATGGCAAGAGGGCGATTTCACAGTTTCACTGACCTGTAACGGGATCCTCAGGGACACCACGCCATGGTGCGAAATATCGTGAAATGAAGTCGTAGACTTCTCCAGTTGTGTCCACACAGCCATTTGACTCAGTCCCCTGAAGTGTTACAATCACCCCGCGGACAACTCCCGCCAAGTGGGCTGACGTCATTGCTTGGAAGTCTGGGCAAAAACTTTCCAAATCCTTCCTGTACAAAAACATGAAAACTTTGAAAACTTACAAGTACTGTTCACGTTAAGAGTCCAGGCCACGGTTTTTCAAACGTTGGAAAGCGCTATCCACCGGATAAATCACTTTGCAACGGATAAATATTAAGGATAACAAATTAAGTTATCCACTGCATTGAGATTTATCTAGTTGGTAGCGTTGTCCACCTTTCGGACAGCTTGGCGCGGGAATCTCCCATCATTCCTGCTCATCCGCAAAACGCTTTCACAAACGTTCTGTACTTCGTTTCCCATTTCTCTCTCTAACTGGAGTGCTTGGCAGTCTCGTTCCTATAGTCCTTGCTGAATAAAGCCAATCTAACAATTTTTTAACCTTGTCAAAGAAGGTTGCAGACACAGCAAAAGGTTGTTGGTCGTTTTATTGTATTCCACTTCCTTTACTGCGAGGTCTCCCACAACTAAAATGAAATATAACGAAAGGTAGGAAATTACTTAACATGTGAACAAGTCGGATGCGGAGGTCTAGTGTACAGAGAATTTAATATTCGCGCAAGTCGAATTTGGGGAAGGATTTCATCTCCTCGAACGATAACAGAACTATCGCGAACAGCGTAAAATAAAACAGTGGTAGAGGACAATAACGACACAAGATAGAATTGCACCCACACACTTAAAAGTTGAAATCACCTTGTACATCGTAATAAACAGTACCACGGAAAAGTACTCCTCAGTAGCTTTCATTTGAAAGGTGACACTTTAGGAATTCGTCCACAGACTTAAAACTTAAAACCACCTTGTACAGCATAATAAACAGTACCACGGGAAAGTACTGCTCAGTAGCTTTTACATAAATGGTCAAACTTAAGGATTTCCTCAATAGACCTTCCACGATGTCCACAAAGTCGCGATTTGTATGCGCCCCGACGTCTGGAAAATTCCGCCACTTTGCGGAACTAGAGGCTGAGCTATATGTTTTCAGATTTTCGGTAACTGGTTCCAGGTTAAAAACAAGTTGAAAAACACCGTGGATAGGGTCTTTTCCACTTTCACACATTTTGCGCATTTGACAGCTTGTTGCGAGAGAAATAGCTTTTGGGACACTTTAACATGAAATCAAGGAAACTCAAAAACAAAAAAAGAAGGTATTGACGGCTTAAAACACACCTGCTCTAATAAGTTTTGTAATTGATGGATCTTCCTAACAAAAATATAAAACATATATCATGGAATAAGACATCAATTCCAACACTTTCATGTCTAACATATCTTTCATAAGTTAGAGGGGAATTATCGTGAAAATTCTCCATGTTTCAGTGTAACTTAGTGTGTTTCAAGTTGTTGTAGCTATGCTGGAATTATGAAGATGGAGCAGTATATGTGGTAAATAACCTTCTACTTGGTATGAGCAGACTATAGTACATCGTTGGAATAATTATTCACAAATTGAGAGGTTACATGTAAGCATCACGTTTACATCAAACGGTAAACGCGAATTTGTATCACGTGACCAAGTTCCCCTTTACTTGTCGTTTACTGTTCATTATTTCTACAGATAAATACTGAGTAGTTTCACGCAATTTCTAATCCATAAGAATTTTTTGAGCTGTCTTAATCTCCTCATTTTTTATTTTGAGAAATTCTCAACTTGAATCTAACGTTTGCCGTTTGCCGTATACGACAACCTTAAACTCTCTAGTAGAGAGATTAAGAGTTTCGTTTACAACAAACGGCAAACGTCAGATTCAAGTTGAGAATTTCCCAGAATTATAGAAAAAAAAGCAGATAAAAATTGTCCAAAACGATCAGTCTTATGGATAAAGCTGGTATAAAACTACTTATTTTTGTGTAGAAGTAATAAACAGTAAACGACAATTAAGGGGAAAAATTGGTCACGTGGTACAAATTTACGTTTACCGTTTGGCGTAAACCTAAATCTTAATCTCTCTAATAACTCAGTCAAAGCTGAAAACGTCGGCTATTGTGCCTAAGTGCTGGGTTACGCTTCCGAAGTTCAAAAGACACGCACGGAAGGCAAATTTTCGTCAGAAATTTCGGCTTCCCTCTCGAGTTTACCTTTCCCATTCTTTACGTTTCACTTCTTTAAATTTTCTTTGCCTGTTTCTTGTTTCCTTTTTGCTGGACATTTCAGAGTCTTCGTTTTGGCGGAAAACGTTTTCGGGAAAACCCGGTGAATCGTGAATGAAGTTTAGAAGAGTAGTGAAAAAAGATTTTCATTAGAATGTTCGGTCGGTGTTTCAGGGTTTTTTACGTTTTTGTCCGGCCTGTTTGACTGAATTGCCTCTGGGAATGATTTGAGAGATCTCAAACGACGCGAGCAGTAATGGGCGATTGAGGTGAGTTAGCAAGAGTCATTTTTGTCAAAACATCTAAATTGCCTGAACCCATTTGCCTACAGCTCAAGTCTGTTTTTGGTGGAGAAGGTAATCTGCAAGTGGACATCAGAGAAGGAAGGCCAGAGCCTCCCTTTCATGCGTTAAATAAATTGTCAAATAGGCACGTATTACGTGCAAAAGAGATTACGGTATGTTATCTTGGAACAAATTTTCTTCCACAGCAGTAGCTAGCCTATAGGAGGACAAGGAGACGTCCCTAACCATGACACCCCTTTTTGTTAAAAGCGTTCTTCGAGGCAAAACATTATTCTTTAAGTTCCACATAACATAATCTTACCCCAGATAGTGGCCATGGTTCACAAGGGTTGAGTGGAAAATCTAAGCATATTGCTGAACCTAATACAAATATACAAAAATTATAGAATCTTAGGCACTTTCCATTTGTCAGAACTTACCCGCCAGGTCATTCCCGTCATAATGAGAATTTCACTTTTAGTCAAACCATCTTACTAGATCGGTCAGATCCTAAACAGTATGCATGAAGGAGATGGATTTTCAGCAAAAACCCTTTGGAAAAAGCGTTTTCCATCCAGATCAAAATGACCAGTTCTGACTTTTGGAATACACTCTTAGTATGGTCAGTGTTATTTATCACTGAGTAAATTGTTATTTTATTAGCCATGTTATATTTATCGAGTTTCTATTTTATCCTTGGTTAAAATGTCATTATAATACTATACCACATCCAAGACCAAAGAAAGAGAACATGAATAAAATTAAGCACTACATATACAACAACATTTACCAGCTGCTGCATACAGTGGTTCATGATGGGCTAACATATACTAGGGGAGGCTCTTCACAACTTAAAGTATATCAACAGGTAGGAAAATCTGTCATTTCAGTCTGCAAAAAGGCTCAAAACGCCTAACAGATGCCTTCTATGGTTGAGACAAAGTCACGAAAATGTTCTGGCTTTGTGATTTATTCATATTTTAAAGACAGTGCAGTTACAGCAGTTAAAAGGGATGCATGGTTCTTAACTAGGTACTATGTGAAAGGGGTAACATTTTGTCAATAGAAGGTATTAAAAATGGGTCAAAATGGTATATGAAAGGGAAAGGGGTTGGACTGTGGAAACGTACATTAAATACACCTTATTCGATGGTTTAGCATATAATACGTGCGGATATTTTGCGAGTTGCGTAGTATTTTTCCGAGCCCCGCAGGGGCGAGGAAAATACAAGCAATGAGCAAAATGTCCGCTCATATTATATGCTAAACCATTGAATAAGAGGTTTATTATTCCACTAAAAAAAAAATTGCTATTTGGCAATTGGTTTCTATTTTTTGGTAAGAGTATTCAGAAACATCCTGATTCCGTCTGGGAGAATGACGTTAACAATGAGCAAAATGTTCGCGTGTATTATGCCAAACCATTGAATGAGAGGTTAATTATGTACTGAAAAAGAAAAATGTTATTTTGGCTTCTATTTTCTAGTAGGAGTATCCAAAACATTCTGATTCTGTTAGCCATAATTGCTCCTTCTCCATCCGCCAGTATTCGCCCTGTTGTAAACTGGTTAAACCAGGACACTACAGTGTATTACGGCCTCGTATTTTGCTTGTTCTCTTGACCTTATATGGTAAAATGACATAATAGTGGAATAATAATTTACCTTACTTGTTTGTACTTGTATAAGGAATCCGATTGGATAAAAGATATAGTGCACCTTCTTTTCTAGCTTTTAAATTCCCACTCAAAGTTTCAAAGGTTACTTCTTTGTTGGGATTACCTGAAGTAAACCAAAATGCATTAAATTAAACAACATTTATAAATTGGCCTTATGTTCTCAAAATAAAAATTTTCTAATACAAAATTTAATGCTGGCAGCATCAGGTGCTCTATTCAGACCTTACAACATCACCCCTTAAGCACCAAAAGAAACCTTGGAACTGAGGCCAGAACCTTATATTTTACAGTAAAAACCTGGAGACAGCTAGACATATCCACAACTAATGATAATCTGATTTCATGGTATTTAACTGCCCTCAGACAAAGAGACATGGATTTATCAACAACAAATTTGTACATTATGGCACAAGACAATCAGTCCCTTGTGAGCCAAAACTGAAAGTAGTTTTACAAAAAACTTTCTGTTTTGGCTTGTGAAAAAATAAAGCCATTTCTATGAGCTTTTGCAACTGATGTGGGGGGGGGACAGGGGGGTCACAATCTCCCGCCTCCCATACCCCGTTCTCCCGCCTCCCATACGTTTTTGTCCCTTTTTTCCCGACTCCTGCCCTTTGTTGTGTTTCTCCAGTTATCATGTAAATCACGCTGTTTGACTCCCTATTCAGATTCTAATAGGGAGTGCTTTGGCCTTGTCCAAAATAAAAAAAAATTGTGTTGTAAATCGAACCACTCCGCACGATCATTGAAGTGGCATTCCTTCGACACAAGTTTACACCATGCGGCAAAATCTTCATAACAGTGTTTTGTGAACTACAGTCGTAAGGAGCGAGCTGCCAGGAAGGTCTTCCATGGACGGATTTTTCCCCGCCAAACCGAAAAATACTAAGACTGATCTAAATGGTCTCTGACGACATTTGACCTGACTCGCTTTGTTGGTTCTTACGGAGAATTTCGACAGCTAGCAAGACAGACGAGACACTGACACGATTGACACAGTCGACACACGTGTACATATGTCATGCTATCTCATTCATGTCCTATGATGTAAGCGACTTGGAAAGGTTTCCAATTTCACAGGAAGTAATGCCGTTTTTTTTATCCCAAGCACAAATTTTCGTTTTTTGACTTTTCTTATGTTTAAAATTTTGCTGTAAGCCTCGGAAAACATTAAATGGAAGTCAAGAAACGTTCTTGGGTTCGTTTCTTTGACTGGAAGTAAGCAGTAAGAAATAGCAAAAGCTTGCCTTTTTGAATTTCTCTCCCGCTTCCCGCCATCGTAGAGATCCTGCCTCCCGCCCTTTCTTCTCCCGTCTCCCGTACCCCTCCCACTCCCTGTTCTCCCGGGCTCCCACCCCCCCTGTCCCTCTCCACACTGATTACAAGAGAAGATTGTTTTCAAAGCCTCAAGTCGCAAGAGGGAAAAAAAATTTGGAAGGGAGGAACTGGCAGACGTACTGTATATATATTCTCTCACCTAAGCAGTTGAACAAAACTGCGGCTGATGCTAGCGTTGCATGTCCACACAGTGGAACTTCACATGTTGGAGTGAACCAGCGTAGACCAAAACAAGTACCTATCAAAATATTGTACCATATAGAGCCTTCAGAGACATTTGCCTTGCATGGCAGCTATATCAGAAGCACCTGTTATGGTCAAAAATTGCACAATCCCTGTGGTCTTTAAACCCAAGGGGCTTTTTTTTTAAAGGCACAGTTATGTACTGCCATAACACTAAGGTTTGATTATCCTGAGCAACAAGATCATTGCTGATTGAAACTTCTAGATTTGATTTCATGTGTAACACATGATGATTTCCTGAAAGAATATGAAGCCTGCAAGGGCACCAACAAAATTTTTGGATCAGCTTGAATAACAGGCATTTTAAAACTGAGTACACAGCAGGAGTCAGCCAAGTGTACATGTGGGGTGATAATATTTGAGTCTTGAACCCTCTCTTGAATGTTTCTCCTGGTTTTTTGCTATTAAATAACTTTCTTTGCGGAAAATGATGTTGGTTCAAAACAAGTTGTTGACTCTCAGCCATCCAATTTTGTACCCTGCGAGCAGACTGAGGTTTCTCTCTTGCATGGCTTTTAGCGTTTACAAAGTCGTCCGGAGGGACGGGGCGTAAACAAACCAACTACGCGACAGACAAGACACACGAACGACTTTGTAAACGCTAAAAGCCAGCCATGCAAGAGAGAAACCTCTGCTCGCAGGGTACCAACTTTGATACTGATCAGTTAACAATTGTATGGTATTTCTAGTTTGCTGACCTTGACTGTAAGTATCTTGACTATTTTTCTCCAGAATGAAGCCAGTATCTGACAAGTTCATTTCCTGTGCAATCTTCTGTAACACTTGATCGCTTAGGTGCTGTGAGAGGACCCATAAATCCAAGTTTTATTGAAGTGTTACATAATTACTAAATAAAATCTCGCTCTTCATTCAGAAAATAAAACTGTTCTTTGATAATGCTACAAGCCTACCCATTATCTTTGCACTGTATAGTTTTTTGGACATGTAGTCATAGCTAGTGCTAGTGTTAATGTCTTTTTGCCAATCGCGAAGTAATAATAACCGTCGGATGATACCGCTTGCCAAACCTGAGACAAGATTTACCCGCGCTCCAGCCTCCCTCGGATTCTCTAACTCAAAAGACTAAAACTCACCTTTGATCCTACAAGACAAACCGCAGCTGGATTTCCACTGAAAGGCTTACTTGTAAAAGCATCGATAACAAATAAAGAAAGAACTCTTCTTTCGTCCGCCATTTTGTTCTTGATCTTTTACCCGTTACCAGCGGGCGAAAAAGAGTACTGGGACTAGGGAGCAAGGACCGTGCTATTAGACTGATTAGAGGGATGTTGATCAGGTGTTCCAAATAAGCGCTGGAGCGCCTTCTCATAGTTTTTGCACCCGCAGAGTAGGCTGCCGGACAAGATGCCGGATGGGTGTAGAGGATTTTACCTATTTTGGGCTTGACTGAGCACAACGTTTATTCAATACCATCAGTCTATTTTTTTGAACTTACTGACCAATGGAATGAACGTTGTAGGTTTGTGTTCTTGAGACCCCTCCAATCTAAGGAGGTGTTTACATGACACCGGGGCGACTTTCGCGCTGCGACGATTTCACTCCGGTTCCCTCTCATGGCTCTACATTTGTTTACATGATACCACCACAAAAAGTCATGCCGGCGCGAGTCGCCCCGGCGTGAGTTCACTCCGGTTGTCGCACCGGGGCGAGAATTTCACTCCAGTACGAAATCTCGCAACGGTATCATGTAAACACGAAACGACCACCCGTTTCGGTGTGAAATCGGTCTGATATTCGCGATTTTGAATCATACGTGCATTTTATCAACATGAAGTGTACCTTCAAATAACGAGATCATATGTGAAATAACCCAGTCATCATGTAAACGCGATACGAAATCAAAAAGTCATGTCGGTATGAAACTCGCGCCGGTGCGAGTTTTCTCATGTAAACACCCCCTAACTGGCCCGCAAAAACATAAAAAATATATGGTCCAGGTAAGTACTTCAAATTCGAGAGGAAAATTAACGACCATGAAATCGCGCGGGATAGTGCAGAAACTATTGCCCCACAAGAAGGTGATTTTTTTTTTTTTCTTTTTACAGCTAGAAAAACGAATAAACTACTCATGAAAGAAAACTTCGCTTTATTTTGAAATACCTACTAAATATTTCTGGTGCACCTCTATTAAATAGACTGTTCCTCACATTAATACCTTGTTCTTCGTCTTCAATACGCGGGTACCCTGGGTGCCAGAGGGTTTTTTTCCTATTGTTTGCTCAATTTTCGCCGCTAACAACAGGAAAAAAACCCTCTGGCCCGCAGGGTAGGCGGCGGGGCGAAAAAGGAAGAATTCGCCCTGCTGCAAGAGGGCCCGGGAGAGTTTGCTCGCAGGCTACATCAATTTCAAAGTCATGTATAATATTTTAGTTACCGTATGCACGACCCTACAAGCTTTTTAAGATAAAAGTTTTCCCAAGGTTTTATGTTATCCAGGTGATCTGTGACGTCATTGCGGGGGCCTGGGGAAAGAAATTTTAATGCCGTATCCCATAGACCAACGCGCGCACCAATTCAATTCAATTCAATCTGTTCCCGTCAGCTTTGGTTTATGGGATACGGCATTAAAATTTCTTTCCCCAGGCCCCCGCAGTGACATCAGAGATCACCTGGATAATATATGTTACATAGTTGACGTTTAAACTGCCCATAGAACAAAATGGTAAAAAGGGCGAGTATGCGCCCTCTGTTAACGTGGGAAGCAATAGTACTTCCAGTTATGAACTCAAGATGAAGGCCAACAACTGGTTCACGTCCGTTTACAGGGAATTTATGTCGATGATAGCTATTTCGAAGCAGTTAACCTTTGGTAAAAAGCATATTCCGCATTACAACAGAGAGGGATTGAGGCTCTTTCATGCCACTCTGACCAAGGTTAAATTTCCGCAACGTTCTTCATTTGCCTTTTGTAGCAGAGCAACTTTAATTTTGCGTAACAACGCAAACAGCGTAACAAATAATATTCCTCGCACAACAAGACAATATTAAGGTATGAAGTCACAAGTACAAACTTCCTTGTAAAACGAGCACCGCTTGTCCTGCAATGTCGACTCTGCTGTCTTCGCGCACCTGAACAGTGAGTTCCCCTCCACGCGGAGAGCACTGCCGAGCTGTAACGAAAAAACAAACAAACAAATAAATAAACACTTTAGGTCGTTTCTAAATTGTTTAAAAGAAGTCTGACTTATTGGATTTCGAGATCTCTTCCTAGGTGGATTATTATAAGAAGCTTAATGTTTCTCCAGTCAACCTTACTGCTTCAATAAAACTTCAGTCATGTCCAATACTGTCTACGTGACACGAGTGGAAAAATAATTTTCACAACTAGTACGAGCGGACAAAATGCAGAGACTTCATATTCATCAGACCTGACTTACAGTTTCTGTAGGTTCCGCTTTTTGTCGGGTTGGGTATAGCCGTGGGACATCTGGACACAGAATTTAAGAAAGGTTGGGGTCCCTGTAATGGGTCCCTAACTTACCATATAAATCATTCTTTTGCAGCCTCGACGACCAGTAACTAGCAAGGACCGTGTGCGCTGACCCTACATAAAATAGAGACATAATACAGGCACGTTCACTCCCATATTAACGCCCATGTATGACAGCAGTTAAAATTTAAGCTAAAAACCATCTACGATTTCTAAATACCGTAAACTGCCGCTGACAAAGCCTGGGCTTATACATCTTCGTAAGGGGTTTTAGGAGGGCCTAAAACGGAGAGATTTATATCCGAGGGATATAACCGGAATAGAAGAAGCGCTTGGAAACAAGACTTGACAGTGCTGATCAAAATACTTTTTGCTTTAACTGGTCTTTAATTAAGCATTAAAACGACATGATAAATCGAATTCCTCTCATTTCACGTCATTTGGAGGAGGGGGCGGGGGCTTATATCCGGGGTGCTTATAATCAGATGCACTTTATACTCTCAACTAGATTCCAGTGGACAAAACCTGGAGTCCGACGGAGTCTAGTCGAAAATTGAAACCGTAAGTACAGTCGAGTCCACTTGAATTAGCGGAAGTCTAGTCATAAGATGAAACCGGAAGTGTAAACAATACTTTGAGGAGGGTTTAAGCGGTAGTTTACGGTAAGTTAAATCTACCGTTATCCCACGCTAACTAAATACTGCTTTGAAAAGCGCTACCGTGAACTGCAGTAATTTGAGTCTTGGGCTTTGTTTTCTTTGGACATGAAACTTTGCCCCACGCTAATTTTCACAGAGAGGAGTAAGGCCTCTACTATGGGTCTTAAAATGAACTACACGATCTGTCAAAAGATACGTCTGCGGACTTACATCTCACCGCGAGGAGGCATTTGACATGTTCTAGACAAAGTCGCTTTCCTAATCACAATACTAAAGCAAACTGGGCTAACAAAGAAAGCGTGGGCGACCTGTAACTCTTGTTCACTAACCTGTTACTGGATCCTCAGGGATACCAACCCAAGGCGCAAAGTATCGTGAAACAAAGTCGTACACTGCTCCACTATTGTCGACGCAACCGTTTGACTCATTCCCCTGAAGAGTTACAATTACACCACGGACAAGCCCAGCCGAGTGAGCTGACATTATTGCCTGGAAGTCTGGAGAGAGCTTTTCTAAGTCCTGCCTGATTAAAAGTACAGTTTTAACGTCAACAAAATATTAACGACAAAAGGAGATCACATGAAAAAGATTTTACCCATGCTTCTTTTGCCTGCACACTGAATTCCGCTCGTCAAACCTACAGTCAAAGCTGCCTCAAGCGGTCATCCTTGCAAAAAGACCAACTGACCGCTTATAGGTGATGTTACACCACAGGTGGCCCAAGCGTAATATCACAGGTAGCCCTGTGCGTAATATGAGAGTTTGTATGGGAGAAATAGAGTTTGAAACTTAGGCGAAATAAATGAAGTAAAAACGATAAAAGTTATCAATAAAGTGTAAATATTGTTACCTGGAGTCGTTGTCTTTGTTTGTACGAAGTTTCAGCGCGATTTGAGTACTTTTACATCATGTAACCTGACAGTGTAATAATAAGAGTCTCTTATTATTACACTGTCAGGTTAGATGATGCAAAAGTACTCAAATCGCGCTGAAACTTCGTACAAACAAAGACAACGACCCCAGGTAACAATATTTACACTTCATTGATAACTTTTATCTCTTTTACTTCATTTATTTCGTCTAAGTTTCAAACTCTATTTCTCCCATACAAACTGTCATATTACGCACAGGCCTACCCGTGATATTACGCTTGGGCCACCTGTGGTTACACCGAACGATTCGCAACGACGATTTTTAGTGCAACACAGCGTTGTAATGTTGGAACAATGTTGGACCTATTCAAAACAGTGTCGCAATAATGTTGCAACGCTTTGTTGAGCTAAAAAATCGTCGTTGCGAATCGTCTCGTGTAACATCAGCTTAAAGGGACTATGTCATGGCTGTCTTGTTCGTTTTGTTCAAGATAATAATGACGCGTCCTTGCTCACCACGAAACTTGTGAAATTACTTGTGAATGACAAAATCACAGCTTAGTGTCAACCAAATATGTACTCCAAGATTATATCAAACGCGTTACAAACAACAAAAGTTAACTTTGAAAAACTGTTAGGCTAACAAGTTTTCAAAAACCACAATTCCAATCCGATTCACTCTTCCTCAAGTTTGTCCATCCGCGCCTCCTTTTGTATTTGTTGTGTTGCGCGGTAGCGGCTCCCATTGTTTGAATTTTGATAAATTTCGTGACACAGCTCCTTTAACCCTTTAAGACCCAAGACTGACCAACATCAATTTTCGCCTCACAGTATCAGTACATTATCCAAAGAAAAGGTTATGAGAATTAACAAAATGATTACCTCAGGAAAAATGCATGGATCTTTTATCAAATTCTCCAAACTAATTCTTTAAGGAAATGTATAAAAATCAGTTTGGAGAATTTGTAATTGGATATCCGGGCTTAAAGGGTTAACACTGGCTGACAGTTTAATACGGGTATAAACCAGGACTGAAAGAGAGATGCTGATGAGAAGGCATATCCAACACAGACTTGATGAATCAACTTCAAAGGGTCGTTTTCCTATCTCTTTGTGTGCCCAAAAGAAGTTACAAGCCAACACACAAATGTCACATTTGGTTAGAGCATTAGAAAGGTCCCTCCCAACAGGTCCCTCCCAACAAACAGATCGTTTAATAGAGATGAGAGAGATAGATATAACTCGGCAGGACCTAAGCTAAGGAACCTGAGCCGGGTTGTTCGAAGCTGGGTTAAGATAACCCAGGGTTAGTGCGAAATTTGAATTCAGATATGAGAGCTTAGAAAGTGAATACAGTCTAATTCTCTTTGCCTACAATTTGATGATTGGATACTCTAAAAAGAATAGAGAAAATTATCCGAGAGAGTGCTTTTTATAAAAAGATAAAGTAACCCGGATTAAAATTTAACCCTGGGTTAGCGCTAACCGGCGTTCGAACAACTGGGCCCTGAGCGGCAATCTGATTGAGATTATAGATCGTATTCACATGACGACACGGCGGCCAGAAAATTGAAACGACGACCAACACAGTTACATTGTTTAAAATTCTTGATAATGAATGATAATTGTTGCTGCGCCAGCCTGACCTTGTCACGGAATTTTGCAAACATAGCAGGAGTTTCTTGGTTGTTTTGGAGTATTCCACTTCCTTTACCACAAGTTCCCCTACAACTAAAGATAAAAAGGAGAAAAATGAAAAGAAATATAACGTCAGGAAGTTGGGGTCGAAGTTAAGCAGAACAAACTATACAAAACTACACGGTGTCAGTAAATTTGGCTTAGTTGTTTTCGTGCGAATACGAGTAACGACTTGTGGTAGTTTCTTGGAATTGCCTACGGTTGACCCTGACTTCTTGACTTCCTCAACATATTCCAGGTGATCTGTGACGTCATTGCGGGGGCCTGGGGAAAGAAATTTTAATGCCGTATCCCATAAACCAACGCGCGCACCAATTCAATTCAATTCAATCTGTTCCCGTCAGCTTTGGTTTATGGGATACAGCATTAAAATTTCTTTCCCCAGGCCCCCGCAGTGACGTCACAGATCACCTGGTTATAAGTGCGTTATAGTAAACAGTAGGGAGCTTAATAAGCAGCGACAGCGACCAATAGGTTCAGGGCCTGTTTACATGGAGGTGGGGGACCCCAGGTAGGTGAGGTAACCCGCTTAGGTGGGATAACGCGCCCGTCCATATAATCTCTCATTTTACTGTGATCACGTTTACATGTTAGGTGGGGTAACCTGCCACATGTTAACTCACCTACTTGGGGTCCCCCACTTTCATGTAAACAGGGCCATAAATTGGCAAACAACAACTTTTCATTTGCATCATCACATTTCTTTGCCGTCACTGCCACGACTACGACGTGAAAATACCTAATTTCACATTTGGTGGAAGACGTGAACACAAGACAACGACGTCTTTTTCTCTTTCTGAACTTCAATACAATCTTTTAGAATTCAACTCCAGAAAAAATTTGCCAACATTTGTCGAACTGAACGAGATATAATAAGCGCGATGAAGTTTGACGCAGTGCGAATTCACTTTTCAAGTGGCTTTTTTTGCAGCCGTTTTCATCGTTGCTGCTTAAACTCGCTAGTAGCGAATTTAAGATAGTTCACTACAGTCTACGGTAGGCTGGGACGGTTAGATGCGTATACGGGCGGCCTGGGGCCATGACGGTAAGAAGGCGCGAAAATTTTCAAGTTAAGATCGGACAACAAAACAGAGGACGGTGAGGTCATGTGCGAAACTCGCTTGTAATTTCTTTCGCAGAAGGCTCAATTACTGAAGGAGAGTTTCTTATTTTATACGAAGAATACCAATCAGGTAAAAGATCACACGTGTTTTGCGTGACGCGACATCTATCCAACCGTCCCAGGCGACCGTAATGACCTATCTTAAAGTCTTCAGTATCACTGACAGGACAATGGAACTCCAACGATTTTAGTTTAACGGTCGCAGTACAAGATATAAACAACCTTGTTCAGCAAAAGGAACCTCAGTATCCTTTAGTTGCATGGTCACATTTTAGGACTACATCTACAGACGCAAAAGTTAGAACTACCTTGTACAACATGATTAAAAGTCCGTGCCATAGATAAAAGATTTGCTTAATATCTGGGTTAACAAAGGTTCAGTGTTGTGGGACTGTTTTAGGAGTACGAATTCTGTACCAGTTTCCCGCGACACCTCGTAACAGGAGGATGCCTATATACCGAGCCAGGACTCGACAATTTTTCGCTTTCCCGCCATTTTCACCTCCTGCAAGTCACATGACCATTAAGAGGAGGGCTTTCGTGGCAATCATGGAAGGTAAGCTCGCTGTTAGGGTTAGGGTTAGAGGTAAGGGTTAAGGCTAGGAGTCCTTGCTCGAGTCCTGGCTCAAGTCCTAGCTCGAGTCCTGGCTCGAATCCTGGCTCGAGTCCTGGCTCGAGTCCTGGCTTTGATGTTAGTCTATCTCTCATAGGAGCCAACAAATAAAGAAATAGTATCCCCAAAACACTCCAATGTGCTGTTCGACACAACACCAGCCCAGTATGACGCTCGACCCTAAAATGTCCAATTTATGACTGATGAGGAATACCTGTTCTAATCAATCTTGAGATGGTTTGGTCTTCCTATTAAAAGAAAACAGAAACGATATACCCTTGATTACTAGCTACTATGCACTTTTTAAAGAAAAAAAAGGTATCTGTTTTAGTGACTCGGCAACTTGTAATTGTCTTGGTTATTGCAACTATTAAGTAAAGTAAATAAACCCAGCTTCCGATAAGCACCCCCTCCTAAGACTAAACACTGCTATGTAAGCGCCTCTTCCAGTAAGTGTTCTACTCACCCAAGAAAGAACGAATTATAATACTGATCATGTATAAGGAGCAAAGTACATTGCACAGCTTTTTAAAAACATTGCTTGAAAGTGGAAAAACAGAAATTGAACTGGACTTATCAGAAACTGTATCGCTATCAATTTGTTTGACACACGCAAATTTATATCTCTACACAGACGATGTGCTCACATTTTGCTATGTAACATTTATTTCGGTTCACTTGAAATAAACTAAAAGCAACAATTATGATATGAAGACTGAAATTTGAGTTATATTAGCTTACCTCCGAAAGAGGTTTAGAAGGATTCAATGGAAGATCCATGCATATCGATGAACCTAGAAAGAAAAAAAAAGAATATCACATCTGCTTTAGAGATCATGTCATTGTTAATCAATGATTGGCAATGCAATCATCTTTGAGATGCTTACACATGTCGTAATGTTTGGTGCATTTTCCTTTCAGACTTACCTTGTTTTCTGGCCATTAAATTTCCACTCAAAGTTTCGAATGTTATTTCTGCATTGGCATTACCTAAATTAATAAAAAGACATGAAATGGAAACAGCATTTCTCCCAGTTTAAAAAAAATAGTCACATTGTTTGCTAGTGTTGACAAAGTGCTAAAAAGAGGTAAGGATACTCTGCAAATGCAAAACAAAAAAAACTAGAAAAGACTGAGAAAATAACACTTTTAATAAAAATTGGTGGCTAAGGAAATGGTAACTTTATTTACAAGAACAAGATCTGGGCCAAGTTGTTCCAAAGTGGATAATGCTATCCTATCTACTAGATACATCTCTATGCAGTGAATATACAGTGTTATAGGTTTCACCAATACTTCCACCAGATAGTGATTTATTTGGTGGATAGCCTTATCCAACATTTGAACAACTGGGGCCTGATGTTAATAGAATTTATTTTAGGGGGGATTGTGCTTTTTTCAGGGCAGAGCATCTGTGATACCTATTGAACTAAATATGATAATAAATAAAGTCTCACTGGATTTAATTTACTATATACTCACCCAAAACATTGAACAAAACTGCAGCTGATGCCAGCGTTGCATGTCCACACAGTGGAACTTCACATGTTGGAGTGAACCAATGCAGACCAAAACAAGAACCTGAACAAAAATTGTGCCATAATTATGTGCATTCAGTTACCAAAAATTATGCATTACCTGAAGTTTACATGCATGCCAAATCTCGCAGACTATCAGGAAGTCTCCCAGATAAAGCACCAATTTCCTGGTCTCCCATATGTGTCACCAAATCTCCTGGTTAAAATTGACTTTGGCCTTTTCTGTGCTTTAGTTTGGAATTTAACCCATTTATTTCTCCCCAAAATTCAAAACATTCTTTGATCCAAAGTCAGTTTCTGGGACATTTTGCACTTGTTTCATCAATGATAGAGGTTATCTTTCCAAACCAAATTTTGATGGTACATAGTTCGTACAATAATATAAGCGACACCCATGCTATAATTTGTGGAATTGGTCCATTTCTGTGTTTATTGCAGAGGCGACAGAGTGTTTTGAAATGTGGGGGGGGGGGGGGGGCTCATCTTCCACTCAGCCATGTGCATACCCCTACTCAAATTTTTCAAAATACCCTTGGTGTTTTCAGTTGGCACAAGCAATTCTCTTTCCAGTCTTCACAGTGACAATGCATCCATAGGCAGTCATTAAAGCTTGTTTAGGGGGTCCTGCTTCATGGTGCTTCTTAGGTAGTTCTTGAGTTGTCTGAGGGCAGAAAATGTGCACTCTGGAGACACCGGTGTCACAGGTAATGTCACATACATCCATAAAAGTGTTTTTTGACACCAAAAAATAAGGGGGCTATGGCTCCCCCTGTTGCCCCCCCCCCCCCCCCCTCCCTGCCACCTAAATGTATGTAATGGGTGGGGGCTTTGGGCTTTGGTCATTCAAATCTTTCACAATGGAAGGGGGGAATGCAACAGAGAGAGGCTCTAGGTTTTAGATCTCTAGACGTTGACATCTCTGCATTTATCCCTGACAGCCAATCCCACAATGATTCTAGTCGAACCAAAGGAACAACATCTACATGGAGAATTTGTATCTTGATCTCAGAGATTAATGGGTTAAAAAAACACACTTCCAGAAATGTTCTGACCTTTGTTGTATGTATCTTGGTCATTTTTCTCCAGGACGAAGGCCGTTTCAGACAAGTTCATTTCTTTGGCAATCTTTTGTAATATTTCATCATCTAGTTGCTGCACAATTAATTAAGGGAATCATTAAGATCTATTAAAATAGTACACTGAGGATCATGTGCATGACTTATTTACTAGCCGGTAGAGCAACAGAGAAATTTACACATGTAACGTCCCATTAATTATGAAACTCACAATTTGCTTCCCTACCCAAATAAAAACTCATGACCCTTTCACACCGCGCCACAACGCCATAAGTTTAAGCTTCCAGCTTACCCGGCTTACTAATTGAATTCCGAACATGACAAAAGAAAACTCACTTTTGATCCCACAAGGCAAACTGCGGCTGGATTTCCACAGAAAGGCTTACTTGTAAAAGCATCAATCACGAACATTCGAAAAGTTCTCCCTAACCCTTCGTCCGCCATGTTTACTTATAGTCATCACCAGCCTTCTGCTCGGCCGATATATACTGTGTTCGAACAAGCGGGGCTGGGAGACGAGTTCATGAAAGTCCTGATGCTCAATGTTGGATTTTTGGCTGCACACTACACTGGCTTCCAGAGGTGGTTGTTGTTATTATCATTATTAGTCAGGGCTCGAGATTGCGCCTGTATCGGGCGCATTTGCGAATAAAGATTACGCTTTTGCGACTAAAATTGCTCCACTGGTAGCGATTTTGCGACCGTTTTACAGCGTAGCTTATAAATAAATCATATTTAACAGCCTTGTGTCTTACTTGTTACTGGTTGCTGTAGTTTTATCCGAAATATCCTGCGAAATTCAAGTTAAATGTTGCGTGACTTCCATCGTTGATTTCTTGCTGAGAAACGTATCGAGGGCGCTCTTTTTCAGAAACTACGTCGTGAAACGCTCGTGAAATTTCTAGGAAATCTTCGTTTCTAATTTCCGGTTCCGGTAGAAGTAGGTTGCACAATATTCCATTCTTGTTTGCCATGTCTACTTTGCTTCACAATGGATGCAAATGACCAGGAATTATCCGCTTTTAAGGTTTTTTAAATTGCACTTGGATCGCATTTATACTCGTTGCATTGTTTTTTATAAGTTAATAAAGTGTATGTAATCTCTTTTTAGAGTAGTTTTCACACTGCCGCGGCACCGTATTTTGAAATACTTGAACAACAACAAGTATTAAAAGTTTCACTTTAAAAGGAAATTTTAAAAGCTTGCAGTTCGGTTTTTCTTCTGTTTCCTACGATGGCCCAGGAAGGTCACAGTCCAGTATTGGTTTTTGACAGTCCAGTTATGGTTTTACACAGTCCAGTTATGGTTTTACAGTCTAGTTTTAGTTTTTACACAGTCCAGTTTTAATTTTTACACAGTCCAGTTTTAATTTTTACACAGTCCAGTTTTATTTTTTTACACAGTCCAGTTTTAATTTTTACACAGTCCAGTTTTATTTTTTTACACAGTCCAGTTTTAATTTTTACACAGTCCAGTTTTATTTTTTTCCACAGTCCAGTTTTAATTTTTACACAGTCCAGTTTTATTTTTTTACACAGTCCAGTTTTAATTTTTTACACAGTCCAGTTTTAATTTTTACACAGTCCAGTTTTATTTTTTTACACTGTCCAGTTTTAATTTTTACACGTCTCAGTCCGTTTTGAAGCGTTTTCGGCGAGTTAGCGCTATTTTGGTGTTCCATCAAAACGGCCTGAGACGCCGGCAAACAACAAAGAATACAACAAGGCAATAAGGTACGTCGATTTTATTTAAAAACATAACATTTTTTCTTCCTTTTAAGAAAAACCGTTTATATCCCATACAAGTCTTTGTAAATACTGTAACTGTTTGTAACACAACACCGCTCGCAAGCAAGAGTAACGTCCGCGTTCCTGTAATGAGCTTGGGCCACCTGTGGTTCATTTCGTCCAGGTGGCCTGCAAAGACACTCTTTCCCCCCAGGAAAAACAACGCAGAAGCCTTTTCCATGAGCTCCTCAAGGCTTGGAGGGTTATCATTGGTATATGCAAGATTGTATAAGATTTTTTCTTATGTGATGAAGTTTAAGATAAACTAGAAATTACTAGGCTTGATGTAACAAATCATAGATAACCGCAGACAGTCACTACTGAGGTTGTTATTCATGATATTAGTTTGCTGATTGAATAATTTGAAACCTACAGAATCATTTTGATGTTTCAGGTGTTTATCATTTTCTAAGTTTTGTGGGATTTAAGTTACTTTTAATTTGACTAAGTACAATTGGAGCTTAGAGCTAATAAAGACCCTGGAGAATATCAAAGGATTAATTCTCTTTAATAAACTTTTTCGGAGTTTGTCATGAGTAGAAATGTAATATTTTCATACTTCGTTCTTGTCTCCACATGTATGAATTATGGGCCACCAGTCTTATAATCAAAGTGTATCTTTCTGCTGTTTTTTTTTTTTTTTTGCTGTTCCACTTCAGTGACTTGCTCGGCCTCCATTTATTGAAAATATAATATTCTGTTGAAACAATGGAGAAGGTGCTTTAAATTCATGTACCTATTGAACTGCCTTGACTAAGATCCCACTGCGACCTGGGTTAATAAGATGCAAACCATGTAGCAGATGTACACAAAGATGTAAAATGATTTAAAGGCGCCTCATTGAATATGCATTACTATGTAGGGTGGTGCTTGAGATTGAGATTGAGCGTGAGATTGTATATTCGCTATCTTGAGGTGTTGGCAAGAGAAGTTTTTAGTGCACTGGTTTTACTGATCCGCCCAAACCATCCGGGTGGTATCGCAAATATATAGGGAACAGAACAATAGAGGAAATGTCAGCCAATCAGAAAATACTGACGTCACTATACTGATAAAACTGATTGGACAATACTGATTCTTTATCGTTGTTTTGATTTGGAATGGCAAAGGAAGTACCTTTGAATTAAACTTTTGCTGGCCTGCTCGTTTAATTTAAACGTTTTTAAGAACTTAAAGTACGTTGAAAGAAAGGCATTCTGATTATCATTAAACAGCGACGCTTATGTTTCTTCTCTTAACCTTGCGTCATATATTACATCTAGTTGTTCGTTGTTTTGGCGAGGCAAGTAAACGGCGTAAATTATTATTAACAACTAGTCGGATATAACCGTGAAACTGTGAACATCAAATCATAATACAAGAAAGAAGAATCAACGACTATCTTGCGGACCCTTCATTTATATTTTACTGTACCGTTAGCGCTTTCACAGAACGACCAAAACTATACTGATATTGATAATTGTCTTGTTTCTTTTGGTGTACACAAAGACTGTTTCATTTAACCACTGATTTTAAGCTAGAGAAGAGAAAACGACGTGTAAACGACGAAATTCAACAACGAGCTAACACGCATTGGTTGATGCCAAACCAAAATTGATTCATAATGTGTTTATGCTTTTTCCGAGTTTAAAATTCATAAGAACAAAACATTGAACGAGACTCATAACACCCTTTGTTTTAGATGAACAGTAAAAATGCAAATTGTTATTGTGGTTGTGGAAACCATTCTGACCATTCGGGCTGGTTAGTTGAGGTCGGTGGTGAGCTTAAAATCCCCCGCAAGACTTACTCCAGTTGTATTTTTTACTCGTTATATCTGAAAACGACCAACGTGAATAGACGATCTTTTAACGTCCCTGACTCAACATTTCTTTAGAGTCCGCGACATCCTTTCTAACCACTGGCATTAGCGTTGTGACAAATGACCGTACAGTTTTTTTTAAAATTTGGCTGAACATTAAATAGGGCCATTTATACGAGAAAAAATAAGACGCGTCTTAAATAAGACCTGAACTTTCCGTATAAATGGCACATTTCGTCTAAAATAAGACGCGACTTAGCTAAGACGCGTCGTCGGCTCAAGCAAAGGCGTTTTTGAGCGACGCACGCGTCAATTTAGGGAGTGAGAAATTTTTCTTTTTCATGTAGCCCCAAATTTGTATAATTACTTCCTTAATTAGTGCCTTTAATTACCCATCGCCCCGTCTCTTGCTGTCGGTCGGTCGGGCAAAAAAAAAAAAAAGAATGAAAATATTTCAGCCTGTAGTACAGGCGTTTTTTTTTAAAAAAGCGCGACCCAAAGGAACGCATCAACCTCTCCCTTGGAATCATTTTTTTGACTCGCCCAAACTCTCGGTCAGTCTAAAGTCCAAATCGAAATAAAAGATACGCCTGCTTTGCAGGCTCTCCATACTTGGTCAACGCTAGCTGGTTACAAAGAATTAGCCAGTCACTAACGCAGAAATATTATGAACGAATTATTATTAAATTAAATTTTGCCCAACACTTATATGTCTTCTCGCTTATCTTTATTCTTTATGAGAAAAATCATTGTTTCTTTAGCATAGTAAGTCCCAACACCGTAAACATCGTGGCACTCTATAGCTAGCAAACAAGTTTGATTACATACACCTAATTGCAATAAAGTTGTCAAAGAAAAAGCAAAAAGCCAAATAGGAATTAATTAGCCATGTGATTTACATTTTCGTATTTTAATAATTTAACAATTATTTAAGAAGTCATTCACAATAACAATTCTGTGATTTCGTGCTGTAAGCCAATGTCATTTTAGAGCCAACATTCTCCATCAACAGAAGTCGCACAGTTCGAAAAAGAAAAAGGTAAATTGACGCGAGGAATGTAATGTCTGAATTGTTGCACTTCCAGTCGCCAATCTATTATGTCCTGACAAACGAAGCTTGGTTTGTAGCGCGGGTGAGGAAGTGACGGAGGACCCCTCACCCTCTCCGCCCCTGATTTGTTGCTTGAAAATTGTGATCAGATGGTGTTGTGCACTGCAAAGATGGTGTTGGGCACGCAGACTGGCTTTTCTACTTAGCACTAAACTACAAGACGCGTCGCGTTCCTGGAATTTACCCCAGGCCATATTTATTGAAAAAAATGAAGCCATTATTTCTTTAATAGTTATTCGATGTATGTTTGTATTTCGAACACGTTTGAAATTCGCTAGATGAATCTGCCTCGAATTGCATTAGAATGACACCAAGAAACTGATGGAAATGATTTCTCTCATACTACGTGATTAATATTCAGCTATATGCGTGTGTGTTGTGAATGTTGCAAGCTATGATACCGTAAATCCTCTATTAAGCCCCCCGGGGGGCTTATTTTTTTCAGGCACTTTTGAGGGGGGGGCTTAAAAGAGAGGGGGGGCTTATTTAATTTAGCGAAATGCATCACCTGTAGCAAAATTACCGTGGTATGAGACAGAGTAGACTTACGCGTTGTACAGAGAGCTAGAGCGCAAAATTGAGAAAGATAAGCATAAGAAGTTGGAGGTCATGCCGCCGAAGACCAAAAACAATATGAACTTCCAGCCTGAATAAATCATAACTGATCAGTCCACGTTAATCGTTAATTTTTTTGTGAAGAATAAGGATTGGGGGAGGGGGAGGGGGGGGGGCTTAATAGAGAGGGGGGGCTTATTAACTTTCCTCCTCTGAAAAGGGGGGGCTTATTAGAGAGGGGGGGGGCTTATTTGAGAGGGGGGGCTTAATAGAGGATTTACGGTAATTACATGCTAATTAATTCCTATTTAACTTTTTGCTTTTTTGCTTTTTTCTATGACAACCTTATTGCAATTAGGTGTATAACGAGACTAATTAACAACAAACATAAGGCCGTTTTTCAGGTTGACATAAATTAATGCAATCTGCGTTTAAATTTTCTCTGTTTGCACATCCGTGCCCCTTTTTTTGTTATTCCATACGTTTAGTAAGGGCTGAAAATGCAGAAAATGGTGTGACTAAATACACTTCCGTTATTCACGATCTTGATTGTCATTCGACTGTCATAGAGAAGGTGAATCTGCACGATATCATCACGGTCCAAGGGTTTGGTGTAGGGGGGGAGGGGGTCTGTATGGGGAGGGGAGACTACGCAGGAATGGGTTACATTTTTCACGGTTCAGATTTTTTTCCCCGGTTCAGATAACATAAAAGGGCAGGCAGGAATCGGTCACGAGTTGAAGTATATAAAGAGTAGGAAAGACCTTTTAAAACTAGAACATTTCGAAAATACCTGATGCATCAGTCATATACTCAGTTCATTCAAGAAAAGAAATGCAGTGTTTTAAAGCTAGGGACGTGTAAAAAGGGGAATCATTTAGGGGAATCATTCAGTTTGTCAATGGGAGGTGTAAGAAAGGGGTAGCTTTTATGCCAAAGGTGGTTTATAAAGGATAAGTAACGGTAGGAGGAGCCTCTCCCTATACTTACTGTATTGAGTATTCCCCCCCCCGGATAAATCTGAGCCTAGCGTTTTATTTTAAGCAACTGAATCGTTCCCGATATAGATCGCCGACTTTCAGCTTAGCGACGTCCATTTTTACTGAATCAGTTTATTCCTTGGAATCTTTATGTCCATAATGCTTCTCGCAGCACCATTTATCGTGCGTGTTATGCTCATTTTTACCATTGGCTCATTCAGTAATCGCTACAACAAAGTATGGGAAACTCGAAGGCTTTACAGCTTCTTATCCGAGTCTTCATATTCACCTACAGTTCCATTCCGTTGACAAGTTTCTGGGTGTTCCATTCGCCGCTCCGCCGACTGAAAAAGACAGACTGAGAAAACCACAACCTCTTAAAGGCTGGAAACCGAACATACGACAGGCTAAAAAACATGGGAGTGCTTGTATGCAGCCTCAAAGATTCGCTTTTTACTTTGATCGCTACGGGTACAATATAACATATAGCGAAGACTGTCTGTTTCTCGACGTCTACACTCCCAACGTTAGCCTAAGTTTACCCGTGATTATCTACATTCACAGTGGAGCTTATACAGGGGGTCATTCTGTGGCATTTCCTAGCGATATTTTGGCACTACATGGCGTTGTAGTTGTGGTGATTCAATATCGTCTCGGTCCATTTGGTTTTTTCACGACCGAAGATTCTTCTGCTCCCGGAAATCTAGGATTACTGGATCAGGTGGCAGCACTAAAGTGGGTTAAGGAAAATATTGAAAACTTCGTCGGGGACCCCAACAAGATAACGCTTTTAGGGGAGAGCGCTGGTGGGTCAAGTGTTAACTTCCATATCATGTCACCTCTGTCTAAGGACCTCTTCCACCAAGCCATCGCAGAGAGCGGTGTAGATTTGTGCCCCTGGGCGATTCAGCCAAGTTCATATGGCATCCGTCTCGCCAAAGAGTTGGCCCAAAAGTTGCACTGTACATCCAGCGATCACCACGCCATGGTGGAATGCATTCGCAAAGTGAAGGCCATGGACATACAGAAAGCGGCTGGCGATATCGAAGTTTCCTCTGGCCATGATTTCTATCGCTGGTCAGCAGTTGTGGACGGGCATTTTCTCACTGATACACCCTGGAATCTGCGGAAGAAAAGGAAATTCAAGAAGGTGCCTTTAATGATAAGCTTTAACAGTCACGAGGGGGCAACTGCTATCAGAAGGCTTGTAGGGACGGCTGGACTGGAAAACGGAGTCAACCGATCATTGTTCAAAGACGCCTTATCAGGGTTTGCCGAAGGTAGAAATAAAAGGTGAGGATATTTCCTTTGTTATGTGGCAGTCTAATGAACTAGATGTACTATTCTTTAAATAATGACATTGCCCACATCCCACATGTTAAATTTTCAGCCGCGCGTCCAGATTGATGAGTCACGTCACATACATGTAGTCCGTCACCGAATTGTTAGCGCATAACCTTTTTGACAATCACTCACTCACTCACCGGTTTACATTTACGTCAATTAATGACATGATTAAGCAATGCATAATTCTTTAGTTTTGATTTTACCACAGGCAGACCATCCGAACTGTTCGAGGCATTGTGATGTCACGCGCGACATGTGATCCATATGCATACCCCATACATTTACTGTATTTCATAACTCCTACTCTCTGCTTGATTCTAGTGATCGGTAGAAATGCTTCAAAAAAACATAGAATTTTGCACCTTTTGATCCCAAATGCTGATTTAATGAAAGAAAAATGAATAAAGATAGCTTATCGTATGTTTTTAGTGGCATTTTCTTGAAACTGACAACCCCGAAGACGTCACAAAAACGAAGAACACGCCACTAAAAACACAAGGTATGATCTTTGTTCAGTTTTCTTACATTATCTTAACAGTTGGGATAAGTGCAAAATTCTGCGTTTTACTGAACGTTTCCCCTGATCTGAACATACATGCCAACTCTCCCGGATTATCCGTAAGTCTCCCGGATACGGCACCGATCTGCCACTCTCCCGTACAGGTCACCAAATCACCCGGTTAATGGACTTTCCAGCTTTTCTGTGCTTAAGTTTGAGATTTAGCCCATTTTTGGCTCAAAACTTGAATTTTTCTTATTCGCAAGACGGTTTCTGGCGCATTTTTGCACTTATTTAGTCACTGACAGAGATTATTTCCGGCATCAAAACGATAGACTGCAAAACAGCCGTTTTTTGCGCACTCAAGTACCTACGCGCGAGCAGTCAAACGAAAGGTCTGGAACGAGGCTGAAAACGGAGAGCGAGACTGGGGAGAGACGCTAAAATACATTTTTTTCCCCTCGCCTCACACGCCTTACAAGCGTGTGAGGCTCGCGCGCTTCGCACGTAATACTGTTACGCCACGCTTTGCCGATTTCTTTACTGATTTTGAGAAAAAACCCGACTGTTTTGCAGTCTAGATCTAATTTTGATAGTAAGAATCTCGAGGAATCGAGGGAGGGGGTCCGTTGAAAGTTCGGGGGGATAGTGAAAAAAAAAAGAGTCTCCCGATTTTAGATCTCCAGAGGTTGGCATCTCTGTGATCACTCAAATCAGACCAAGAGCGGGCCTTTACGAAATGCAGTATATGTATGGCATCACATGTGGCGCGTGTGACATCACAATGCTTCGAACAGTTCGGATGGTCAGCCTAAAAAAGGCTGTGATTTTACGACATTGTATTAAGCCTGTATTTTAAACCATAATTAAAAGAATTCCGATCCGTTTGTGGTCATTCTCCAGAAAAGTAGCAGACCTCATTTCGGATGCTTTGGAGTTCATGTACACCCCTTGGCCAGACAACAACGATCAGTACGCACTGAGAAGCCAGCTTATAGACTTGCTTAGCGATTACTTTTTCTTCGCACCTAGTCACGAGGTAGCTGATATTCACAGCGAAGTGGCTCCTGTTTACATGTACGAGTTCGCACGACGGCCATCAAACGCCAGTCTCTCTCCAGAGTGGATGGGAGTGATTCATTTTGATAACGCGCCATTTGATTTTGGTATTCCACTTCTACCGCCTCTTTCTTCAATGTATGGCGCAGCTGACAGAAACGTCAGTTTATTTATCATGAAACTCTACACCAACTTTGCCAGGTTTGGTGAGCCCACGCCACAACCAGTTAGCGGCGTTACCTGGGAGGGGTACAACTCAAGTCGCCGATCGTATTTGCGAATTGACGTTAATCCGAGAATGGGAACAGCATTTAATCCTCGCCGGATGGCCTTTTGGAATGATTACTACCGTAAACTGGCAAAGTTTAAGATTGATAGCGAGGTGTTTGTCGTCAATAGTGCTAACGCTGGTTTTGCTATTGAAATGGTTCAAACAGTTTTATTTACAGCGGGTTTAGAGATTTTATTTTTTTCAACCTTTACCTCACAATATAACTGATCCCCTTTTTTTGGAAACTCTGCACTTAGGAATAGTTTTTACAATATATGCGCAAGAACCAAATAACTAGTCCATAGCTGTGAATCAGTTCTCTTACGTCTTATTCAGGACTGGAGATTTGCTTTAGACAAGAAATGTGTTGTCGGTGCAGTTATTATGGACTTGAGCAAGGCCTTTGATATGATACCGCACAATTTACTTCTTGCTAAACTGACCGCGTATGGTATTTCTTCTTCCAGTCTGGTTCTTTTACAAGATTACCTCCGTGGCAGATCTCAGCGTGTTAAGATTGAAGACGTCACTTCGGATGTACTTCCTATCTCCAAAGGCGTGCCTCAAGGATCAGTACTAGGACCACTGCTTTTTAACATTTTTCTCAATGACCTTTTTTATGTTATCAAGAGAGCAAAATTGTCAAACTATGCTGATGATAATCAAATCTATTTTTGTGATCGTGATCCGCAAGTTGTGAAGACTGTGATTAATGATGAGCTTGCCCTTGCGTGTAAGTGGTTTGATGACAATAAGCTTGTACTCAATCCTACTAAATGTAAAGCCTTAGTCCTATCGAACAAACACCCTGTTAATTTGAACTTCACCATTAATGATGTACAAATGCCATGTGTTGATCACCTTGAGCTTTTGGGTGTTGTTATTGATAACTCTCTACACTTTGACAAACATGTAACTAAGATCACCAAGAAAGTAGGAAAGCAACTGGATGTTTTATGTAGGTTTAAAAAGATGCTTTCTTCTTCAACTAAATTGTGCCTGTATAATTCATTCATCATGTCCTATTTCACGTACTGCTCCACCGTCTGGCATAATTGTATGAAGTCTGACAGTGATAAGCTCGATAAACTAAATGAGAGAGCTCTAAGGTACATCTATAGTGACCGATCGTCTACATATGCTGGGGAATTAACTGAAAGGACTAGTTACACTCTAGCTGATCGACGCATACAAGATATGTTAATCTTAGCTGTTAAAGCTGTCAACAATCTTCTTCCTACATATTTAAGAGACTTGTTTATTATTCGTGAGAACATTAAGAATCTTAGAGGCACCAACAAGCTCGTCATCCCAAAAGTTAACACCACCCGTTATGGAACTAAGTCCGTGGCCTTCACTGCTCCAAAAGCTTGGAATTCTCTTCCTGATAGACTACGTTCTATGAAATCACTTAAAGATTTCAAGATTGCAGTTAGATCTATGTAAATTTTACCAATGTAAACTAGACTTAGCTAATTTATATATATTTTGTAATGTTTTTAATTTCAAATTTGCTTATTGTTTAATATTATTTATTTATTTTTATTTTTTCTCGGCAAATTAGCATAATCTTGCTAGAGGCCTAATCAGCCTCATCAACCCGAGGTGAAATAAAGTTATCTATCTATCTATCTATCTATCTATGATTAATCAGCCGATAAGATAACAAACTGTAAACAAACCTCCATGCTTGTCAGTGTGTGATAATAAGAATTATAGCCTTATCAATCACTAAAATGCACATGAATCTTCGGATACGAACTTGAAAAGTCGGCAATGAGACCTCAATTTTTGTTTCCCGTGAGAATTATACAGTAAACATCCGCGAGTATAATAATAAGAACCTGCATTCTCCCAAGTTAGGCTAATTAGGTTCTTAAACAGGTTCGAAGAAAATAAGACATTGTCGTTGAGAGTGTTTAGTGGCACTCAGCTTATTCCTTATGAAAAAACCGGCATACCATTACATTGCAGTTGGAGTGATAAGTATGGCGCGTTTTTACGGACAAAATATCGAAATATTACATAAAAAATGTCATGTGGACATACATCCCTGTTGTACAGAATACATCCATGTTATGTGCATTAAAAGATGTTCGATGCAACGTTATACAAACAAAAGATGTTCGATAAAACTAAAAGAAGTGCGATTAAACTAAAAGCCGTCCCTCGTCAAAAGGTTTTATCGTGTTGTCTTGAAGAGCCACCGATTTCATTCTACCTCACCGCCTACGTAATGCGTGAAGAAATATCGGCTTACCATTCATACGAACCACCCAGGTATTATATTTCTTGCACTAACTTGGCTTTATAAGATTTTGGACGTGTTGGGAGAACAGCTCGTACAATGTATAAACATACTGAAAGGAGTAGAAAACTGCGTCGTTTTTAATAACAGCCAATATCTTTTCAAAAGCTTTCAAAACTGAATGGCGCGAACCATTTGATTGTCCATCCGGGAATTCAGTCTGGTATGGTAATCAGTTACCCATAAGCGGAGAGAAGGCCTCACTGAAAAGAGGACTGGAGTTAAGTTTCAGGCTATTCACACGAAAGGTCGCCCCAAGAAAGGGAATCCGGGACATCAAATGGCGCGAACCATTTGATTGTCCATCCGGGAATTCAGTCTGGTATGGTAATCAGTTACCCATAAGCGGAGAGAAGGCCTCACTGAAAAGAGGACTGGAGTTAAGTTTCAGGCTATTCACACGAAAGGTCGCCTCCAAGAAAGGGAATCCGGGACATTTTTGTTTATGGAATCCGGAATCCTGGGTTTTGGAATCCGGAATACAACTCGAGGAATCCGGAATCCAAGTTCTACTATCCCGAATCGGCAGCGTGGATATCCAGAATCCAAGATTGTCCTGGATTCCCTTGCATGGGGCGATGATAGGGCTTCAGTTCATGCACAGAAATGGTTGTGGCGCCACTCCGATTTCTAAAGTGGAGAGTTACAGATCGGACAGGTGTTCATTTCCGGAAACGTCCCGGCGACTCCCGAACATTTCCGACGAATTTCCGAAGACTTCCGATGCACGCTAAACCAGCTAACTTTTCGTAGGGTCACGAAAAGCTAACCGGTATATTATTGACCTGCGTGGCAAGCGTTCGAAAGGGAAGGGGTAGGGTATAAGGGCGAGAGACCCTTTGGCGAGGGAGGAGGGAGGAGGAGAATCTGAGCGTAAAAAACGGAGAAAACAATAGCGTCCTTGCAGGCGTTCCTTTCCTTTCTTCCTCGCGCGCCCAAATTCCCCCTTCCCCTTCCCCTTTTAACGCCGGCCACGCAGGCTAGTATATTGTGAACATAGCTTTAGTCTAAACCTCTGAGAGAAGAGGACATTGCTTTGAATTACTGTTGAAAAGTCTAGGCTCAAGTCTCAGTGTTGAAACTGGGTAAAGTAAAATTAACGAGATGTTCCAGAAAGCGAAGTTCGAGAAATCGGATTTCAAATGCTTATGCACAAGTATACATAATTTCATGGCACGAATAAGGGCGAAGAATTCTTTTTTTTTTTTTTATTGGCTCAAATCCCCTTAATTCTTCATAACCAGGGGGCTATCGTTGACCAAATTCGTCAGTTTTGCAGTTATCGACAGAAAAGGAACTCTTACAGTAGAAGGCGTGGTAGCGCGGCTGTATTGGCAGATGTGGAGGAAATTGCGAAAGATTTCAGACGTTTTGTGAAGATGAATTATCCTAACTACTGCCTAAAAACAGTTAAAAAGAACAGCAAAATACTACTCAACGCCAATAAAAACTGCTAGTGAGAATAATTATCCCTTAATATGTAATAATCTGAAACTGCAGAGGAAACGGCAAATGGGAATAGATCGAGGTAAGCACTTCCTTAATCCGGAGGTGTTTCAATGAAATGAAGGAAATAATTATTGGATTCGGCTTTCGTATGATATAAAGAATTATGCAGTTCTCGGAGTGTGTATATCTATAACGTCGATAGCACCCTCCTCGATCTGCATCGCCCAATGTTATGGAATTCAAGACAATCTTGGATTCTGGATTACACACTGGGAGTTTTGGATTCTGGATTACACACTGGGGGTTTTGGATTCTGGATTACACACTGGGGGTTTTGGATTCTGGATTACACACTGGGGGTTTTGGATTCTGGATTACACACTGGGGGTTTTGGATTCTGGATTCCAGGTATCGTGTCTATGGTCCATTAATTGAGCTGGATTCCGGATTCCAAAGCCCAGGATACAGAATTTGACAAGAAAAGTTTCCCGGATTCCGGATACCACAAAATTTCCCGGATTCAGGAGTCGCCTCATCCAATAATTGCTAAAGCGATTTCCACCTCCGTTTTTTTGTCGAATAGGAACAAAGGCCTTTTTAGGCGGGTCATAGTGTTACCATCTCACCTGTATTCTGTGTTCTTTAACTACTTTCTGCTTTTTACTAGAGCTTTCCTTTCCGCCACCTTTCCTCATTCGGTTCGGCAATGACAAACGGCTCACTGTTCGTGATGAAAACGAACTTCGTGATGATCCAGCCGCACCTGATTCGTTTTCACTTCTTCCCTGATCATCTTGATTAGTAGAAGACGCAGTTTCTGGACGACTACAACTTGAACGTCTCAGTTCCTCTCGAACGGCCTGCCTGATGGGTAAACGAGGGTAAACGCTTGTTTCCATATCTCAAACCGCCCTTGGAGAGAAGAGCCTGGGAAAGAAATCCGATCACGCATATCGACAGTTTAAGCCGAACTGCCGAATAACTGCCGATATATTAAATGTGACCGATAAAACCTTGTACGACAACTGCTTTGGTCTTACACAAAAGTTTGGAGAGTTGTCAGACTTCCTTAGGACGAAAGATATTTGTGTCTTTTCACGTAGAAATAACTAGGAGTCGCCAACAGAGTGTTTAGCTATTCGGGCGCCTCCAGCTATCGAGCTATAGAAACAAGTCGATGCTGAGGTGACTTACTTCGTTTCCAAAAAAGAAGTTTGCACATTCTTGTGCAGGTAAGGAATACGCTAGAGCAGGATTTAGATGGATATTTATTGCTGTAAACTGGAACTTATATAGGTTTTAAAGTGCCCGGGTATTCTGCAATGTATAGCTCATGTTTATCGTGGAAGTAGTGGTTATTAATATTTATTAAACCTTATTTTGGTTTAAATTTTTTCAGACCAGTATAGTTTTTACTTTTCGTTGTCTCAAATCAAAATAACCATGATCACAGACACTCGAAGACCAAAATTAAACTGGAATGAAAAAATTGAAACCACAACCCTCAGCTTCAGGGATCACCACAACATATCACTTAGTAAATATTATAGCCCCCCCCCCCCCCCCCCCCACCCCTCCTCCCACCGCCACCTAAAACACTTGAGCAAGTTAAAAATATCTATTGGAAATAGAAAATACAAGCAAGTACATTGTAGGTTAGTGTACAGATTTCGGGACACTGTGTCTCTTTTGTCAACTGTCCTTATGTAAACCTTTCTTCCCTTTTGAGGCTAATGATGTGATATTAGGTTTATTTACTTTAGGACCAAATATCATTTGGTATTAATGTGAGGTGGGCCCGATGATAGATCATGAGCCCCTAACTATTTCACACATCCATATAACACAACCATTTTCAAGTTTGCAAGCCTCCCCAAATTGGTGTCTGGCATCTTGCCTCCTGCTTTACTAAATTTGTTGCACATTTCTAAGAAATAAGGAAAAATTTCAGCAACTAAATTTGAGTGGCTTTGCAATCTCTCGAACATTGCAGAACACTCTACTTCCTTGGCATATATACCTGATTGAAAAAACGTTGTCGATTGAAAGCATAAACCATTAACTATGAGACCCAAGGGCTTTATGGGAAACCTCTGAACTATTCACTTATTTGCGTTTTATGAGCCGCCATTTGCATTGAAGATAAATCAACATGCCCAGAGCGTACTCTGAAGACTTGCGTTTACGGGCCGTATGGCTGCATTTCTTCCTTGGTTATGATACTGAAGAAACGGCAGGTTTACTTGCAATGTCGGTACGGTCAGTAGAAAGGTATTTGAGAAAGTACGTACGCCGGGGTGAAGTAACTGGAAAGAAATTCGGAAGACCTGTTGACCTTGTTGGAATGCATCCATGCGAGGAGCTGGCAATGATGGAGGCAATGCTAGAGCATCCGGAGAGAAGATTAGCAGAAATTGCGAGAGAAATGCTACGAGTGTTAGGCAGACACTTCCATGTTTCGACTATTTGCCGATATTTTCAAAGGAATGGTGTGACTAGGAAAACGGTAAGTTTTTACTCCGATCAATTTCACGTGCAACACTTGGACAATGTGAAACAGGTTTTCTCTCTTTCTTTTAGCTAAGAAAAGTTGCACGACAACAAAGTGAGATAGCCAACGTCAATTTTCGCGCAGACACCTGTCTTCTAAATGCAGAGATGTTGGTTTTCCTTGATGAGAGTGGATTTGTAAGTACATTTTTCACTCATATCGCAGTTGCTGTATGGTGATATCAATTAATTTTATCGTTCCTTTTTTAAATCTTGAAAGGACCGACGTATCATGAGACAATCTGGTTACAGTTTCCGTGGCTGTCGCGCCGAAGTTCGCAGGCAGCTCTCAAACTGGAATCCAAGAATCACAGCCATTCCTATCATCTGCACCGAAGGATTGATAGAAATTGGAATTCACCGTGGAACAACAAATGGAGATGTATTTCTGCAATTTGTAAATGAGAGGCTTGTTCCAAATCTTCTACCATTTGACGGTGTTAACCCGCGCTCGGTTGTTATAATGGGTATGATATTCTGTAGTACGTTCAAAGTATTAAGCTCGAGCTAAGTACAGTTGAACCTCTTTACAACGGTCACCTTGGGGACAGAAGAACGTGGCCGTTTTAAGGAGGTGGCCGCTGTTGGGAGCTTCAACTGTAGAGTCAATGTATGAATTTTTTGTCCTCCGGAACGGAAAAATTAAGTAGCCGTTGTAGAGAGGTGGCCGTTAGCGGAGGTTCGACTGTATTAAGAGTAATAATTTTTTTTGTGGTTTTGGTTTTCAGACAACGCTGCCATACATCATTCGCAACGCGTTATTGATGCAATCAACGCTTCGGGTGCATTACTTATTTTCCTTCCTCCATACAGCCCACATCTTATGCCTTGTGAAGGAGTGATCGGACAAGCGAAAAGCTGGATCAGAGAAAACGAACTAGTTTGGGAGCAGTGCGATGAACTGGAGACCATGGTCTTTGAAGCTTTTATGCAAATAACTGATGAAGAAATTGCAAACTACATCCGCCATTGTGAATACCTTTAATTCAAACATTTTATTCCACTTTTACTAGCTCGTTAACGAGTTTTTCCCTTTCTTTTTCAAACTGATCTCTCGTCAGCATTTCTTTGTCAAAGAGATCCTTTAGCTGAGCCACTTGACTATAAATCATTCCTCTTAAGCGGAACTGTAGAACAAAAAAAATTACATTAGTAATGCTTGCAGTTCTGTCTTGCTCAGAAAACTTGACGTGTGGCCTGTCAAATTCATGGATCTCACAACGTACGATTTTAAAAGGCAATTAATCGCAGCAATCACAGCGACAACGAAAATCGTTTTCCTTAATTTTAATTAGATGCGCTCTTTTCTCGAATAACGGAGTAGCAACTTAGAGAATTATACCTTTTCCTCGGCACTTGAAACTGTTGCCGTTGAAGTTGCGGAGCAGCTCGCTTTGTTCCTCCCTGTGAAAAAAGAAACTTGTGGCATCTCGTCCTCGCTATGGTGAGTTTTATTCACCTGTATTAATAAAGAAACAATCAAGTCATGAAATATTATTTTCCGTCCGAGTTCGGTGATGAACAAAAGTGTTAATTAACTGAAAAGCAAACGCACGCACGTGCATTTAAAATCGGCAAGTTTACAAGCGCGAAATCAAATATTAGAGAGCAATCATTTTTCTTTATTATCACAATTCCTCTGTCTTTATCTGCAGTTAAATGTCATGAAATTTTAGCGTTGATGTCATATTTTCTGAGCTTACCAACATTCTTGCCCAGCATTTTAGTTTAAAGTCCGCTATGCCTCCTCCATGCTTTTCTCGCAGACGTGCTAGTCTTTTTTCGTAGGAGTCTTGATCGTCATCCTCCATACTGTCTCCGCCGTCGATAGGGTCGCCTGCATTATAGACTTTGGAAAAAAAAAAACGTTTACGATAAACGAGAGGTCAGCAATTTTGTTACTAGTGCATTTTTGAAATGTCAAACTTCAAGCAACCAAATTAGTTATTAAATCATACCTGAAGTTTTCCTCCTTTTTGCTTGACCTTCCCTTCTTTCTTTCTCGTCCTGTTTGCGTTTCACGACACTGTGTGGATCCACCCATAGAGTGATCCACCCATTTTTAATACTTTTGTAGGCGTCTTCTAGTTGTTTGTCTGTTTTTATGTCGCACTTTCGGCGTCCTTCACTCATGTAGCCGATAGTTAAAGAAGACCAATTAGAAGCGGGACTTAACTCTTCGGAATAATTTGCAAGCAAATATTTCTTAAATTCGTTGACTGATACGAACTTCGGCAAGTCGCGTATGGTATACCGTTCAAATTGGCCCTTGTTGGCCAATTTGGACACCTTCATAAAAGCTCGGATAGTTTCCATAGTTCACCACGTGCAACACACACAAGAGAACAAAATATTATGCAAATGTAATAGGCTATTTTCGATAAATTAAAATTCATACTTGGCTCCAAGGGCTTGCGGTAAGAAAACAAAAGAAATGTATTATTCATTATTGAGCCTCGAGGTGACTTCTTTTGTTTTACTTCCTAGTCCTTGTATTGGTCTATTCATTACATACTTATACCCATAAAGCCCTTGGGTCTCATAGTTTATGGTTTATCCTTTCAAGCGACAACGTTTTTTCAATCAGGTATATCCTTTTAGTCACTTTGTTAGTGTACCAGAATTGCAGTTGCAGGTGAAAAAACTGTAGAATGCATATTACACCTCTTTCACTGCTAATTACTTGTGCAGGGATTTTAACCTTTTTTTTGGCATTTATAACACTCCCAGAATGAATCATTGACAAAAATATTGTCTGGGATGTTTTCACAGCAGCGATGGAACCATTCCAAGCAATTGTCACACTGAGCCATATGCATAGCTGGATCAGAGTCATCAGCTTTCTGCCATGGCATCCTACATGAGCAGTAGAGAATAACTGCTACGTCCTTGGTCTTGCATCTGTCATGTTTAGTCGTGGTTAATGGAAATGGTGGCATGTGGCCTTGGTGGAGACAGTGTAGCAGGGGATGATAATACTAATAATCACAATAAATGAATGAAAATAGACCTGTCTCAAAGAAATACAAAACCTAACCTTCTCCACCAACTCTTTCCTTTTTTGTTTCCAAGCTTCCTTTCTATCTTTTCCATTTCGACATTCAAAACTCTTTTGGCCAAGTACAAAATATGGCGTGCCATCAAATTGTATAGTTTGATCCTCCCACATAACTTTGTGTGAAGAAGCCAATGGGTCTGATTGAAAAACCTCTAGTAAGTACAATTTCACTCTTATATACCAAAACTATGTTGTATTTTCCTGATTACTTTTGAAAATCTCTTATTCAAAGACAATGGCGCCACTGATAAGGTATAACTGTGAGGTGAATTAAAGATTTCTATATTGATCTGTGAACCACTTTTCAAAGGAAGCAGGGAGCTTCAGCTATAAGCCCAAGGAGTACTCCCCGTGATAGCATATATGAGGATGTACCCAAAAGGGATACATACTCAGGCTTCAAATGAAAGGGTGACCAGGTTTTCACAAGCTGGAGTATATGAAGGGGTAACAAAATGTGTTGTATGTTTTTGAATAAAAAGGATCAGGGTGAAGGATATTGAGATCTTCATGCCAAGGATAAGTTGAGTAGGTATGAGCAAGGGGTACATTTTTCATGTAGTAAAAGGTGTATAAGGGACTTTGTAGTAATTACCTGGAAGGGGGGATGGGACACTAGATGAGTGCAAATGGAAAAATCACAACCTTGCCCAGAGAGAAGTTGCCTGCACAACAGGTGTTACTGGGGGACTCAGGCGAGTTTTGAACGTTTTGAAAGGATTGTTGAACTTTTTTGTGGCAAGTAGGTCTCCCCCACACCCCCTCCCACCAGGTCGTTGAGAAGGTAGAGACGACTGATTGTTTCTCAATCTGTAAAAGCCGGTCGCCGTTAGTGCGGGAAATACTGGTTTACGAGCAGAGGCCGAGAGGTCGCAAGAGGGTACCCAAAAACAATCACAATTTTCAATATCCCTGGAATTTAGTTTTGCGGGAAATTGCGCCACGCAGTTTCATTTAAAAAAATTCAGCCAGTTAAAAAGTGATATAAGGGCCTGTTAAAATAAGAAGTTTACTCTCAGACAAGTTTTAGGTCCCCCCCCCCCGACCCTCCCGTGGCTCCGCAACTGGGATTTAACTGTGTTAATATCAAGTGAACGTAATGTTTTGTTTTGTTCTTTTTTCCCCTGAACTGGCTGCATTTTTATCCTTCATCTTTTATGCAGTATGAAAGGAATGCCGATGTTTTAAGACAGGGCTACTTTGCTTTTGCCTGAGCAAGGCATCTAACATGTAAGGAAGAAGTGGAGGAGGGTGTCGGTCTTAAAAGTTATCCCCTTACCCTGAGAAAAAGACCCAGTCTTTCCCTTCTTGTAGTCAAGCTGGCACTTGTATACAAACATATACCTGCACCCCTACTTCACCTGTCCCTTTCACCCCCGCTTTCCCCTTGAACATTCATATACTTCCAAATCCTCTGTAAAAACCTCAAACTCCTTTTGATTTTCACACAGAAATCAGCCTTACGTTGTAAAGTCGCATTTGGCAATTTTATCTGATGAGTGCCACTTTGGTTGAGTACTACGAAACTAAATAGTAATAAAATGCCCTGAAAATAAATATGTAGAGACACACCAATGTTCCCAAAGTTTTTTTCCGTCATCCAAGGGGTGAAAGATGATTTCGTCCTTAGCTCCCATTCTTTAACTATTTCATCAACTATGGCGTTGAAGCACGTGTTGGTTATCTGTTTGTCAAAGAGGGTGGAAAGATATTGTGATGCAGTTCCTGCGGGAACTGCATCACAAACCATTGCAGCAGGAAAAATGAATAAGCCCGTACCCGCCAAATTTATTGAAATTTTAATTCCGCGCCAAAATGATCGCGGAAAGGCGGCTTGAGTTATGGAAACGAAGTCACGCAGGATACTATCGACTTGTTTCCATAGCTGAAAGCGCCCGAATAAGTCAGTATATAAAAAAGCGATTTACAGACCGTACTTGAGGTGCTACTAACTTGAAATACTTCAATAGTTTTATATTTAACATTCCAAGAGAAAAATGAATCAATCGGAGGTATTAAACCATGGATAGAACTGGCATTTAACGAAGATCAGCAGTTCGGCAGCTCGGGTTGAACTGTCGATATGCGTGATCGGAATTCATTCCAGGCTCCTCTCTTCAAGGGCGGTTTGAGATATGGAAACAAGCGTTTACCTGCCTGATGATTGAATCCATCGTCGCAAGGAAATACAAAATGGTTACCGTGAGATAACACGTGTTACAGCAGCGCGAGAGAGGTCTGGTAACTACATAGAAAATAAAACTGGACTGTGTAAAAGAAAAAAACTGGACTGTGTAAAAATTAAAACTGGACTGTGTAAAAAAATAAAACTAGACTGTGTAAAAATTAAAACTGGACTGTGTAAAAATTAAAACTGGACTGTGTAAAAAATTAAAACTGGACTGTGTAAAAATTAAAACTGGACTGTGTAAAAAAATAAAACTGGACTGTGTAAAAATTAAAACTGGACTGTGTAAAAATTAAAACTGGACTGTGTAAAAATTAAAACTAGACTGTGTAAAACCATAACTGGACTGTGTAAAACCATAACTGGACTGTCAAAAACCAATACTGGACTGTGACCCTCCTGGGCCATCGTAGTTTCCGTTATAAAAATTCAATTCGATTTCTGTAGCGTTGTAAATGCTGTCACGCACAGGTATTAAAATTCAAGTCCCGGTAGCCCAGGCTTCTAACGGTATGAAAGGAAGACAAACATGGCGCTGAGAGTTGTGGAATATCCTGACTTTGACAGGTACAAAATTTGTGCAACCTATCATCATGCTGTAAATAATTAGTTTTCTAGGGCCCAAAGACTAAGTCTATCATTTTTGCACCGTAAGACTTTGTTGGGCTTATAAGCTTAGCTTCGCGCTATTGCATTGTGATCCCTTGGTAAAGCATCATGTAGTTTTAAAATGTTCTGATTCTGTAACTACTGAATTATATTCTTATCTCTTCCTTACAAAAGTTAGTAGTTTGGATTGTCTAATTACTTGTATTATATTTTGTTTGGGTTGGTTACTTTTGCGACTGAAATTTTCGAAGTTGCGACTAAATTTCAGGAATTACTCGCAAATTGCGATGGAGAATTTTTTTTAATTTCGAGCCCTGTTATTATTGACGTACGGGTGTGCCACCCAAATGCGGAATCGTGCAAGGACCTCACCCCTCAGCAAATATATCGCCAGCATGAAAACGAGAAGAAACGTATGTACGCAAGCCGAGTTATGGAGGTGGGACAAGCCACGTTCACACCGCTGGTGTTCACCACTGCTGGTGGCATGGCACCTGAATGTCAAGTCTATCACAAGCGTTTATCGGAACTCCTGTCAGTCAAGAAAGGCGAGGACTATTCGATTACGATGTCTTGGATTAGAACCAAAGTCTCATTCGCCATTCTGAGAACATCCCTCTTATGTTTAAGGGGATCACGTTCATTGAGGAGAGTAAATCTGAACCTAAAAGAGATGGATTTTGACATCGAAAGAGGACTTTTAGGACGATAGATTTTGATTTTAGTGTGTTTTTTTTTTTATGAAATGACTTGTTAAATAATAAATTCTTTTATTTTAAAATTATTATTATTATTATCATTATTATTTGAAATGAACCGTTTTTTAAATGAATTTTTTTTCGAATATATGATATTTTTTGATGGAATGATTTTTTTCAATCGAAATGAAGTGTCCTTTTTTAATGGAAAGGAATTATGTACAAGATGCTTTGACTGAATAGTTTTTTTAAGTGAAATTAATTGTAAAAGGGATTTCTATAGTTAGATTAGTATTAGTATTGGAATAATTTTTTTTAATTGAAATGAATTTTGTAATTAATCCGAATTAGATGGTTTAATTTTAATCGAAATGAATTGTAAATAGTACTTGTACAGTTGTACTGGATAGCCCTTTTTTAGCGAAATTGTAAATAGGATTTTGTGGTTAGCTTTCTTATTATTATTGTTATTATTATTATTATTATTATTATTATTATATGTCTGAATTGTCATCTCTTGTACAAGACTTGATGAATGACATTGATATAAAGCCACTACATCCTAAACACAAACTTCTTCTGTACAGCCGCTATGTCCCATCTAAATTGTCATGGCATTTCACTATAGCTAATATATCCAAAACCTGGATAACGGAACATCTCGACTCTGCAGTGAATGGCTATATTCGAAAATGGCTTGATATTCCGATATCTGGAACACTGAGCAATGTTTTCCTAGAACGCAATAAATATGGTCTTAATATTTGTCCTCCCTCTATTAAATTTACTCAGTGCCAAACAGTTCTCCGAAATTCATTAAAGAGTCACCAAATGATTCCTTAAAAGATCTCTGGAAATCGTCAAGCTGTCACACTAATATTCAATATGATGTGTACAAATCCACTAAGGAAGTTCTTAAAGATTTCCGTTCTAATCAAGAGGATAAATTGCAACACCGCCTAACATCTCAAGGTTTCTTCTTCTCAAATGTTATCAAGTACTCATTGTCATCTGTAAATTCTATTTGGTCAGAGGCCCAGTCTCATCTACCCAAGAACATTTACAATTTTACCATCCTCTACATCAACAACTCCCTCCCTACGCGTAAGAATATGGCAAGATGGGGATTATCACAAAGTCCTGATTGCTCCTTTTGTCTTAATCCTGAATCACTCCTTCATGTTGTCGCTGGTTGTCAACAGTACCTTGATCGCTTTAGCTGGAGACACGACTCAATCCTTAACTTCATTGCCAAGTCACTTCAACCTGTAATTAATGTTCACTCTTCACTCTATGCAGATGTTAATGGTTTTCTGAATCCCTCAATAATAACTGCTGAAAATTATCGTCCAGAACTTCTTTTCCTAATCCAGTCCAAGTGCCTATATGTTCTAGAATAAACAGTTGGTTTCGAGTCCAACCTTAACAACAATGCAGTGCGTAAGAAAGAAAAATATGTGAACTTGATCAACGAAATGAGTAGAAATTACAGATGTGTGAAATTTGTAAATCTCTCCATGAGTTCCCTTGGCGTTTTCTCCGATGAATGCTCCACGTTCTTAGACATGACGAATGACATTGGCATTGACAAAAAGCAGCAACGTTATATAATCAAGAAAATGATAAATATAGCCATTAGAGCAATATATTACATCTTTTGTTGTAGAAGCGGGAACTGGGATAGCTCTGACTAAATGCAATTTTGATTTATTTTCTTGATTTTTATTTTTTTGGATTTTGTTTTGTTCTTGCTGTTTGTTTGTTTGTTTGTTTTTTTAATAATTCAGTCTCAAGCAGCATTTGTAAATTGCCTATACGTAGCGAGATTTACAATTGTACAGTCAAAAACACAAATAAAGTTTCCATTATTATTATTCTTATTCTTATTCTTATTTTTATTTTTATCTGTACTGAAAGCTCGCAGCGAAGCCGTGACAGCTAGGCGCGAAGTGGGAGCTTTCTCAAACCTTGAGCACGGTTTTCATCTTATATATTTCGAGAATGGACCTCTAGAGCCAGGGTAGCAACACACGCGATCTGTTTAGTTAATAATTCCCCCAACAGACTGCAAGCAATCTCTCTCATTCTTATTTTATTATATTTTTTCCATCATAATTATAGGGATAGTATATAAAAACGCGCACGGCAACAGGCAAGTGGACAAGAACGGAACTGTGGGGCCGCTTCTTAGGATTATTAAAAGATGACTGGCGATTCGCATACACATCGTCTCGCTAACGTCGTGCTCGCTTTATTGTCTTAAGTCGTTTCGCTAACGAAACAAACGCGCGCTAAACATGTGTATATATGTACCTCGTTCCTTCAGCCATGACAAGAAAAAGTCTCGTACACTACTATGTAAGACGTTGACGAACAGGACGTTGGCGAGACCACTCAGCAGACATCTCTGGCAAAGTGAGAGCCATTGATCAGTTTGACTGGTGTCAAAGGCAAGAAAATAGCAATACTTAAGTAAGACTAAGCCTTGTTAAGGAAGCTTATGGATAGTACTTTAAAGCCAAGGCCGAATTGTTAAATGCTTTCAACAAGACGAAGCTACAAAAAATATTTCTAGCAGCAGTGCAATGCCTCTTGTGCCCCCATAGAAGGACTACGAGACTCACAGGTATGTCTGGCCAAACATGGTTCGTAGCAAACGGATAATACTTCAAGTGCTGGTCTCTCACCAATACGAAAACGGCTACAGTATGATTAGTCTTTTTTAAATACTCTTTTTTGCCCTCCGTGTCTGAACTTTCTGCTTCATGGTTACAGAAAAAAAAAAGCGGTGAAAAAGTCTCCTTAGGGTCTTGTTGAGAGCAGTGATAATAATAATGATGATGATAATAATAATAATAATAATAATAATAATAATAATAATAATAACAATAATAATACTTCTGTTCTGTCTTGCCCTTGCTCCACTGAGCTCATTACTAAAGGCAACCACTTATGGTTATGAAACCCAGGGTAGAACAATCAGCCACCTCTTTTATATGGACGACCTAAAAACATATGCAAAAAGCGACAGCCAGCAAACCGGCCTACTCAACATTGTAAAGACATTCAGCAATGATATTAAGATGGAATTTGCGTTGGATAAATGCGCTAAAGCCACATTCAAAAGAGGAAAGCTGACAGAAACTTCCGATTTACAGCTTGACATTGACACCTGTATCAAAGAACTAGACCAAGAGGACACATATAAATACCTTGGCGTGGATGAAGGTGACGGTATACAGCATGCCAAGATGAAAGAAAGAGTGAGGAAGGAATACTACCGCAGAGTAAGGATGGTCCTAAAAACTGAGCTCAATGCTGCCAATAGATTTGAGGCAATTAAAACCTTAGCTATCCCAGTGGTGACCTACAGTTTTAACATAATCGACTGGAAGATGAGTGAAATCAAGAGGTTAGACACAAAAACAAGAAAACTACTCACCCTATCAAAAATGCATCACACAAAAGCAGATGTAGACAGACTCTACCTCCCAAGAAATGCTGGTGGGAGGGGTCTTATCCAATTAGAAGCCTCTTACAAAACAACCACGATAGGGCTCGACACATACCTAAAGAACACAGATGATGCCCTAATCGAGCTAGTGCAAGAACATGACGGCAGAAAGAAATTGTACTCTATACAAAAGCAAGCAGAACAATTCAAACAAGAACTAGACTTAACAACACCAGATAAACAAGCAGAAGAAATAACTATCAAATATGCAAAGAGAATCAAACAAATGGCACGAAATAAGACCCAAGAAAAATTAACAAAGCAGTGGGAGGACAAAGCCCTACATGGAAGATACCCAAAGAGAATAAAGGAAGCAGATGTTGACCACCACAAAACCAACCAGTGGCTCAAAAGCAGTGGACTGAAGGCAGAAAAGGAAGGATTCATAGTCGCAGCCCAAGACCAAAGCCTAGCTACCAGATCATACCACGCCAACATTATGAAAGACGGTACTAGCCCCCTATGCAGGATGTGTAACAAATATGACGAAACAATCGACCATATCGTGTCTGGGTGTCCTGAACTTGCGAAAACAGAATATACTCACAGACACGATAAAGTAGCCGCGTATATACACTGGAAAGTCTGTCACAACTATAATATCAAGACATCAGAAAAGTGGTATGACCATGAGCCACAAACAGTTACAGAAAACGAGGATGTCACAATATTATGGGACATGCCAATACACACAGACAGGAAAATAACAGCCAACAGACCCGATATAGTGATCAAAGACCACAAAACGAAAACCTGTAAATTCATTGACATGGCAGTACCATCGGACAGAAACACATCCGTGAAAGTTACTGAAAAACTTTCCAAATATAAGGACTTGGAAATTGAAACAAGCCGAATGTGGGGCATGAGAACGGAAACGATACCAGTTATCATTGGAGCACTTGGAGCTATCAAAAAGGGACTAGAAGCTTATCTTGGAGGAATCCCCGGCCAATTAAGCATCAGTGAACTACAAAAGATAACCTTTGCTAGGTACAGCACACATTCTGAGGAGGGGTTATCAATCTAAAAACTGGCTATTCCCTAGTGCCCCTGGATCATGGCTTGATCCCGGCCCTAGAGACTCTAAGCAAACATTATGTGAGGACAATAATAATAATAATAATAGCATTTATTTAAACACGATTAAAAATTGAGCAAAGCTGATGTTGTCGTATATGATTCCGTACAGCTCGTAGCCTGAGCCGAACCTGTCACTACAGACCTACAATCATCGACAAAAGTCTTGGGACACTTTTGCGTTTCAAGGGTGTTTTTCAATTCACACAGGTCCAACCCCTCCCCTCACCCCACAAACAATGTAGGACGCGTGTATTCCGAATTTTTTCAGAGATTCAACTTTGTATAGGGTGGGGGGAAGGCCGAAGTGCGAGAAAATTTCGAAAATGACGCAGTTTTAAGAGGGAGCCGAGAAATGACGGACAAATATGCATATCGCAGTACTGTCCCAAGGACTTTTGTCCAGGATTGTAGATAAGGACCTCGATATAGTCTGTATCGGGGATTTAGACGTTGGTCGTCAACGCAGGCTATACAGCTCGATACAGCGTGTTTTAATATGAAAACAAGATATGAATTGAAAAAACTCCTGTCCAGCGGGTCTGAGAAGTACTTATTGCTCAAAACTGCTCCCACAAAGGTAAAAAAAAAATTGTTTTGAGTAAAGTGTTATTGCTGATTGCTGGTGCGTTAGCAATGACTGAAAATATATAGTTAAAGGAAGAGCTTATTGTAAAAGTAAAGATTAATACGGTTACTATCTTAACGACAAAAAGTGAAACTCAGTAGATTTAACTTTAATATCACTTATTTTCCACCAAATAGTAATTTGTTTTGGTTTGTCCTTTTTTTTGTATAAATTAGTCACGTAAAAAAATTTAAAAATCTGAATTTTATTTATTTATCTATTCTATTTTTTGCATTCTCAAACAGGTATCAGTTAAGCTTAACTTTACCATTCCAGTAAAAAAAAACTAACAATAGTTTTGCTTGACTCAAATAAATTTTAAGTAAGATTACTAAAATATCTGCGCACTACCCTTCCGACCAATCAAATAACAGCATCTCTATTTCATGATTTACCGCACACATTTTCCCGCGCTTCGGCGCCAGCAGGCTGCCCGCTAACTGCTGCAGACCGCGTCTAGGCGTCTATTGTAAAGGGCTGTGATATTTAGTATTGTTTTCGAATAATGTTCTGAGAAATAGCTACTAATTCATGTTCTAAATGGAATCAATATAACTTCCTCATTACCTGACTGCTGAAATATGGTTTCTCGAAATATTAATTTCAATGTTTATTTTTTATATAATTGCTAGAGTTGTAACCATCAATTGACTGTATTTCACAAACATTCAATCATTCCATATAGGGTTTCAAGTTACATTTTAATAGTCATTGTCGGTAGTGACGAATGCTCTAGTGTTTCCCAAAGCTCCCTTTAGTTCTTATCCCAAGATTATCGTCACACTGTTTTCCTGCTTGAACTTCGTGTCAAATGCTTTTTTATATCACCAAGCAAATACTCCGAAGAATTTCAAGCCAGTAAACTACATCAATTGTTGTTAGATTCATAAACTGCAACAGCTGGGAACGGCGTGAGTGGAGAAGAAAGAAAATAATACTCGGACTTCACAACTACACTCTCGGCTCTAATGTACACGAGGATGTTGGAAAATTATCGGCTTGAATGGTGACCTCATTGCATTTCATCCACAGAGCTCAACACTGAAGCTACCATTTACTGAATAAAAAGCTACTACAGGAAAGTCCTAGCTCATCTTACGATAGCTCTAATTTACATGGTCATGATAAAAGACTTAGTACACAAACGTAAACTAAAAGAATCTTAGATTACTTTGTGCAGTACAATTAAGTCGTAGTAAACAGTGCCACAGGAAAGTACTGTTCAGTAGCTTTCAGTTCAATGGTCACAATTCAGTCTTTCATCCACAGACTCAAAGTTATAGAACACCTTGTACAGCATAGTAAACAGTACCACAAGAAAATTACATTAGCTTTCACTTGAACGATCACACTTAAGCAGTCTCTTTCAATCCGTTTTGAGCTTTCTGGCTGTGACTTAAAACCAGTACCATGTGAGTAATTAGTATGAATAGAACTTTTCTAGTGAAATTTTCTTCCCCGGGATGCATAGCTTGGAATAATAACTATCCTGTACCTGTATGTCTAGCTGTAATTGCAGACGAACTCCCTCGATCAAGTCATTTGTTCTCGGCGTTATAATCTGCCCTGTCTTAAGTGTGTTAAAGTTCGACCTTAGGTCACGAGATGAGGTCTTTTACCTAGGAATCTGTGGATCAAACGGTCTCGTTGGCTTAAAATCTCCAGCTAAAAGCGAGAAGCAGCACGTACGAATTTTTTGGCGATGGTATGGGTCTTTTGTTGTTCCAGGACGAGGTTACAGCTTTGGAATATAAACTGATTTCAATTGTGCGTTTTTTAATGAGAACCAAAGTGCTGTTCAAACTTGGGAAAAGAAATACAAGGCAGCAAACTTGAGTAAAAAAAACAAGGCAGGTCCTTGCAAGCTGGATGTATTTAACCTATAGGCTCTTGTTTCCTTTTTTGTCCTTTAGGCGTTTTCTATTTGCAGGGTGAGGTGGGGTCTTAGTTGCTGATCCCTACACGTGTATGACACTCCATGAACCACACGTTATCTTCTCACGGTGCACCCACTCTCATAGAAACGTTAATCAGCAGAGATCTGGATGAGCATGTCTAGAAATCATTGGAAACAGTATAGTTTTTTGTGATATGAAGGTGTGTTGCCATGCCCTGTTTTCACATGTGTCGATAAATATCTTGGAAAATTGACTAATTTTACGGGCGTGTGCCATTGTCTTTCAAGAAAGGAGTTTAATATGTTGTTTTTTTCAACTTTTGCCACACCAAAATGTGATTTCAAATGGGTAATTAGGCATTTGACGCCGTTAAGTATATTGATCTATTACCCCAATGAGGTACAGGTAACGTATAAGCGACCGAAACAATCGCATTTCAAAATTTTACTCAAAAATGTTTTGTAAAGTAAAAGCTGTACTTCCCCTACAAAAAACTTACAGTCTGTGCCTGTCTCGAACCGCCCTTTGTGGTTGTCCAGTGTTTTCTATGTTAAAACAGGAATAAAAGGGCACGAAGCTTCCCCCTGTATCTCTTGTTTTATTTATTTTTTAGTTAAAATGCGGAGATAATAGAAAATTGTGTATGAAACGGTAGTACATGAGAGCATTTTAAGTACGGTCACGTATTGCTCCTACACCCCGCCAGAATGTAAGTCCGTGGGTGGAATCCTCAGAATAAGCCTTTCAAATGAAAACTATCGATCAGAACTTTCCAGGGGTGCTGTTTGTTTTCCAATATTTTGCAGAACGAGTATTGATACATTTTTTTCACTTATTAACGTAATCATGATGAGATTCATTAAAGGAACTGCGAGGCTTAGTTTAAGATAGGAGCACCCGTGTACAGAACACTGATGCCTCAAGTCTGAGATTTGAAGCACGTGGCTTACATTGTGATCGGTGTCATTATAACGCTGTTACCTAAGAAATGAACAGATTTGGCGAGTCTTATTAATTGCTAGGTATTGTTGGTTAGATTCCGAGTACATCCACATAACAATGTTTATTAGATAGAGAAAGCTTTCCGTCAGATGTCCAAAACGTGTGCAGACAATATGACGAAAACTCCACCCTTACCGGTTTTGTGTTCTAAGATAAAGAGAAGATGCTAAGCTTGTAAGCGCTTGAAAATATCAATTATTCACCATTTGGGATTCTAGACATGCATCTTTTGTTAAGACAAAACAAAAGGCCCTTTTTCACAAAACATGTTGCGATAGACAGGGGGAAATCTCAGCTCGAGGTAATCGCACAATTTCTGCGCTCACCTCGCACTCTGGTGCAGTTCACCCATCACGAAGGCTATATTGGACCAGTTAGATCACTGGAGATGAGGGTTCCATCACGGAAATGCCGCTCAAAAACAAAAATAAGGTGATTGATATATCGGACTATCTCCGTTTTTTCAAGTGACAAAGGTTGCCAGAGGCTTTTCTAAGCATTCTAGTTTCGGTTAATTTTGTAATTTAAATAGGTGATTATAACACGATGCTGAATAGGAGAAGTGTCGTGGCTTTTGAAAGACGTGTTAAAACATACAAAAATGTGTTGGAACATTAATTTTAACACAGGTTTTCTAAACCAAAATCAAATGAGTGTAGTGTTTTTTAACTTAAAACAACGCAAACTCTTCATTTTAGTCATCTTTCCTTATAAACTTAAATATTCAGCGAAATGCAAATTAGATTTTTGGCAAACTTTTGACAACAACATGTGGAAATCTTGTGCTGTAATAGTGCGAAATAGTTTGAATTTCACGCTAAAGAATATAAATTCCATTTGCTCTGCACCGAAGTTGGAATTTACCGCTATGATTTCTTAGCAATGAAAGAAAAAAAAGCAGTTGTCTTGCGCATGCGTATTGATGTTAAGGATGCAGCGTTTGGTCGATTTTTCAACAAGAAGCTGTGAAGGTTTCTTTTGGGCCGAGTTATGTTGAATTTTCTGGATCACAAGTGCCGTAATTCGTGTGATTTAAAACCTCCGCGGCTATTATCGAAAGTCTAACCTTAAGTAGTTTGCGCAATTTCCTTTGTTTTGTCTGAAAGAATTTTTTTCTATTACAAAAATCCTTTTTGTACAAACTAATGAAAGTGAAAGCGGCGAAGTTGCTGAATATTTTGTTTTTAAACAAAACTCTCCTGGTCGACCTTGGCTACTTCTATAGTCAATAGAAATTATTGGCGATATTGAGGCTTCAAGAATCTTGTCAACTTAATTGCTTTGTTATGACAGTTCCTGAGAAACCTCTCCGAATTCACAACAAACTCACATCGGCGGCGCGTTTATGCAAAAGTTTCACTAATTTGTTTTAGCGTATTGTTATGTCCCTTTGTATAAAAAGCGTTCCCATCGTTAAAAACAACACGTGAACTAGAAATCTTGCTCATTTAGAAAAACCACACAGGCGAGACGGAGGCGTCTGAGACTGGAAGCAAGGTATAGTTTATTTTCTTGACGTGTAATACTCTGAATTTATATTTCATAGTTTATATCTAAACATATAAACATGCTAAAGTACAAATTCTGTTAACTTATAACTTAACTGACCGAGAAAACAAACACAACTGTTGCTACCTTTAGTTTCTGTCCTTCTAATGGTCTCATATACTCAGTTAGTTTTAGTATGTTGAAACTCAGAAAATTGGCCCACGATATCTCGAATTTAGGAAACTGAAAAAAAGCTAAAACCCTATGTCCCCCGGTTTTCAAGATTTTTCAGAACTCTGTTGCAAGTTTAATTTTTCTTTCTGTTCGAGATTGTGCTAAGTGGATTTGTAACTTCTTTTCTTTCAGGACCTACAGCGATGGATGAAATTTTTCCTAACGGTTTTTACAGTGATGCCCTTTTTAATGAAGAATTTGTCGAAGAGAGGTTTCGCCTTGAAAACGGCTCCTGTTTAGGCTCCCTCGCAGAGCTTCCATTAAACTCACTTGTTAAATTCAAAGATAACGATTTTCCTGCTTCCACTGACCCAGTACAATATCACCAAATGACCACCTACTCGTCTTGCACGAGGACAACCGAAAGTCGCCCAGTAACTGGTTTTCTTCAAAGTGGCAAAACAGAAGAGTCTTTGAACGGAGTTAGTGATATTTGTTTGGCGGAAAACGCAGCTAACGGCACGTGGAACGCAAACGTCACGCACACGGAAGGACGACCGGGACACACTCGCGGACAACCTCTGAAAAAGATACGGCGTCTCCGGGCGAACGACCGCGAACGACGTAGAATGCGTTCCCTGAACCGAGCCCTAGAAAGCCTCAAGAAATGTTTGCCTGTACCACAGAGTAAAAGAAGAGTGACAAAGCTTGAGATTCTCCGAATTGCTTGTAACTATATACGATCCCTTTCTGACACTCTAAGCGAAGACAGTCAAAGCAGTGAGGGCCAATCCCGAGGGAAAAAGTCGCGATCACGAGGGATTGTTAGTGATCCCGTTGTGAACGGTTTCTCCGTCGCCCAGAGATTAGAGATTTTGTCTGGAAGCAACTCAAACCGTATTTAACCTCAACGGAACTTATGATTAACAATCATCTGGAATACTCTAAAGTAGGTTTGCTAATAAAATTGTATGTTAACTTTGTTTTGGCGTTCGAAAAAAAACTTGCGGAAAAGGAGGGTGGAAGTTAACAACACCAACAAATAATTGTCTGATTTTCCATAAACATATCTTTAAATTCATGATAAATACAGCTTCACAAGCTTCAAATAGTGACTACCGGCAGAATTTCACGGTAAAATAAATTAATTAAATATAATAATTTTCCAGCTCAACGTTAGCGTGGTCAAGTAGCCTACCTTCCCTGCAGATGCTCCTGGTTCGACTCTCGGCTTAGTTGTATTTTCTTAGTTGTAATTTTCCATACTGAACTTTTTTCACACATTTTTCATACAATAAGTGGGATAAAAACAGGATACGCAAGGTTCCATCCCAGAGGGGGGAGGGGGGGGGGGGGGGGGGGGGGGGACTCTCCGGATTTCAAGTGACGGGGATGATCGAAGGATTTTTGGGGTTTGAAATTTTCGATTTCGGGATTTTTTTAGGTAGGAAATTTTGGCAAGTCCTCTTTTGGGCGGCTTAATCTAAGTAGGGAATTTTTGGGGGGTTTTCAAAACAATCTGAAGATTCGTGGTTGTGCCGTATCCCGGCCGCATAGTTCTGAGAATAAAGTCAACCTAACTTGTTTTTAAAAACTTTATTTTTTCGTATTATATCGTTTAATGCTGTCTGGAACTTTTTAAGGCTCTGAAATTAGGCATGGGAGTTTTTGGGGTTAAGTTTTGGTCCAGGGATTATTTTTTTGGGGTTTTGATTTTTGCCCCCATTCGATCATCCCCGTCACTTGAAATTCGGATTACCCCCCCCCCCCCCCCCCCCCCCCCCCCCCCGAGGGGGCTCCATGCACTGATTCAGGTATATTTACATAGCTTTGATAAAAAAATTCTGATCAGTTTCAAGAATATTTTATTCTAAACCACACACACAAAAAAGTTAGAAGTGCTAAGTTTTTGCCATCTGTCTTTCACTTTTTACATACATACATTTTATTGGCCGGAAAGTAAGCCTTAGAAACTAAAAGGTTTGATCAATTCACGCTCGCGCGTTCCGCCCGGTAATACTTCACAAAAAAAGAAAAAACTGTATCATATGAAGAAAACCTGTGGGCAGGGAATACGTCAGCACAGAATTTAATTGTCGGCGAATGTCTGTAATCGTCCATCGTTCTGCTGGTGATAGGCTAGCAGTTGATTCACTCGTTTGCATAGGGAAATTTACTTGCAATTGTTTGTGGACTGAGTCTTATTCCCGCAAAGAGTTTTGTGTCTGGCAAATCGTTTCCAATCAAAGATTTGTGAATAATAAACTCTTGTCTGGCAGACTCTCCCAAGTGTTTATATATACACAGCTATACGTCCCTTATAACTTAATTCATCCGCGCCTAAAGAGTGTCTTTTGGCCCACAACTTTCAAAATAGCTGCTCCACAGAATGTCAGCGAACATACATAACGGAAAAGACTATCAAAATTAATATGACTGTACAATAAGTGTCACAAAATCAACCTAAGCGGACCCTTCGGGCATTTTCTGTTTTACATCATCCTAACCATTTCTTACTTGCGGGCGTGAACAATAGAAACGTCATCATTACCCAACGATTCCATGCGACCCTGATCAAGCAAATCGAGATTTTTTCAGGCATACTGACTGCATATTTCAACCGTTAGTTCTTCTTTATATATTACGCGAGCTACTAGGATGCGATGTGAAATATATGAAATAATTCACTCTCTACTAGGATGCCTCGTCGGGATTTCGCCTTCTGGGCGAAATCCCTGGGGGGGGGGGGGGGGGATATGTGACATTGGCTTATTCTTCCATTGTGCATCGTATATCGAGATATTAAGCACTTTTCAAGTTAAAAGGGTACTAAAATTCAGTTGCAAGACGATCGCCCATCTCCTGAAATTCCACACGAAAGCCCCGCAAATTTACGGGTTCCCGCGCGAGTTTGTGACGTTGAGGGTGGCGTAGTTTGTTCTAAAAATAGCACATGTAACCGCGTGGACTCTGCGCTTGCGGTCTTCTACCCTGATTAGGGTCTTTGATGTTTACTAATAAAAGTGCTTATCAGCACAGGAAAGAGTTGTATTTCGGGTCATACAAGAAGTTCTAAATTTCAATGTCACATTCATGATTTCGATTTCTCGCACTGTGCGGAATCTAGCCTGCGAGCAAGCTATCTGGGGTAGACGGGCTCTGGAACTCGCCACTACGGTGGCTCGTGGGGACAAAAGACTTCCCAGAATCCAAAACACGCCGCAGAATCGAAAGACACTTCCCAGAATCCAAAACAAGTCCCAGAATTCAAAAACACTTCCCCAGAATCCAAAACACGTCCCAAAAATCAAATCACATCCAAGAATTCAATACTACGCAGAATCTAAAACACGTTTGGATTCTGGGACGTGTTTTGGATTCTGGGGAGTGTTTTGTCCCTATGAGCCACGGTACCTCACCTCCCCAGAGAGGTTGCTCCCCAGGGTGGGGGTCACTCCTATGAATTTTGGATAGGTGTGTGCTGCACAGAGTCGTAAACCCTGAACCTATTTAAGGATGAGCGAACGAAAATTGACACCCTATTTAAGCCACAAACTCGAAAAAAGACTCCCTATGAAAGGTAAAACAAAGAATGAGAAATTAATAGAAACAATTAAACTTTCATTAATGTGCTTTCATAATACTAGCGGGTGATTTCTTTCTCGTGTAGCTGGTTATTTATACACTTGAATTTTAGCTGATGCAATTTGCGTTACCCTATCTAAGGATCACACCAGGAACACAAAGCCAACAAGGCCAAAAATGATATCCTATTTAACGTTCAAGACCCTCAAAAACCATCCCCTATCGTGCGGCACATACTTATATCGGCCTACATATCGGATTAAGCCCCTCGCAGACTAAGTCAAATCAAAGGGGCAACCATTTTGAATATATCACAAAGCAAATATTGGAATAGGCTTTTGTATGATACGAAGAATTATCAGATCTCGGAGATTCTTCAGTCCCTGATTTCGGACTAACCTCGAAGAAGAACGGCTTAATTGATTACCATCCAAAATTTTATCAAAAAACACAGAAAAATTAACACTTTTTCAAAAGTGTTACTTCAAAAGATAAACCTTGCCGTGACAATCTCTGTTGCAAACAGACATTTTCTCATCAAGGTCGTCGCCAGTTGCCAAAGCTTCCTCCATACCCTTTTCTATGCAATAGGATGCTCTTGTACCCAAATCTTCAGGGTATGAGGGGCCGGGCCGCACCTCCCCACCCAAGGATATATCGAGTGCCCCCCCAGTGACTTAGGCTCAGTCCCCAGCCCTGGGTAGGGAGTACCGTGGGTGCACCGAGACACCCACGACCGGAGACTGAGCCTAGCAGTGAGCCCGTTAACACTTTCCGCTGGTTAGTGTTCAGTAAAGTCTGCTTTCAGTAAAATAGCCCGTAAAGTCGGAGTTTGTCTTGGCTTCCATAGCATGAAGGTAGGATGTTTGTATTTCCTCTAATAAGCGCCCCTCCCCTCCCCCACGTTCTTAATTAAATAGTAGCGACAAAAGGAAAACTTGACGTTTGATGATGATGATAATGATGATGACGATGATGAGATAATCGATATCTTATCTGTATTCACGGGGATAGAGCGAGTTTCGTATGACCTTGAAATGAAAACGCGCGAACAAAACAGAAACAACAAACAAACGGAAATAGAGCGATTTGATTGGTGTATGAAACGGATACAAACGCACCTGGGTTTTGGTTGGCTAAGCGAACGCGCGGGTAAACAAACTTCATGCCCGAAGAACTTTCTAGAAATTTCTTTGACGTCATACTGCAACACGATTGGCCAATCGAACAATGCCTTCTCCATATTAGGGTTTCTTTGGCGGGAAAACGAAGAGGCCATGTTTTGATCTTTTCATCCATTGGCTGATGAAACAAAGAACGAACACTTACCGAAACCTTTTTTCAAGGTCATACGAAAATCGCTCTAATGCTGTAGTGTTTTTGATTTTTCCAAAAGAAAGTTACAGCTCGTTGAAAGGAAAACTTAATAAACGCTCCCACTTGATATAGCGCCCTCCTTCCAACAAATGCCACTCCTTTTAGCCGAGATTTTAAGCTATGTTCACACAATCTCGGATAGCTTTTGCGCCGACACGAAATCCATACGGGATAGAGTTTCTTTTCACTAATAAAAACGGTGATTTCTGTCACGGAGCGAAGCTGCACTGCGCCGATCTCCAAAGTGGAACATCACATATTGGATAGCTGTTCATACTATACCGGATACCCGGGGCAGAGGTAAACGATATATCCTTGGGTAAGGGGGCGCGGCCCGGCCCCTCATACCCTGACCCTGTTAAGACATTCGTAGAGCATACGCGCAGGCTGTTTATTGTCCAAGAAGAGATACCCTGTTTAAGACAAAAATTGATAAAATCAATACCCTGATTAAGACAAAAAATGATCAAATCGATACCCTGTTTAAGACAAAAATCCCGAAAAACATACCCTGGCTGGCCGCACGTCCCCATGGAGCCCTTACAAGGGAGTACCCCCACCCGGGACCAAATAGCTTTTATTGTCGGCACGAAATGATATCCAGTATAGAATGGACATAGCTTTAAATAGATGGCCAAGGGCAGGAACTCCTCTTCCTACGAATATGGTATAATCGCCCTGCTATGAGGGTCCCCAATAGGGTACTTCAATCCCGTAATCCCGACCCAAAATTTCGTTCAATCCCCTAATCCCGAGGGTCGTTTTTGGCATCCTACTTCCCGCGCAAACTCCCAATCCTATATCTCGCCCCGATTTTGCTTTAAAATCCCCAATACCGAGCCTGAAATAAGGGAAATCTCAAGATCCCGAAAAACCTATTCACGACCCTCTGCTATAGGTCTGGGTAGTATAGAGTGAGGCACCGTTAAAGTGAAATAAAAGGCTCGAGCACAAAAAAAATTATATATAGCGCCTGAGAAACTCTTATTTAATCCGCAAATTGATTTTAGCTTTCGGAAATACACCAAACATGGATGACATCAAGGAGTTTTAATGGCGCAAGTTTGTCTTTATTTTGAATTCTAAAACATACGGAGACATGGAGTTCCAAATCGAAAGTTCGAAATCAATCAGCAGGATATTTTTTCGGAAATAACCCCTTATAGTGAAAATTCTTTCAATAAGCCGTTTACGCAGAAAATGTTTAAGAGAAAAATGATGCTTGGAAGACACTGAAACTGTAAACAGCATGATCCTAGATATAAAATAAAGCCGTCTCTGATTGGCTTAAAGTCCCCCGGTAATTCTTCACAACCAGCCAGCTTCGACCAAATTTGAAAGATGATATACCATCGATTCGATGGTATATTACCTTGGTAAGCACCAATGATATCACGGCTTAACTGACAGACGACCAATAACATCGCGACTTAATTGACCAATGAGGTCAATAACCAGAGTTTCATACCATCAACAGACGTGATACAACTCACTTTGACTTTGTAGATGACTACCGCACAGATTGTCAAAACGTCAGTCACTGTCAACATTAGTCCTATTGAGGACTACGTTCACCCGGACGATCATACTTAACGTACTTATGAAAGGAATCCTGGGTTCAAAACTTTCACAATAATCCGATTTATTTTGTCTTTTTGACATGTGACGCACTTCTATTGGATTGCAGCCACTTTTGGACCTAAAGTAAGACTATATTTAACTTTTCTTCAAGACTTCTCACGCCCCCATTGTTCTCGGGACATTTACTTCCAGTTCAAAAAAGTTCGTAGATCTGTCATATTACGCGCAATCATGCAGAGATTCTATGAAAGCGCGTCAGCGATTGGTTGCCAAGAATGCACGACGAAGCTCATTAAAATGTTGTAGGAGGCAAACTGCAGTACGCTATTGTTTTCTCCTTTTATCTCTTTTGTTTCGCAAAATCTCGAATACGCGCATATTTCACAGTGAACGTTCAAATCAAGAGAATACATACACTTTGCTTCATTTTGCGGGAATTTTGTTGAAAAGTTAAACTACAGGGCCGAGTTGTTCGAAGCTGGGTTAAGATAACCCAGGGTTAGTGCGAGATTTTAATTCAGATTTGAAAGCTTAAAAGGCATTTCAGTTTTAATTCTTTTTGTCTACAAGTTGATGATTGAAAGCTCTAAAAACAACAGAGAAAATTATCCGAGAAAAACCTTTGGAACACTAGAAAAAGAAACTCGGGTTAAATTTAACCCCGGGTTAAGTGCTAATCGGCCTTCGAACAACTGGGCCCAGAAGGAAAGATGAAATTTTCCATTTATTTTAGCCCATGCGAGATCTCTATTATGTCGTAAATAAACTCGCTGCGAGGTGAGTAAAATTGAGCGCGGAAGCCAGAACACTCGTCGCTGATTCTAATGTTTTGCTTCTCCATTCGAAAGATGTTAGCTCTTATATTGACCCCCTAAAGCAATTTAACCAAAATGGCGGGTAAATAAGTTCAGTTTTTGCAATAGAACTTAAATACTTTAGCTCGCTCCCTGAAAACAGTGGACATAAGAAAATGATTGAGTGATTGAAATTGATCTCCTCTGGTTTAATGGACAGTTTAACCGAAGTCTCAGTTCTGATTTTTTTTTCTCCTTTTTCCGTCCGCCGTGGCTAGGATCTTTCACCAAAATCGCCGAATGCTTTCCGCGATTGCGTTCCCAATACGATCTTGACACTCACTTGAAGTAAGTCGAACACTGTCGCCGGCTTCCAACAAATATCTTTGCATCTGTAAACTTCTTCACCATGAATTTGGAGGTGCAACGTCGGACTGTTTTCGTCAATAAATGGAGGAACCATATGAATTTGTAAAGAGTGGATCGGGTTTTCGAAGAGCTCTGAAAAGAGCCCCCGATCCGTGACATTTCTTTTTCCATGTTCATTGCAAGATTTGGTCGGCAGTTGCAATGAGCCAGCTGAGGCAACGCGATCAGTTTAAAAGTTCGCGGCTTCTCTGGACCATTTTACAATTGAGTGATTTTCTGAATGGGCATTGTGTCAGTCATGACAACCACTGTTATTCAGTCGTCGACTTAAAACAATAGCCCACTCGGCCAAAGTGCGCCATTTTCAAATTCAGCAACCACTAGCAGTTTTCAAATCGAAAAGAACAGTGGTTCTCGTTTACCGATTTTGAAAACTAAAACGAATTCTGTTCTAGAAAGGCCCCATCTTTCTGTTACCGCGCGTGAAAATATGAAAGCTGGTGAAAATGTTCAGATAATCGCTGTCAAATGTGGAGTCTATACTAAAAATGACCGATTTTTCGAGTTTAAAAGAACAGTCTTTATACTTCCTTATATTCCTTCGTTTAAGGCTTAAAACGTTGATACATCATTGTTTTCCAAAAAGCCGTGCGTGAAAGTTAAGATTTCAACTTCTGAAAAACAGAAAAGCATGTTTTACTAGCCCTACTTGACCAATTTGGGCCCTTTCTCTTCTAATTCCCGGCTGTTCAAAGCGCGCTCGCATTCAAATTTGCCGCTTCGATGACTATGAATAATTAACGATGTCCAGGCATTCTGCACAAGGGAAGCATCATCAGCATCATAAGTACAGGTGACGATAGCTTGCATTCTTGAAGTTTTTTCATATAAATGAGAAAAAACAAGGATCCAAATACAGATCTTTGTGGAACCTCTTAGCTAATAGGAAGGTCGTCTGACAAAGATCCAATGACATAAGCGCTCTGAGAGCGATCTGATAGGTACGACTTAAACCACTGAACCGCATGCGAGTCAAGACCTTAAAGTTGGTGTTTTTCAGCAGCTTGTTGTGGACAACCATATCAAAAGTTTTCTTTAGATCTAGAAAAATACACTGGTAATTAGATTGTTGTCAATATTTAAGTACCAGGCGTCAGTAGCTCCAAGCACATTAGTCACAGTGTAGAATGCACCGGTCTCAAACCATGCTGAATCTACCAGCAAATAACTACCAATTAGGTATTCACAAAGTTGATTAAAAATAACCTTTTCGATTATTTTACTACCAGGGACGTAGCCAGCTTTTCGACTAGTTGTAGGCCTGCCTGAGTTTCATTTCCGCATATCCTGAAAATTGCACGCATGACTAGTACGCACTGACCTCACCAACACTTTGAACTCTTAAGCTTTTTAGGTCACCCCAACAGTCAATAATTCATCAAAAGCGGTAGAGAGATCAAACCAAAGATTTGAAGACCAGGGAATACAGGTCCATGTGCTGGCTACGCCCCTGGCTACTAACAATGAATAGAATAGATATGGGTCGATAGTCAAGGATCAGATTTAATATCCTCTTAAATAAAGGCGAAAATACTTTAGGATTCCACCAGCCCAGAAAATAGCCTCTCCTTAAGGATATGTTGATGGCTTGCGTTTGCGTTAAGCCGTGTGGAAATGGAACGCTGGCTAATTAAATATCCGTACAATCACTTTATCCTTCGCCACTACAATCTTGGACAAAAGTCTTGATAAAATTGTATACTTAGGGAGCATTTTTCTAAACATCCTAGCCGTAGCTTTTCTCCGCCCCCTCCCCCCTGGAAGCAGTGTTGTTGTCTCTTCATAACAAAGCCTGATCCCTGGGCGTTCGTAGGAAGCAACGTTGAACTGGGGGAGGGGGTTTTCTTTTCGCAAAGTTGTTGATTTGTAATTAGTTTTGTTACATGAGGTAGTGCGCATTAACAAAAAACGTTCTTAAGTACTTCTGTCTGGGACTCAGCATGTGACTTATGATCACAGCTCTACTCTGATTGGTTGTTACTAGTAAGCGTTTCAAAATTCCGCGAAAAATGTTTTCAACTACCTCTACCATAGGTAAGAAAATTTTGGTAGTCACCTCATCGTACGTCCGTCTGCCGGTCCGTCCGGCCGTCCATCCGACCACACCACCGGAAAACCAATTTGAAATGTCACATTTTCTAGCTAGTATTTGAGCCTGTAACTTTATAATAGACATCCATATTATGGTCAATTGACAGCTGTCAAAACAGGGTATCAGCTGACCAGAATCACGACCGTATCGCGGGCTCAGGCGCCAACTCTTTGAAATAACGTGTTTTTTGCTGAACAGTTATTGGCATTTGATTGATTTCAGGCTCAAGTTTATGTTTTTCAGCTAGTCCTCAAAAGTCTCAAAGCTTATGGTCCGCCCCTACAGTAAAGTAAAGATTTGTGGATTTCTTTGCAATTGTTCCAAGTTCATTGTCTGACGTAAACTATAAATGCATAAAAGAGAGCTTCGCTTCTAAATCTAAACAAAACCCAGTAACAAAACCACGTTACAAAGTACCTTGGTGGTATTGTGTTTATTATATACATACTGAGACAATAACTATTTTGCCAGCCTTTTTTTAGAGACCTTTAGATTAATTCTGAGACGAGATAACTATGAGGACGAGATTTTCTCAATACTAAGTAGAGTAGTGCTCGCGCGTGAGGCAGCGTCATTTTGGCGGGAAAACGTGGTAGCCGTCGTCACTCTACTATGAGTTTTAGGGCGAATATCAAAGTGGCGGAAACAAGATATCAAATGTTAGAAGTTTTAGCATCTTGCAATCGGGAGAGGGCTCAACCTCCTTCAATATCGATAACAGTGCTAACTTTTGTGGTGAAAAAAGTACAACGAAGAATTCCGGGCTGTATATTTTGACAATACGCGAAAAAACTTTAAGTCAAATCTCGTACTCGAGTCTAAAGGTCTCTATTTTAAGTGTTTCCAAAGTGCTAAAATGATAAAATTTGCCGTTAAACATCGTGACATGACTACGCCTGTCGCAATTTTAGAACTATAAGTAAAGATTATAATGATATGAGGACATGAGGTAATACAGTGAATTACGACTAAACTTAATCTTGCACTTCGGAAAATGAATGAATTTGATTGAAATAGGCGCGCACGCGCGAACGAGAGGGAAGCCGGAAAATCTTGGAAAATCGGGCACAAGAAAGAGAAAAACAAATTGACCACTCCAGAAAATACCATAACTTACCATAATACTCTTTGTTTGTCACCCCAAAACTTTGCATAAGCATTGCTTTCAGTTTTTCTTGGGGCCTTTTTAACTCCCAAGAGAAACTGAAGACAATGCTAATGCAAAATTTTGGGTGACAAACGAAGAGCATTATGGTATGTTATGGTATTTTCTGGAGTGGTCAATTGCGCAACTATTCTCAGTACCGGAAACAAAGCAAAATATTTTCATAAAAATAAATATCCCATAATTTCCAGCGTTGTATATATTACCATCATTCTTCCTATTGTGTGTATTTGTGGTGTGTCCCGGGGAGGGTCATTTGCACGCTTTTTAAAACCCCACTGTGGGGTTTTTGTATGAGCCCCACGGTGGGGGCCGGGGGGCGGGAGGGCGGTCAGCAACCCACCCTCCCAGCCCCCAGGCAAAACGCGGTGTACTCAGTACTGCCTTCAATGCATGTGAATGTACCGCTGTCCACACCTGTGGACAGCGATCACTTTCACACCTCTATATTTCATTGTATACCAGCTCGGAAATTCGAAAAGTGGTCGTAACTAGAACTGGTAGCGCACGAGAATGAGCACTTGTAAGCGACCGTATGGTAAAACAATAGAGTAAACTCTCTTTTAGTAAGCGACCATCCCTGGTGCACCACAAAGTGGTCGCCTATGGGAGGTAGTCGTCTACGGGACAAATCAAGACAATAAGCTGAAAATGAACCAATAAACATAATTACATAAAGCCAGTAACACCTCAGAAACTAAAATTAGGCAAATAGACAACTGGCAATAATGTTTTACACCAAATAGCGCTTGGAACTGTGAAAAATATAAGCATTTTGTTTGGTCAGGTGAACTCTCTAAAGGGCTAAAGATGTAATAAATCATATTTACTAACAACAAAGAAAATTTTTCATGCAAGTCCGAGAAAAAAAATGTAAAATTTCACAAGAATTGTGGTTAAACAGGTAAAATTCAAAAAATTTCACGTGTAAGATGTAATTTTGCGAAATTTGACATTCACTTTCTCGGGCTCCCATAAGAAATTTTTTTAAGTGTTACTACAGATGATTTATTTCATCTTTATCCCTTGAAAAATGTAAGAAAGAATGCAATATGCTTTAAATTATTTTGGTACAAGAGTTTTTTCCAATGAAAATCAGAATTACTCAATGTCCTGGTGGATTCCGTCTTAACCTGTATGATTTTTAAAAAAACTAGAGGTCATTATCTAAATATTACAGAATTTTAAAAGATTGCCTTTTTGAATCTTCTTTAAAAGACTTAATAAAACGTAGAGGAGGGTGTGCATCTGAGAATATACGTACACTTTCTGAAAGGACATCCCATAACAGTCTCTAAAGCAAATTCAACATGGCCGCCATTTCACGGTAAAACATGTCCAGTTGCTTTAGTTTAAATTTATATTTTTCAGGTGAAAAAAAAAAAAAGAAGAAAGAAGGAAACTTGTTATCCTTGAGAACGTTCAAACGTTTGAGGCATTAACACGAACATTTTACAGAGCGAATACCTCCCCAGTTTAGTTTTAGTTACATTTTACATTTTTTTTCTCCCTGAAAATGGAAGCTCCGCTTCGTATGTGAGCGCATATATAGTATGGTATACGAACAAGGAAGGAGTATTAACTGTCATCAAAACGTTGTCTGAATAAAATCCTCTCACAGGCTGTGTTCGTTGTTTACAGTCAAGCCAGGTCAACTAAAATTGAATCCGTTACATGAAATTTCTGCCAGCTCAGTTTTCTTGAATTTGATGTTAATGTGTTGAAAGTAATTTTATCCCTTGAAAGACGTTTCAATCACGCTGACCGAATACAGAAGAGTTATCGTGAATAATTCACTGCTCATTACACATGCTGGAATGTAGCCTGTTACAGGCTTTCAGCTCGTGGAGCGCAGGGCTTTCATGTTGCCGGGAGCAAGTCAACTAGTACGCGGGGGCAACAAGGGGATACTGGGGAAAGAAGCTTTTTTCCCGTCAATTTTTCGTCCGCCATCTACAATCTGAACGCCTGGAACAGGCTAGCAGAATTACAGATTAAATTTGACAGTGGTTGCGGCACTGACGGTTTTTTTTCCAAATAATCGATTCATAATGCAACCTTGTGAGTGAAGGCTTGACCTGGCTCGACTTTAATATTTCCTGGGACTCCTGTAATAGTCTAAATTCGCGAAAAAAATTTTTTTTCGAATAAACTAACCGATGGTTACGTCAAATGTCCACGGGTTTCTCTGTTGAATGGTGGCGATGTCACATTGATACGGGCATCCCCATTCCCCAAACCCTAGTGATATGGCCATCCCCTGTAACCCTAACTCAAATCCCTAAGGTAATATGAGAAGGGGATGCCCATATCCCTAGGGTTTTGGGAATGTGTATGCCCATATCACTGTAACCGCCATATTCGGGGGAGGCTAATCGTGCGACGACTGGGTCGAGTTGAGTTACAAAAATGAAATAAAAGCACTAACGATAACGCTTTCCTTTCCAGGCCGCGGTTCAGATAGTCGGGAAATTGCAAAGAAAACCGAGCAAGAAAAAATAAACAACACAAAAACGAGGGGGTAAGCAGAGTAGACTACGAGTAGTCCCCATTTTTCCTCAGGGATAGTAGAGCGAGCGAAACGCGAGCGCGCTTGAACGGCGTCTCGCCTTTCTCGCTTGGGGTGATTTTCACGCTCGCTCGCGTGTCGCTCGCTCTTCTATCCCTGAGGAAAAATGGGGACTACTCGTAGCCTATAAGGAGAGAGGGCGAAAGAAAACTTTCCACTCTGTAATCTGCTGGAACAGGCTATTCGATTACCTTTTCCGCCTCACGTGCGTTTATTTTTCATTAGGGCAGAGCTGTAGACGGATTTTTGTGGCTGAAATTTACGTGTTTTTTTTTTCTGGAATGCCAACGTTACAAATACTTTTTATTTTTGCTTTCTGATGTCTTTGTTTCTCAGAAAAGCGGAATGCAGTCTATGGATTATTGGTCTAGAAAGCGTCTCATCTCATCGTTTGCATCTATTGTAACACCCAAACAATAGACTCTGAAGTGTGTCTTCCATCGTAAAGCTAAAACTAAAACTGAAGACCAAGATCTCTCTAATTTTTAGAGAAAGCTAACGATTATATATGACAAAGGAGAGTTCTTTTCGCTTATCTGATTTAAAGGTAAATAGCTCTACTAAATAAAACTAGACTTTTTGCCGCCGTATATAGTTAATGCGTTTTAATATCAGCCCTATTCAAACAATCATTCTTATAGATTTGTAACGTTTCTAAAGACATTCAAATGATGTCTAAATATTTACCTTTAGAAATCATGCCTCAGTGATCCAACTAAGTAAAAAAGGAATTATTCAACATGATTAACTAAAAATCGTAGTTTAGTTCGATCTCAAACGAAGATAAGGAGACTACCCCCTTGTAAATTCTTTCTTTCATTGTGCAGGAGTTTTCTTTAATGCGTATACTCAGAAAACGTGACATGGCCAATTTGACAGCGTTGTAATAAATCACCCAATCCACAAAACAACAGAGACAAAAGGCTAGCAAAAATGTTCATTTTAATCAGTGATGTTTTCATATCACGGCTCCTCAAACGACGCGTCCCATCCTGGACAATCGCTCAGTCACTGTAATGTTCAAGAGGCTCTTGACGGTCACTTTGTTTAATCACTTGCTTCACATGAGAAAGCCGATGAAAAGAAAGAAAAACGAACATGCGAAACGTTTTGTTCCTCACTTGCTACTAACTGATCTGAAATCCAGCGAATTGAACCGATATTTGACATATTTGAGGATTTATGTTTCAATAATTACAAAGGGAATTTACAATGTGTATTTTCCACGTCTTGTGTTGTGCTATAATTAAAGTTTTCTTTTGTCAGGTTAAATTCCAGTGACAGACTATTATGAAAAGTCAGACTTTAAAGCACTTTTTATCCGACGTTTGATCGCGTGAGATACACTTTGTCAATACAGAAATTGTTTTGATTTTCGTTTCTAGTTCTGTCTCTGAAGCACAACTTGAAAAGTGGAGTCCTTTAATTTCTAGCCTACGCATCCCTTGCGTGCTCTCATCTTTATGGGTCAAACAAAACAATGCTTCACTTATTGTTTAAACGACTAAGATCAGTTCTGAACTAAAGAGCTTTCTTGTTGGATTTTAATGGTTATAACTGTGGGTTTTCAATTAAATCTTAAACTCATATTTTGTGAAGAATGAGGAACTTGATAAGTCCGTGATGCATGTTGTATTTCCTACTTTAAACAGCGAAGAATGACGATTTAGTTTCTCATCTCATCGGCCACGAGGCAAAAAGCAAATTAACAACTACTTAACGGATAAGATCATTTACATTTTTTCTTTTGTGGACGTTGTTCTTATGCATGGCCTCGATAATTATAAGCTCTTAGTATCTTTGTTTATACTGTTGTCGCCGCTCTCATTGCTGCCTCGTGGCCTTTTGCCAGCTTAGACAATAAAAAAAAAAAAACCAGATTACTACGGTTCATTGGAAGAAGATCAGCGGTTGGAAAGTCTTTTTTCCTCTTATTCTTTCTTTCTCTTCCTCTCCCTAGTGAAGCTCGATCGCTCGCCTCGCGTTTATTTGTTTTCACAATGATTAATTTTTTTGACAATCCAGTTTGGCCTCTTTACATGTTGTTCACATGCAATCATCTCTAGATCCTTAACAGTTATTATATTTCAACCTTATTTTTACTATTTGGAAATATTTCTTGCAGTCAACATGTGCTACTAAGTACGTTTAAACACTTATTGAGTATCTAGGGCTTTAAATTAAGCCGGGTTTTTAGCATCAATTTTAAATGCTAATGAACAACAAAAAAATATTTTAGACAAAGCAATTACCCATATGCATCTACAATTTTCAAAGCTCGACAAGATTATTAACGAAAGAACACGTTCTTGATACTTCAAGTACTATGTAGTACTCCAAAACCTTGTGGCATGAACACCCAGTAAGTACATAACATAGAATTAGTCAGATGCACAGCTGAGGAAATCAAAGAGAAAACGAGCTGGTCTATCGTGAATTATATCAAACGTTGACAGAACTATTGTCAGAAGCACACCGCAACAAAGGATCGAATTGTTCTGATGAAAAACTGTTTGCATAGCTTCAGCGCGGGATTAAAAATATTCCGCGTTATCAATAACCTTCCTGATTAAAAGCCTATTCACGTTGCCTTACCGACATCAGATTTTTTTCTAAAGGATACAAAATGTCGTTTCGTACTTTTTGGATCTAGTTAAGCGGTTCTCCTAAATACAAAAACGGAAGGCTATTTTTCAGGGTTGTAATTGAACCCGGCCCATGGGCATAAGAGAGTCTAAGATTGGACTAATACAACCTAACTCAGTATTCCTCTAATTGAGGGAATGAATCATTTCATGAGTCACCAAAGATTATTGAGACTGTGGGCTGAAACCATAGTCCCGGAGAACAAGTCGACGATCAGAGATGCACATATTGTGGCGGTTTCACTATACAGAAAAAAAAATACGCCAACATATAATCTGTGATTAAATATTTAGAGACTAATTTACAGAACGGGAAACTCGCCTTTGATTTTCAGACATATCTTCGAGTCGCATACTCCTTCAGAGACAAGTATGCGACTCGAAGATATGTCTGAAATTCAGGCTAGAGCGGTGTACAGTTCTTCTGTCGGTAAAAAGACTAAACTCTAAAACAGATCAACTGTCTCAGTTTCGACTCAGTTTATTCAGTAAGGACAAAGTTTGAATTAGCAATGAGGCTGATTCGGACAAAAGCGGAATGGTATATGAAGTATATGTACCAGTCGTTTAATATATAGATTTAGCCAGGGCTAAAAGCGAAGCTCCCATTAATAAATTTATTATTTAAATCAAACAATAAACTTGTAATCCACAAATCAGTTAACTTAAGGGGAAATTCATAAGGGAAAGGCTAAGTGATTTTAGAGTGAAACATCTTACATCGAGTTGGCCTATAACGTATATAACGTATATAATTAATCTGTCCATCAAGCAAAGAACTTTTCATGATGATCTAAAAATCGCTAAAGTGATTCCTATCTTTAAACAGGGATCCCGTTCCCTGACTGTGCGATAATTATAGACCAATATCAGTTCTTCCAGTATTAAGTAAAGTTTTTGAAAAATGTATTTAAAATCAACTTATATCTTATTTTTTGTCTGAAAATATGATTACTCATACTCAATATGGGTTTAAGCCAGGCAGTACCACTGTGGACTGTCTTGTTGATCTCATTGAAGAAATTTCTACGTGTCTAGATCAAGGAGACATTCTATTTTATTATCAAAGCTATTGTCCTATGGCATTCGAAAACCTCATATCGACTGGTTCAAATCGTATCTTAATAAAAGAAAGCAGAGAGTTTTTGTAAATGGTAACATTTCTGACACCATGCCAATTACTTCTGGTGTACCCAAAGGATGAATTTTAGGACCATTGTTATTTTTGATATATATAAACGACTTTACTCAATCTTCTGATTTTTTCTCTATGAGACTATTTGCAGACGATACCTCTTTAACAGCTTCAGCTAAAACTATAGATGAACTCTTATTTGAGATAAATTAATTTTTTTGAGAACTACCTAATATTTATGACTGGCTATGTGCAAATAAATTAACCTTAAATCTACGAAAAACTAAATATCTTATCTTTCAATCTCGTCAGAAAGTAGATTATGATTTATTATTTCCGCTATCGATAGCTGGACAATGCTTAGAGCAAGTATCCAAAATTAAATACTTAGGTATCTATATTGACAGCCACCTATCCTGGCAAGATCATATCGACTATGTGTGTGATAGAGTCAGCAAGAGTATTAATATTATGACAAAGATAAAAAGTTATCTAGGTAATCAATGCTTAACTAGTATCTACTATTCTCTTGTTTACCCATATCTCATATATGGTAGCTTATTGAGGGGAAATAATTATGATAATCCATTATCACAGCTCATACGTCTGCAAAATAAAGCAGTTAGAATAATGAATGACGTTCCTTTACGAGATCATATCACTCCTCATTATGTTCATCTAGGTCTATTAAAATTTCGTGATATTGTTAAATTTATGTACAATTGTTTGTTTTTATATGACTGTCTCTGATAATAAGCCGTGTAATTTTCCATTATTACTTGTATCTGAGCAACATGATTATTTTACACGAAGTGCATCTGCCCAGCAATTACAGATTCCCCACTCAAGAATTAATATTCGAAAGTTCTGCCCCACCGTCATTGGTAAATACTATTGAAATGATCTCCCCCTTCATATTCGCAATAAATCATCAAAAATCCTGTTCAAAAAGGCACTTAAAATATATTATCTTGCTCAGTATTGACTTGTGTGTGTGTGTGTGTTTTTTTCTGAAAAACAAAACTACAAAAGATTAAAGTCAATCTTGTTAAAGGGCTATTAGTTCACTATAATGTGCCCTTCTCCATTCTAATTTTCTTCTTTTATTATTATTATTATTATGTGCACGTAGGTTAAGCAACTATTGTATTATTGAATACAATTACTGCATTACTGTACAATTAATGTATTATTATTGTACAACTAAAACAAAACAAAACATAGCAATCATCTTCGATCACATTCAAGAGCCGTAATGGTTCTTGATCACAGTAGATTATACCTGGAAAACAAATTCTTGGAAAACAAATCAGGCCGAATTTTTTGCTTTCGACAAGTTTACTTTATAAAATCTTGCCAACAAATCCGGGCATATGTAAACCAACCTTTTATAATTTTTACACATCACATCTGAGGTGAAACCGTACTATTTATCATACAGACCTCGAGCGCAGTGAACATTAAAAGAGTTATGCTTCAACATAAATAATTTATTGTTTTTTTTTTATTTAAGGGTTTTATAACAATGTGTAATCTTGAAAAGCGTTTGATACGCGCGGCAAAAAGATAACTCCTGCAAGCGATGTTCATGAACGACTGAAAACAAACAGCACAGCGATTTAAATTGCAAGAGAAACTACTAACAATCACTAAAAGAAATATAATTCGGTTAAACATTTACAGAGACAACAATTTTCATTCACGAAGATAAGTATTAAGCGTTTCGAAAAATCCTGAGTCTTAAAGCTTAATAACTTTATGTTTTAAGCCGGCCTCGCGGTGTTTGCTTTTCTCAAAGATGAACTCGAGGCAAGAAAATCGCTCAAAGTTTTCTTTCTACAGCCAAATTTATAACTAAATATTCTTCGGAACGTGTTCTTCTATTTGCGGCTCTTTTAAGTCCTGTAAGCTTATATCAAACCTGATATTAGGTCGGTTTATTGTCTCAAATCTTACAAACGTCAGTGAAACGTGCATAAACTTGCCGCATAAAATTGTGCTCGACTACATGAAATTAGATATAAAAAAAACTTCAAATGCAATCATTACTCAGGCTTACCTTTCGAGATGCGGTTCGTAAAAGCTATCAAGTAACGCGAGAGTCGCTTGAGAATTTTGAATCCTCCTTAATACGCATCAAGCAAGGTGAAAAACGAAAACGATGCCATCCGAAATCGGATTTCCGACTTTGACAAGCGACGCATCTCTCAGCCAAAAAACCAATGAACAAACTAGCCATGAATAACAGACT
>JBBMOI010000001.1:64450000-64567500 GCA_038088405.1 Porites divaricata | reverse complement strand
TACCGGCTCATTAACTTGTTTGCCACCCAGCAATTTCGCAGTTTTCGATGGCTGCTATTTCCTTTGTTATTGCTTGCAATGTGCTAAAAATGGCACAAATTAACCAACTCTTTCAACTTTTGAATCTAATTTGAAAGATTCGCCTATAGACCAGTTTTTCGAGGCTCAAGCTCTGCACATGTTTGAGTGCTGATGTAACACTTCGCCATTGCACATGGTGCATCACCTGCACATGTGTTAACTAGGAGACCGCATATCATGGCTTCAGCCTGAAGGCTCAGTTATGTTGCAAAGATCCTCTTTCTTCCTGTGAGGAAGAGAGACGACCTGGGCGGGAAGGAGGTTGAGCACAAAATTGAAGGGTTTAGCTGCATTGTTTATTCATCAGTGCTCAATTTATGTCTAAATCCATCAAATTAAACAGAGAATTGTAAAATATTTTATTTCTTCGACTCTAAAATGATAAATGGTAATAATGATGTTACAGTTTACACAAAACAAACATATTTAAGAAAAGACAAAAAATCAACTTCACTGTTAATTTGTATCGAAATCAATGGCAAAATGGGCGTGGAAAGTCACATGACTGATGAAGCTTATCATGCCTATAAGTAGGTCTAAATATAATTTTACAATAACAAAGCGATTTTCTCCCACGCTGATTGGTCGAGAGCTATGGTCGATAAGAGTACTGACGTGATGGCCATGGCACTTCAATTTGGTTAACTTTAAGCCCTAAGAGTGATCAGGGTCAAATTTCTCCTTGTAATATCACTGCTTTATAAAACACAGTGGCCATGAGAATTGAGGACATGATCACACAAGATGAATCTAACGGATACTTCAACAAATTCTCTCACTTTTTCATTGAAAACGTATAGGGATAACAAATGAGAATTTGAATTTTGATACTAGTGTTTAAAGGGTTAAACAAGAGGCTCTAAGTAGCCTATACTCTAGCGCATCCTCGAAATTCCTTTGCCACCAATGAAATAAACAGAATGCAGACCGATAGAGCGATTTTCGTATGACCTTAAAATGAAAGCGCGCGAACAAAACAGAAACGATAAACGAACGGAAATAGAGCGATTTGATTGGTTTATCGAACGGACAGACAAACGCGTCTGGCTTTTCATTGGTTAAGCGAACGCTCAGGTGAAAAAACTTCATGCCCGAGAACTATTTAGAAATCAACCGATACTTCGCTTTGACGTCATACTACAACACGATTGGCCAATCGAACAATGCCTTCTCCATATTAGGGTTTCTTTGGCGGGAAAACAAAGAGGCCATGTTTTGATCTTTTCATCCATTGGCTGATGAAACAAAGAACGAACACTTACCGAAAGCGTTTTTCAAGGTCATACGAAAATCGCTCTATGCATGCCAACGACTAGCCTGTACTATGGTAAACTGTTCCCCATCTTCACTTCCTTGCACGCCTTACTGACAATAACAGTAGTTCTTAGAACAGCTCAGATTGCTAAAAGTCGTTTCAGTTTTCAAAGCTGCTTCAAGGTTCTGACGTGCAATGTGTTTGTTTGTCTGCCTTTATTTATGTCTTTTAATGTCAACTGATCTTCGGCAGCACAATAGAAGGAGATTTCTTCTGATAGCAACCGCGACGCTTCGACGGATCAACATTCGGCACGTGCAGTCAAGAAGCGAAGATTAGGGGGTGACCATGCACATCTTAAGGGGCTTGAAACATGGGACGAATGGTTGATTTCTTCAAACACGCACTGTTTTTGTTTTTATACAAAATGGACTGATATTCCATGCATATATACATTTTAAGAATCTAATTCTTCTTTTCAAATCTTTCCATGAATTTTTCTGGGACAACAATACATGTTTTAGTAACTATAAACTTTTTTGAATAATCCCCTACCCCCCACCCCACTTAAAGTTACAGTCATGTGTGTTAATGTATGCAAGCATAAATTTACATACACTAATGTGATACCAAAAAAAAAGAAACGGAGGGCATTTTACACCTCATACGCTTAGCTGCGCATGAGTAATAACTCAGACGAGAAAGTTTGAAGTCAGTACCTCTTACGTAGATGTCCCATCTCTGTTTCGCAAAGTAACTCAGCTAGTTGCCTTGCCTTAGTTTAGCAAAACAACAACTTTCTACGTGCATCACGTGCGTTTTTTTTTACATTTCTTAGCTGTCGTTGCACGACTGCTACATAAAACGTCCTAGTTTCCCGCCCCCGCTTTATGAAATAGGTGAACACAACACAAAAATTTTCTTTTTCTTTTTATAAACTTAGATACGGTTCTTTCGAATTCAACCCCTGAAAATTTCGCCAACTTTTGACAAATTAAATGAAATTGAATAAGATCGATGCCCCCCTGGGCCCCTCCCCTGGGTCCGCTACTGATAATAGCTGACTTCCAACTAACTTGCTTCCTACTTCCAATTTGCTTTTTGAAACTAGTCGGTAAAATAGAGCGATTTTCGTATGACCTTGAAAAATGGTTTCGGTAAGTGTTCGTTCTTTGTTTCATCAGCCAATGGATGAAAAGATCAAAACATGGCCTCTTCGCTTTCCCGCCAAAGAAACCCTAATATGGAGAAGGCATTGTTCGATTGGCCAATCGTGTTGTAGTATGACGTCAAAGCGAAGTATCGGTGGATTTCTAGAAAGTTCTCGGGCATGAAGTTTTTTCACCTGAGCGTTCGCTTAACCAATGAAAAGCTAGGCGCGTTTGTCTGTCCGTTCGATAAACCAATCAAATCGCTCTATTTCTGTTCGTTTGTCGTTTCTGTTTTGTTCGCGCGCTTTCATTTCAAGGTCATACGAAAATCGCTCTATTATAATTTAATAATAATGCGCAGCACCAAAAAAGTGCCCTGTCAACTTGTTTTTACTTTTTTTTTTACCAGGTTTGGCGTCTGATCATCGAGGCTTCACTATTTCTAAGTCCGTGAGAACCCTCCTAATTAAACATTACAGACTTTCACAGTTTGTTAGGCAGGATTGTACTTATATCCCGTGCGTGTATTTTGCAGGTGTTTTTGCTGTTTACACTCCATACTAACTGGACTTTATTTTTACCACAGCAATTACCTTACTGGTACTCACTTTCGCCGGGTTTTATTTTCGCGATTTCAATAGGCAAATATGAAAAAGGACATTAAATTTCGCGATTCAAGCGTTTTCAACTTAATTTTAGTTTTCAATCCTCTGAACTGTTTAAAATATCGAGATAAAATGAAACAAGCAAAACGCATACTAACGTTGTTTCACAACAGAAGAAACAGTCACGGAATGGTACGTACCAGTACAACCAGCTAATAACTTCAAGTTATTAGCTGATTTTACTGGTTAAAATTTGTTGACACATGCATGTATCATGTTTAGCCAGTTGTAGATATTACATTTCATTCAATTTTTTTCTGTGATTTGAAGTTTCTATATGGTATTAAATTTCGCGGAGATTTTTATTCGCGGGTCTTTAGTTTAATTACAGTGAAAACCCACCTATAAGAACCTAGAATTTTCGAGAGCAGGCTGAACTGAACAATAGTGGTCGTGTACAAACTCACGAAAAGAACTCAGGAGAAACTGTTCGCCGATTGGGCACAATAATACAAAGCATTTTTTGTGCCCAATCAGAAGCCGGCGCCCGCTTGAATTTTTGGAAATAGTTCGGTGAGAGTCGGTAGCCAGGGGCTCTTTCGCCCGTACTTGAAAACTTTCGTCCCGCCTTTTCTCCCGACCCGACTGACTGCCCCTGGGTCTCCGAAGATGCTAGAGTGATTGTTTTGTGTAAGTACCCATTTTTCTTTGCCAGGCTGAACAGGTTCTTATATTTTTGAGTATTTAAATACTAAATTACGGCATGTAGGTTCCTAATATGCGAGTTTTTACTGTAACATTAAGCTAGGTACAAGGTTAATTCCTTTGATCCATCTTGTGAAACTCCCTGATGAAACTGTTGGGAGAAGCACAACGACGCTGACCAGGTAAGGCACGTGGCTGAGGGGATTGGGGACATCAGACTTCTGAATCTTGTGGACACTTCATTCATTCATTCATTTATTTTTGCCTTTAACAAGAAATACAACAATAGTATACAGAAATACATTACAATAATATACGTACAATATTCCAACTAAATTATAACAAGATCAAATATGGTAAATGCAAGGAAGCCTATATAGAAGCAGGGGGGCTTATAAACTATAGGCTTCCTGGAACTATAGGGTAAACCATACAAGTTAAGGGTATTGAATGAAAATTTCGATTAATTTCGATTAAGAGTCTGATCATGTTTACGTTTGGATGAGGAAAAATGACATTGTTGGTTACGTTCTGGGATCAGTACCCTTCAAAAAAACCCAGCCGTGTGTCTCTTTATATGTAGTATAATTGAAAATCCGTTCAAACGGCACTTAATTCAGAAGGCATACTCAATAGAAATTAGAAATAGGTTCAGAAATTACACTGAACGTCACGTCTTTTGATTAATAAGAATGCAGCCTAGAATAATGTACAACAAAAGTTTTAGCTAGGAAGTCTGCTAAAAAGAATGGCAAATGAATGAAAAATTCGGAAGTCGAAAGTCGGAAGCCGGAAGTCGAAAGTCGAAATCGAATGGGCGGATGTGACAAAAGGAGCTCGAAACTGCCGGGAAGTGGCAGTGGGAAGCGAAAATCATTTTCATTCTCAGATTCTAGTTTCTTTGTGGTCAGCAAGAAAGCCTTAGGACAGATTGGCCCTTTCTGAGCTCATTAAATTATTGCCGACGGCAAGTTCAATCAAAAAGCTCCTTTTCGTCTACGGTAGGTACTTTTTTTTTGCCACAGATATTGACTCTTGGTGTTATTTGGTCCGTAAAGTGCCTTCACTAACTCTGCTTTAATTGATACGCGGTTGTTGTGAGCAACACTGAGGAGAATAGGGCCTCGATAAATCTTGTAGATTGTTGTAAAGAGCTGTTCGACCCATATCGTGGATATGAACGCCTTTTTAGAAATATGTATCCCCTTTAAGTTTAATGAGTTCACGATGTCGCCAAAACCTGGTCTATGAAAGCTACTTTAATTCCTCACTCACTAGTGTTTTAACTTAGCAAACCCAACCCGGGAAAGGGCTGAAACTTCCGCGGGAGGATTTGGTACGCAAAAATGAATTCTAAAATAGATCTCAGTGAACAATAATTCCGTAAAGACAACTAACGATAATGCTGTCCTTTCACAATCATAATCTATCCTTTCTCTTTAACCAAATCATAAATAGGGCGGTGCTCCTAATCGTGTCAGAGATTAAAGGAAATCCTTTTGTCGATGGCACGACATATTATAGGCCTTAAAAAGCCTATAATATCGACATCACAAAACGTAGGTTAAAATGGTGACTGTGAAAAGGCACTCCTGCCGTGCCTTACTCAAGTCAGTAAACTTGCCGATTATTCGCGCAAACGATTGTACCAACGCGAGAACACGTGGCTTAGAAGTGGCCATCATTTGAGTCATCTACACGAGGAAGATAAGACGCGTTTTAGGTAAGACTTAAACTTCCCGTATGAATGGCACATTTCGTTTGGAACAAGACGTGACTTTGCCAACAAGCATCTAAGTAAAAACAGCCTTTATCACCTGTCCTGTTTTTTAGATTAGAGGTGTCTTAGCCAAGTAACGAATAAAAACACGCCCCATGTTAGATTGCCGTTGCTGCTGAAATAAAACCCCTGGGGGGACTCCCTTATAAGGGCTTAATGGGGACGTGCGGCCAGCCAGGGCAGTTGTGTGCTACATGACCCAGCCCGGGTATGTTTTTCGGGATTTTGTCTTAAACAGGGTATCGATTTTATAATTTTTTGACTTAATCACGGTATCGATTTTATTAGCCTGCATGCGCGTATGTTCTACGAATGTCTTAAACAATCAGCGATTTTTGTCTTAAACAGGGTCAGGGTATGAGGCGCCGGGTCTTACCTCCCCACCCAAGGATATATCGAGTACCCCCCGGGGAATAAAAGCGTCTCTATAAGCCACTATGAACGCGCCGTCGCTACTGGCAAAATCTTTACATGAAAACGAGTCGGCCGGGAACTGAATTAAAACGCGATCAAAACGCGAACCATTTATACGAGCTGTTCGCGCCCTATGTAAGGTATTTCGTATAAATAGACCATCGTCATGGTTCGCGTCTAATTTTTCCTTGCATTAATTGCTCTATTGAACCGAAATTGTGATAAAATTGATTTTACCGCTCACCTCAAGCCTGATAAAATTACTGAAAGAAACCTTACTCATCTGTCGTAAACTTTATTAATAATTTTTATTATTCATTCAAAATATTTCCCCAATTCTGATTGGCTAAAAGCACACGCATAATTCAGTTGTTTTCGTTGTGAACTTGAAAAATGGCGGACATTTCACTCCTTTCAAGAGTAAGAACTAGGCGAAAAAATAGCTAAAAACATGGCAAGAACAGTAAGAAGACAACTCGAAGGGCGACATCTGCTATTTGGAGAATATTTGCGGAGCTGAAAAACCCTAAACGTGCACTATCTAAGACGAACTTAACATCGATGGAGGTAAGCATGTTTTAGCCAAGTTTTTAAACTAGGAATTATTTTGAATGAATAATAAAACAATTATTGAATTCGGCTTTCGTATCTTATGAAGAAGATACTGCCTTGACCGATAACACCCTCCTCGATCTCCATAATTCTTCATAAGATACTCAGCCTTACTCATTAATTGTAAACAAGAGAGGATAAAGGGGTTCCCCTTTATCCTCTTTTGATTGTAAAGAATTAAGCAGATCTCGGAAGGTGTTATCCACCTCGGCCGAATCATGAAGCAATTAATGAATTCGCCTTTCGTACGATATGAAGAATTAAGCAGATCTCGGAGGGTGTTATCTACCCCGGCTGATAACACTGATAACATTTGGGGAGGGCAAAATTTTTCCTGAGCCCGCATTTAGGGGAGGGTTACAATTTTCTGGGCGCCTTTGGGCGATATGCGTGTACTAATGGGTTTTGTGTCACTGAAATATTAAGCACTGCTTGTAATACGATGGTCGTGCTAGTAATACTAACAGAATTGCATAATCAAAGCTGAATCGCACGGTTAAAAGCACTCTGTTTGGCTGGGGATAAGGAGTGACTTCACGTGGAATAGCTTGCAATTTGCTTGACTTTGAAAACAGCGCACGGGAATTATGAATAACGAGACTGAGAACTGAAAGCTCAACAAAATAGACGTATGAATTAATTGCGTTCGATCCAGAGAATGCAGGATGTGTTGTTTCCGAGAGTCCAATTTTCAATTTTTTTTCCGGGGGAGCATGCCCCCGAACCCCCCTATATAATTCTTGCATTCGGGGCTGACAGTGTACACTTGTTTCTCCAGTGACACTAGTGCTTAATGTTCAGTTACAAAAAACTCCATACCTGGACAAAATGAATGATGATACCGAGAAACAGTGGTCCAAAATCTACATAATTCTGGATGAAAACAGACTTTTGGACACCAAAGAAACTATACAAAACAAGACTAAAGCTGCAGTAAAACGGTCAACAAAAAACGTTTAACTTCAGTTTGAAACATTGCTGCAAACCAAGTTGAATAGCAATGTTACGCGTTTTACCACCCATGTTCGACCCTGTCTTGCAAGAAATAAGGTTGCAAGCTTTGTTTTCGTCGGTGGTAAAACAAGCAACATCACTATTCAACTCATTTTGCAGGCATGTTGCAAAAGCGTGATGCACGTGCAAAGTTGTTGTTTTGTCAGTCTAAAACCTACTGCCTTTTTGCCGTTGTCTTCAACGTCGTTGACGTTGCTTAAGTTCCTTATCATATAAACGGAGAGACTTTCAATCACTGAGCACTCCCTAAAAGTGGAAACTGAAATATAAAGTTGACGCTTATCATCTAATGCCAACAAAAACGACACTACATGATTAAATCGGTGTAAAAATATTCTGCAAAGATAAGATTGAACAAGTAGTTTGGAGCCCAGGGTTGCCGCCAGATTCAGCTGGAGTCCATGATCGAGCTGAATTGGAAAATATCAGAGATGGCCTGAATTCGAAATCGATTGAGTTCGAGTTCAATTTCAATGTTAAGGACGTGTATGAGTTTGATTTAGGCCAGGCTATGAGTTTGAGATCAAGTGAGCTATCTTTAATGGAGTGTGCAAACTTGCGCACTTCCACTATTTACCATGTTTTAGTTAAGAGGATACTCAAGTCAACGATAGTGGTTTCTCTTGCACTTACACAGCAGGCAAAACTTTGAACAAATGAATGTGATTTTAAATCTGAAGATCGTAGACAAAAGCACCTCATACTATATATTAGACCGTCTACAGACTGGATTTAACTTTTGTATCGTGGATGAAATCCTTAAGTGAAAAGCTGTTGTACTGACTTGTGTCGCTATTCATGCAAATCCGTAAGTGTGACCTTTCAAATGAAAACTACTAAGCAGTACTTTCCTATGGTACTGTTTGTTATGCTGTACAGGTTGTTCTAACTTTGACGTCTGTGAATGAAATCCTTAAGTATGACAATTCAAATGAAAGCTACTGAGCAATACTTTCATTATGCTGTACAAGGTGGTTCGAACTTTTGAGTCTGCGGATGAAATCCTATGGCGTGACCATTCAAGTGAAACTTCTATCAGCAGTACTTTCACATGTTACTCTTAGTTTTTCAACATTTAAAAGATGAAATTTGAAATCTTTGTTGAATTTTGTCCGAATCACGAGTTTCAGGTTACCGGCTACCTTCAGAAACGTCGGATGATCATGTTTTAAGAAACAAAGAATTCAAAGAAACATTTTTGATGCTAACGCATGCGCAACATCCCTCAAAATGCTAGGTCAATCAAACAAATTCCCTTTGAGTTTTTGCTTTCGAAACCTGATTCAGACGCTCGAATCAGTCAGTTCCGCAAACATCTTAAGTTTGAACTTGACCGCCCGGAAATTTAAGTTGACATGGGACCGGATCTTAAACAGCAGAAAACTGGCCAATTATATTGATCTCAGTCAGAAAGAACTTTAATGTTCTCACAGACACCAAATCCAGAGAATTCCAGTACAGAATTTTAAACAGGTACTTGACAACAAACTCTTTTCTTTATAAAATTGGTCTAGCGCGAATTCACCATCATGTACATTTTGTAAACAAGAGAGCGAATCCCTTGTGCATTTATTAATTACATGTTCCTACATGCATGCATGCACTAAGAGTTTCTGGTCGGACTTTATTACTTGGAGTAATCAATTAAACATACCCTTAAGAGACCTTTCAGACAGCGATATACTTTTTGGATTTTGGCAAAGGATAGAAGACTACTTGTTTACTAATCACATGTTAGTCTTAGCTAAGCAACATATTTATGATTGTCGTAACAAATGTACTTATCCTTCCTTTACAATTTTCTTAAATAACGTCAGTTATGTTTATCAGTTAGAAAAGAAACTTATGTATTCAAGTAACAAAGTTGCCGATCAGGAAAATAAATGGGAAAAGTTTCAGTTACTCTGCCGTGGTAGCGAGAATTAAAATGCAAAAAAACTTATATTCTATTTTATAGTGGTAATTGTACCTAAACTGATTCTTTGTATTAGCCATTATTTTATGTATAGTAGGAAGTATATTTTGTGTGCTTGTAGTAGTAGGTTATTGGTATAGATGTAATAGTGCATGTTTAAATAATAATAATAATAAAAAAAAGAAAAAAATCTTTCTCTCTTTCAGAAATTAACGCGAACCGTAAGAACAACATATAGTAAGTTTAGCTAAAAGTTATAAAAATACGCTGTTTATTAGGAGACTTTTATTTACACACACACACAAAGCTTTACCCAGTTTTGAATCAGAAGCGTCCCAAAAGATATTTAAAAAGACATTGAAAAATATAAAGAAAAGAAACAAGTTTTCTTTTGAACGCTTTCTCAGGGAAATCTTTTTTCACCTCGTTTGCAGACTTTCTCTAACTGAGAAGCCACAGAGCCAATTCGATTAAAAAAAGTGAAATTAAAAGTTGACGATTTAAACGTTTTAGATAATATGATGAAACCCTGAAAGGGAAGTCAAGGTTAAAAGTGGACATTTGTTCTGATATTTTACCAAGTTTTGCCGAGAAAGGGATGTATTTTTTCTCCTAGCTTTTGTTGACCTTATGATAAATCATAGATGAACCTTACGTGACAAAAGCCTAAGAGAGAAAGCTGAAGTTGAACACCCATGCTCTATATCTCGAAAGTTCAAGTTTTGTCAAAATTAAGGTGTTTTCGTTATTGTGTTTTTTATCCGCAAAACAACCCCCGGGTTTAATTGAAACAAAACCATAACGCATTGATCACGGCATTTGAACGCTCTCCAACTTAACCACATCTTTTTGAAAATGGCTTTTGACTTATGTGACGTCAATAAAGAGTAATAAAATTTCCCTTTCTTTCACATATGAAAAACCTTTTGTATGCAAATAAAGGATTTTATTCGTAACTTGTTTTTTAAATCACATTTTCAAGAAAACAAGCTTAATAAGTTTTCTTCATAGCTGAGTTTAGAAAACACAAACATGAAGAGAATCAACATTTGTGTTTATTTATCTGGTTAGTTTTTGTTTACTCTGCCGCGCTATTACGTTTTCTGCAAATAATCACGTGATTTTAGCTTTACGAAGGCGGAAATCAATGGAGAGGCCAATCTAGAGCCAGGCCTCTTCGGGTTTCAAGGATCAGCTAGTTTTACCGTGTAAAACAGTATTCTAACCTCATCATTTTCTGAGGCATTTAAATATCACAAATGATATTGTCATCCGCTTTTTTCTTCTTTTCATTGTGTTGAAAAAAATCACATGTATCTGCTCTTGATCTTCTAAGTGGAATAAAAGCTCTAAACAACTTAAACTCGGCTGTTTTTCTTTTTAAGGCTGCTTGACGTAATGATGTCATGCTTCTGTTAAACCTTTGGGCAGAAATGAGCCAATCAGATTCTTTGACTGCTTTCGATAGGTGAATTAGTGTTAAACTAAAAGGAAGCAATTTGTTTCATAACATTTTTCTTACATTTACTTAGAGATTCAATAGCACTTAAAATGATTACCTCAAATTAAAAAACACGCCATCTTTACAATTTAACATGGGAATGTGGAGAACAACCGTCATACAGTTCACCTTACTGTTTCGAAAAATTTTTCTTTTTTTGCTGGAATTTTCTGAAGCACAGTTTTAAAACCCCGAACAACTATTTTTTACCTGGTTCGTCCTCTTCTCCTTGGAGATTTGTCAATAACTTTCAATTATGGGTAAACTTTGGGGGATGTTTGTTGAAAGCTTGAATTATCAAGATAACGGGCTAGCAAAAAGAACAATGAGTACTGTTTAGCCCATGTCTGTATCTCATTAACAATGCAGATATATGCTTTTTCTTCAGAATAAACCCACTCCTTTTTGAGAAAGCATATCCTTTTTATCAAAAATCATAACTACGATAAAATTTTCAGTTAAACTTTACAAACCAGGGCACCAACGAGGTACGTGCCCACTCGACTTTATGTATGCATGTTCTGCTTAAATTAATCCCAAATCTCACAGTTCGGATCAGCTGAAAAGGTGTTACAAAAAACTTATACTTTCAACCTTATCTTTCGACTACATGTGGCCCATTGTTTCAGTGTAGTTTTCTACATAATCGCCAGATGTCAGCAAATAAAATTAGCTACTCACAAACCACAACAGTCTGGAAATATCGCCTACAGGAAAGCAAACCTACGCGAAGATCAACCTTGAGATGCTTGTGGGAGGGTAGCAAGACCCCTTTCCAACTTTGCAGCGAGGGTTATCATGTTTTTCGTTCTTTCTTGATCGTAAAGCGATTATTTTTAAACGTTTGACGCGCACAATACTTCATCAGCTTTAAATCATTAATATGTTTAAGCACACACAAAGATGACAACTCCATAAGTTATGTGTTCGGGAACAAATCAGCTTACAATGAAGAGCTGCCACTCTACAATAAGGCCAACGTGTAAAAAGCCGGGAATCATTAGCGTTTCACCGAGAGCCGCTAATTAGAGACTAAGGGCAAAAACCATTCATAGAGGCTAGTTGTGCCGTCAGAGTATTGTATGATATTTCTATGATGAATTGAACGCAGGTGCGGAGTTACAAACGTTACCGAGGCTGCCTCCTGGTTCGCCACGAACCTTTGTCCGCCCCTAAATGCTCCATTCTCGCAAGTATTGTCTGCTAGCGGCTCGCAAATGTCACGGCAAAGTCAGTTCTAGGCGGATTTCAAACCGCACAACCCCGTCTTCCACCGAAATCTGAAAAGAAGGAAAGGGCCCGCGCATGCGCATAAATTACTAGATATATGTTCGGTGAAGGAGGTGTTTTTACAGTGGAAGAGCAATGATTTGATAGACCTTCTAAGGCTAAGATAAAAGGCGCCAAGCGTGGCTCTGAGGCAGTTTTCGTTGATCAGAGACGACGCAGTCCCAGTTGCAAATTTCCTCAAACATGCAAATTTACTTTTTAGGGCTTTTTAACAAAAACAGACGAAATAGGAGCTGTTCTATTTAGCATTGGATTTCCAATTAGCCCGGCAAATGTGGACGTTTTGGAGAGAGTACATGTCAGAAATCCATGTTTTAAACATGACACTCGGAAGTTTCATCTTAGTGACGCGCTAGGGAGGGAGAAAATTGGTTAATTTTTGCTTTGTGGCTTTCCTTATTAGCTGTAGTCTTTTCAAAGGATCCAATGAATCTTTGTTATGTAGCGTGCAAGCGTTAATCAGCTAAAGTGCACGTGCTTTTTTTAAAACACAATTTGCATTGTGAATGTCATTATGATCATCGATTTACTTGTCTATAAAATCTCAGAGTGAGGGACGTATATTTATTTCATTTTTTTCGAGGCGTGGCCGTTCGAGGCCATTGTTTACAATCCTTCCTTTTCAGCCACGTGTTCCGCGAATATCATACAAAACTGGCCCAGTGTCCACTTGCAAACACCACAACACACTGATTTCTTCGAGGTACGAGTTCGCCCAATAAACACAAATCTAGAAATATTTTACAGACCGGCTGCTGTAGCTCTTAACAGGTAAGCGGGTTAACAGATTGTTTAACGCCTTAAATATTTAGAAAAATTCTAACAGGTAAAGTGGTGAAATCTAATTATAACAGGTACTTTTCCTCAGCTTATGTTTCTTGGTTTTGCTTAGATGATGTGCACTTTGACTCGTGAACTAAGTCATAATACTTTGTTGTCTTTAAGTCTTATGTGCAAGAGAGCACACCGATGAAATATAATTGTTATTTTTTTACGAATGTTCTTCAGGTTTTTTTCTTTATCTTCTAGGTGTCTGGGAATTATTTTTGATATGAGCGCACAGGAATCTAGGATTGATCATCCGCAGAGACCGAATCAAGCTAGAAAGATGCCTTCCGTTTCCAAGAATGTTGTTAAACAAGCAGGAGTTAAAAAATCAAATGCCAGGTCAATAACTACGGGTATGGAGGAGATTGAGACCAAATTTCTAACTGGAGGTGTAGACACTGTTTCAATGGATCAAAAGTGGTCAAAAACAGAGAACAATTGGCAAGCTGAGACAAGATCTCGTTCGGGTGGCGTTAGAACAACACGTCAAATCAGGCGTAACGAGAGAGAACGTGGAAGAAAGGCTCGTTTAAACGCGGCTTTTCAAGTTTTACGCTCCGTCGTACCAAGGACTAGTATGAATTCGTCAGGAACCGTAAGCGAACGAAAAATGACTCAAGTGGAGATCCTTCGCCTAGCAAAAAACTATATTTCCAGTCTCACTGAAATCCTCAGAGAAGACAACAGATATAATCTCGGATCGTTTAATGCCTGAAATGTTCATGATTGTCATTGTAAAACGGTGAAGGATTGGCACTTTTGGTCGAAAGGACGAAAATGCGAAGAATGGGGACACTGACGGCGCTGAAAATCGGTACAAGATCAGCTGCTTTATTCAGAGAATTATGGTGGTATAATTCGCGCCCATTCGTTAAGTTTGATCATTCGTATTGCTAATTAGCATCTCGTTTACACGTCATTGGTATCGTTTTGTAAATAGTGGCAATGATATTAATATCTTTAAGAATGACTCTTTAAAGAGATAATATAGAATTTAATATACTGCCGTGCGATTAAACTTTGTTAAGCGAGCCGTTTCGTTTGAGGAAGTTCCGCGTAAAATTAAATTTTTCACAAGTTAACGCTACATTGTAACGAATATTCATAAAAGACGTATTAATTGTATAGTAAATTAAAAAAAAACATCTATCAACAAAATGGAATCGTCAACAATGGCCTTATAGAAAATTTTTAACTACGTGATGTTGTCAAACTCATATTAATCTTAAAGTGACGCCGAAAACAAGAAGCTATGACGCACTTCGATCATTTAATCGTAACTGTGACCTTTTTCTAAGCGGAGAGTTTGTTTAATGATATAAAACAAGTGAATCGATCACGAATAAACCGAAACTTTTTAAAAAGCCAAAGATATTGCTTTGTGTTTTAATTTCAGGTTTGTTATCGGTCTACTTTTGTATGATTTCAATCACTCTTTATCAACGCTCAGGTTGCTAGTAAATTTGATAAAAATTCTCTAATTAAAAGTAAGAGCTTTTCAAGCACAGCGGGGTCTCCTTGTTAAATTTATTGCTCTGCTGATCCGCATTATATTCTTGAAAAAGAAGATTTTCCCGAAAGGTTTTAAAAATGTGTATGTAAATAAAATGGCGGTTACAAAGTGCCTATTAGATCTCGCACAGTTTGAGTAGTCTAAATAATGCTTTTGAAGATAAAGAAAAAAAGACACTTGTCTGGGACCCAAATCCTATTGTATCTTGCGTTCGCGTTCGATAATGAAATCTTTAAATCTAAATAGTTTTTGAAGTTTGTTATTAGGTTTTACCGCGAATTACATCTGTATTATGCTGACATTAGCAGACCCCCTGAGGCACGTGGACACCAGCATCTGTACGCCGGGTAAATGGCAAGTTTTCCTTCCCGTTTTTAGTTTCCTTTTGTGTCTGCTTACTGCAGCATTCACTGTAGTTGGGACGTTGTATACGTGCAAAAGTGCAAAAGGTATCTCTGGCGATATTCAAAAGTTCGTGATGATCGGAGAACACATCCTTTCTTCTAAAAAGACAAAGGGAGTTTACTTCGACACTTTATAATGAACGTTAATATAACGTTTATTAGGATGTCTATGTAAACACTTGCATTCAGGGGCGTAGCGTCCTTATATGCACATACGCCCGTGCGTACAGCTGAAATCTGGAAAATATATACTTTTTCATTTCCTGAAAGCACTTTTATCATTAAATCGGGATGATTGATAAATCTTTCGCATTATATTGGTGTCTTTACCCATCTGAAGTGTAGATACCTCGCCCTTTGCTTGTAACCTCCTTGGTAGCGTCACTGTTTTACCTTTTTCCCGTAAACATCACACCTTACCGATTATTGCATTTTCCTTCATATTTATTTACTGAAAATGGCCTGCGGAAAACGCAGGAAATGGCATTTATGACCCTCTAAATTTGAAACATTTTCTGGGGAGCACTGTTACCGACGCAAAATTGGATCTTTATCTTTTATCCACCTTTAAGTGTGATCAAATTGATCAAAGAGACACTGACTCGACTAACTCCAATTGGGAATAACGAAGCTCGTCTATTCAAGAAAGGTGGTCAGTAAATTTCTAGAAAAACAAGGCGGACACGCATTTTCCCAAAGAACTGTGTTTGTCAGACATAGGCGTACGGGAAATTTTTTGCCAGGGAGGGCGGTAAACCATTTGCCCAAAAACATCTCGCAAGTTGGCCAAATTTTTACGAAAGAGTCGAAAAGAAATGAGGGCCATATTGCAACAACATAGGCCGTCCTGGCATGTGAAGGTGGCTCGATACAGTTTTTCAGGGTCAATACCAAGTCTGAGCATAAACTACGTCGCCATAAACAAACATTTGGATAAATTGAGACCACAGTTGTATTAATTACCTATTTTACTTCAGCAATGATTCTCGGGACGGGAACCTTACAAAATCGTTCACAGGAGCTTTTTTCTCCAATACGGTCGCCTCGATGTTCGTGAAGTTTAAGCAAAACCTTAAGAGCGTTATCGAGATATTTTGCAATGAAGTTTTTATTATTAGAAATACGGTAAGAAAAGGGAAATCTTGATTTTTGGCCGTTATCTGTGGAAAACGAAGCGCTTTGACCTGCAATTTCACCTCATAGTAGTTTTAATATTTTTAAGATGAAAATCTTTTTAAGATGTGTGAAAGATCGTGGAGATAGCTCTGCTTGATTGCTAGAATCGAAAGAACGATTTGAGTAGTATGTATCGAGACACTCTTGTTAGCGGTTTTGCAAACATTTCGGTGTACTTTAGCAAATTAGCGAATAATTTTATACCGCTCGATAGATTTTTTAAACGAATTAATATTCTTCTCGTAATTCAAACTGAGAATTAGTCAGCCACTTCTTCATTTTCATACCCATTGTAGCCTGCGTAGCAAGCGTTTCCAGTCAAACTCGCGCGGAAACGCTTGCTATGCAGGCAATACCCATTGCTAAATGCTATCTGCCATACACTGTTCGTTGAGTGGAGATGATTCTAGAAAGTTATCCGAATGTTTATTTTAATCAGCTAGTGCAGTGCAGTATAGTGCCCAACCAAAAAAAAACTGCAAATGTAAATTACTCATCACATGCTAAGCAACCACTGTATGTACCTGGATTATTACGCCTTCTTCAGGTTAATATTCAGGTCTTTAAAATAATTTTAAAAAATGGAGACGTCTTTAAAAACTGGCTTTGCCCAAATTTTCTCTTGCTGCCCAAAATTTGGGGGGGCTGCAGCCCCCCTTGCCCCCCCGGCCCGTACGCCTATGTTGTCAGAGAATTCGAATGAGAAACGAAACGTCCACTTTCAGGGCTTGGCTTTAAGGTGACAGAGTCCTCCCCGCTTATAAGAAAGGACAAGTTCTGTTCAGTGTCTGCTACTGGATCAAGAGGTCAGTTTTAAGCAAACTCTCGGAAGAAAAGCAAACACCGATGACAATTCTAGCAAATTTCCATGACATGCTTGACAAAACTCATCTCAAGCTGAGATCCTTCAGTCTTTTTTCGAGGCATGTCATTTCAATACTTAACGTACGAGTGGGTATTCTTAATAATTCTGCAAGGGGATTCTGATATAATAATCGAAAACGAGTTGAAACGTTGAAAGCTTTGTTGATAATAACGGTTCCATTATGAAGTTTAGCTAGTTCATGAGCAATCTCAAATAATTTGAAAAAAAAAAAAATGAAAATAGGACATAACGCGATCAAAACCACCAAATGATAAAGACAACCAGTATCGCAGTATGCTATTTTCCATACATGATCGAGGATTTGAACTCGGTAGAGTACTAAGCCTGCGTGGTCGCAGTCTCGAACGGTTCCAGCAACTCTCCCCTCGAACGCCTGGCACGCAGGCTAGAAGAAGAGGGGAATCTCACATCTGACTTAAATCGTATTAAACTATAACAATTGAATAAAGATTACTTACTTTACCGATGCGTTGACTTTTGGCGGCCATTTTGAAATTTGCGATCAGCAGCTGCAAGAGCAAGGCCTGGTACCGAGCTGGGACAGTCCAAAGGTCGGTACACTCTCGGAAGATCCGAGTTGCTCCGAAGCACGCGTGTCAGGATTGGATCTTTCGCCAAAGCCACGAGCGGCGAAGACGATCGAAAGCGGAAATCGCTCTTGAAAAGGATCTATAGCACCCAGTCTTCACAGTGGCCTGATTGTTGTTATGCGACAAGATTTGAGATAATTTAGCTTAGAATGGCTTCATCCAGGGCTGGATGTAGTCTAGAATTTACCTTTAATGCCAGGAGCGCTAATATTAGCATTTTTCCTAGAGAAGCCCTCCTAAGCTGACCAATACCCCAGAAAGGTTTTGTCACGATAGTCTACTGTCAAGACACAATAGAGCTATTCTTTTTTTGGAGGGGGAAGAAAATGAGACAAGAGCTGCACCACCTCCTTATCAATTTTAAGGTTTATTTACAGTAACTGTATTTGGGAAAACGTAGGGCAGTTATGAGGTAGCGAAGTGGCAAGTACACTCCTGAATAAAAATCATACTTTATAATCTTAAATGAACCAAGGGTTATGAGAAGTCAGTGGTAATATGGCATTGTTAGATTAGAAATAAAAGGGAAATAATACGTTTTAAAGTAGTTTTCGCTGCGCGAATGTTGAAGGACATAATTTAGAGCACTGTTGGTAAGAGTGCCTTTAGGTTTTGTTAGAACTCCTATCGGGGGTAGAAGCGGAATCATTTGAATCTTGATATTCATGATTCCTGCTGTTTTTGCCTCGATGATTCATGATTCCTACAATGATTTTCTTCCAGATTCATTATTCACGAAGACTATTGATCACTTATTGACTTAATGATTTTCTCAGTGGCAACTAAGTCTCATTTTGTATAGTTTCTTCGGCGTTCAAACTTCTACTTCATCCAGACTCGGTATCATCATTTGTTTGGTCTAGGTATGGAGGTTGTTTTTGTAACTGAAAGTTAAGCACCAGGTTACTGGAGAAACAAACAGACTATCAGGCCCGATTCCACGAATTATATAGGGGGGTCCGGGGGCATGCTCCCCTGGAAACATTTTGGAAAATTGGACTCTCGGAAACGCGATATCCTCCATTCCCTGGATCGAACGCAACGAATTTATACGTGTATTTTGTTGAGCTTTTGTCTGAGTCGCATTATTCATGATTCCCGAGCCGAAGTGCAAAGATTCATAATTCCCAAGTTTTTAAAAGAAAGATTCAAGATTCTTACATATTTTGTAAGTATGATTCATGATTCATGATTCCGCTTCCACTCCCGAAACTCCTAGGTACATGTATAGTGACCAACGAATGAAAAACCCTGGCGTAAGCGGGCTCCTCTTGAAACAATTTTCTCACACTGAGTGTGACAAAACATCAAGTGGAAGTCTGTGGCAAAGTCTGGTAGAATTTGCAACTTCCACTCGGCCAAAAAAGGGCAAAAAATAAAATAATAACCATGATAATAATAGCGGCATCCTAAGGAGTCTCCTTCGCAGCCATTTTTGTGTCGTCACACAACGCTTCTTCCTGGGGAAAGCATTGCGTGACAACACAAAAAAATGGCTGGGAAGGAGACTTGGGCTATGTTCACACAGCACCCGACGAATTTTCTATCGGTTGAAAATTCGTGCGTTTAGGCGTTCCGTTCACAAGGATGAAAAAATTTAGACGTTTAGCCGTTCAAAGTTCGCTACGAACACAGCGAAAATGTTGAACGGTCCCGTGTAAACGCAACCGTAAAACAGTCCCAGCCGCCTCCTTCAAATAAAGACCCACTTTGGTCAATGTTCAATAGACTCCAAGAGAAATTGTTTTACCAACTTGAGTATCATCTTGGTTCTTTTCTTTTGGTGTTTAACTTAGTTCAGTGTCTTTAACCAAATCTCATTGTTCTTAAATTTTTCACATCTCTTTATCACGCAGGTCCCTTCAACAGTCCACGTTTTACATTGGTGGCGCAATCACTCCACAAACATCCCCTCTGAGGGCTTAACTTCAGTCATCCAGTTTTACAAACACTTTCGGTCTGGAGAATATTTTTATAGCGTCCTCTATTTCAGCAAGTTTTCTTTCCAGTTCTGCTTTTATTGTCTTCACTCGAAGCGTATCCACTCGAACTGGAAGTGCGTTTAATTGGGTGAGAAGCTCGGCTTGGCCTTTAAATAAATTAAAAAATGAATAAATAAATGAAAATATAAGAATGAATGCAGGAAAAGGAGCAAGTTACAAAGTAAAAGTTTTTGGGGCTGTTTAAATTGAGGCAAAAGAGTTGGTCCAACTTAATCCAACATTGTTTGGTACAACATGTTAAAAGATTCGCCCCGTGTAAGGAAATTTAAGACAGCCTTGGATTCTGGATTCCACGCCGTGGATTCCGCATTCTGTGTCAGTGAGAACTTGGATTCTGGATCCCATTCCTTGACCTGCATTTTGGATTCCAAAGTCCACAATTCCAGATTTCACAACCAAAAGTTTATGGATTCCGGATTCTGCAGGCAAAAATTTTGCAGATTTTGGAATCCAGAATCCCTTACATGGGACGAAAAGATAAATTTGAACACCGTGAGAGGATTTGAATGACGTAAAACTTGCGCCCATTTAAATGTATCTAACGAGGTGGATGAAGGACGTTAAATCAGGCATTTTTCTAGCTCCAATCTGCTCTTTGGAAACCTGCAGAAGATCCCACACCTATTTGAAAGGTTGTTTTTGATTAGCTGCGATCACAATAACATTGCCCCTATCCCTGAAAACAGTGGAGGTGCAGATTAAAGGGGACCAGTGAAATAACCATAACAAGCACTTTAAAAAAGGCCACAAGGCCAAGATTATGTCTGTTGGGAAGGGCAAAGTGTATGTCTTGTGGGTCAAATTGCTCTGCGCTCCACTTTTATTTTCCTTCGGTTTTTACTCATTAATAACATTACTTAAGTAGGTGAAACATGATCGTCGGTCTGAAAGTATCAACAAGAACGGTCCTATTCAAGATTACGTTCACCCAGATGATCATGTTCCACCAACTTTTGAAATAACTCCTGGGTTCAAACCTTTCACAATAACATTACTGTATAACACACAAAGGAGTATCAAATTTGAACTAAGAATAAACTTTCCCTGCTAGCAGTCAGGTCTCCTGCTAGCAGAAAAAGAATAAATTTGACCTACAACATAAATGTAACCCTTGGAAAAGTTCACCCTACCCTGTCTTGAGAAACCGAGCTCCCCGTCTCCCTGGGGAGCTTTGTTACTTACTTGTTTGCAGGTTAACGAGAGTCTGTCGTTGTTCGTCGCGAGGCATGAGTGCATGACCAGCTGGAACACTGGGGTCTGGCATGTTGGCAATTCTCTCTGCTTCTTCTTGCTTCCACTGATCTTGCCGAACTTTGAGACTTAACAACAACAACAAAAATGTCCAGTTAATACTGCAAGACAAGGCATTGTCTCCACAGTTTCAGTTAAGAGGCTGGTACTACACCAGACTATTAAAATGGAGGTTCGTGGCAGATGCAGTGCTCGACCTTAGCGGTAGTCCACTAGTCCTGGACTAGTGCAAAATTCTTCTGGACTAGTAGAAACTTAGAACCACTAGTCACACGACTAGTAACTACTTATTAAATTGTGGGTTAGCCTGGCCAATGTCTGTAACTCTTCTTTGACTCTCTGGCAGTGGTATTATGAAGTTTCACGATGACATCAATGAAATTTAATCGTAAAAAGATATTGCAAATAATATTGTCATGCTGCCATCAGGAAGGACTACCATAGATTTACTCAGGACTAGTACATTTTTAGTTCAACTAGTCCCAGGACCAGCGATTTAAAAAGTTAAGGTCGAGCACTGAGATGCCTTGTACTTTAAGACAAACAGATGAGTTTACATTGTTTACTTTTAAGATAAATCGGAGAACTCCCATTCAAGAACAAAGAAATTATTAAGCTATATAAGACTTAGTGAGAGTTTATAGACAAGCGACATTAATGGTAATTTCAAGTTACCTTGAGAATCAGCTTAAAAATTAACATATCATCCCTGTCCAGTGTCTGCAGAGTGCAGTCATGAAAAAAAAAACTTTAACCTTCATGGTGGGTGTAAAAGGGGAAGAAGAGGGAGGCACAAATTAATGAGAAAAGAGAGCTGTTTCTCTTCTAGAGACATTAAAATCATTTTCCATCTCAGATGACTTAACATCTCTAGCAAAAATGGCCCCTCTTTCTTATTTTAAACCTATCACCTCCTCTTTTAAATCTGCTTTGTGCGCCATGACCAACTTGGCCTGCATCACAGACGTAACTTGACTCTGGTTAGTAACATGTGTGAAGCAGCGTTAATATCCTTGTTCTGGACCTCTAGCAGACTCAAAGCATTACCGCAAATGTGTTTTGAATTTCCCTTCAACCTTATAAGCAAATTAACAATGGATTTTTTAACAGGCCAATCATGGCACATACTCAAATCCTCCTACACAGGAAGGGGCCCGGGACAAGGATTTTGGTGCTGTTTTGCAGATGGACTTAACCAGAAGTTAACTTCCATCAGTGGTGCAGGCTATGACAAACTTTAATAGATCATTTCTAAGTAAATTGGCTGCTGGTTACAGTCCAGGTTACTTACTATTTGGGTACTTTTCCTTTCTTGTAACGTTTTTCAGCCTGTTCCTTTTTAGCTGCAAGTTGCTCTGCTGCTATAACTGAGGGTGGGCGGGGTCTGAGAGGGGAGGGAGCTCTGCGAATATTATCACCAACATGATTTATGTTTCTGACTTTTGGCTTGTGCTGAAACGAACGCATAAACAGATCACAAAAAGTACATACACTAACAGAGTAAATAGATTCATTAGAGACCCTAACATAGAGATTTTTCTGCAATTCCCACAAACCACAAACATCAAGAAGTCACATGACTAGTGCTTTAACGTCAGGTTTGTGGTTTGATGTTCCGTTTGTTATGCCTACAGTAAACTCTAGAGGTAAGTGATTTATTGCAGGGATTTTTGCATCCTAAAACATCACAATCCCACATCTGAGAGAATATGGTACTTTTTCAGGCGCGAATCCAGGATTTTGAAATGGGGGGTGAATTTTTGTAATAATGTAATAAAACCAAAGCCTGATTGAGGTGTTTGAGGTCAGCATGATTGAAGAGGGGCTTAGAAAAAGAGGGGTGAAAATTCACCCATTTCACCTCCCCTGGATCCGCGCCTGTATTTGGAACTCTTTTGCTTATTAATTATTGAATTCATTTTTATCAAAAAGCAATTTTGAAAAAAAAATTCTCAGCTAAACTAGAAGTCAACAAATGATTGAAAACAAACAGGTCAAGCAGCGAGCTACATGTACCACCCATCAATCTTAAGTCCCAAATATGAGCAGATGGCTATTGTGAAACCGTTAACCACAAACTGCCGTTTGCTGTTAGATGGCCAAACCTCGACCTTAAGGTCTCTTAACTTAAACATATACGGTAAAATATATACCGGAAATACAGTTACCAACCAAAACGCGAAGACATAGTGGTCCCTTATGAGAATTGAGCCAAAGGGTTCACTTTTGAGAAGAGGTCCCAATGTGTCTACTTTTTGGCAGATAATTTATTACATGCATTTTCAAAGTAATGAGATACGTGTAGTTCCATATGTTGTCTCTGAAAGTTCGTTGTATACTCTAGGTGGCAGAGTACATACAATGAGCAGAGAATTTTGGTGGTTTGGATCAGTGGTGGTCTAACCTGTAATCCGGCAATTTTTATCAGACGGAGAGGGGAAAAAAGAATATAGGGATGTAGATATAAGGAGAGCATGATCGCGGGCTAAAGGGCCATGGTCACACATAGTGGTTTGACTGTACAGTGTAGATTGCGCCTTCACAATTTGCGTTTTTCACTGCTGTCAATCATAATTATGATCACAAGCAACGAACCTTGAAGCACAGAAACACACCAAACGGATCGAAATCCAGACAAACAATCACAGGCCACAAACCGTGACCTTTTGAACCCATTTAAGTAAGAGTTTCATAACTGAGGTCCATTACGATGATTGACAGCAGCAAAAAATGCAAACGTCAGTTGGCTTTTGAACTTCAGGGTTCGCGTTTTTTGAAAAGCGTGCAGTAAATCTTGCAGTACTAAACTGAATTAAGTTAAAACTTTTTAAAAAAATTTAAAGAAAATAGGTAAATAAAATGTAGTTAATCAATGTAATAGGTACTAAGTACTAAACAAGAGGTAAGAAGATAACACACGTAAAAGTATGATTGAAATTTGCTCAGCTACATCTGCATTGACCTATTTACGATGACTACATTGTACATAATAATTATATACCTTTTAACACATAAAACTATGATTAAAATTCTATTGGTTACATATTGTCCTATTTACAATGACTACAGGGTGTATATGTGAAACAATTCTTCATTGTGTTGGTTTTACGTAATAGGCATCCAAAACTTATGAGTACTCCAGAGATATTCAGTACACATATTTGGCAAGGGTAGATTTGACGTAGCTTGTGATCATAATCGTATTTAATTATGTTGGCAAACAGCTTACATGTACGCTGATATACAAGTTGTTACTTCAATGATCTGTGAGGCTACTAAGGTTTGCGGCTGACAAAGCATCCCTAAAGGGCTCACAATGGTAAATAATCCTTAATAAGTGCTTCGATCTGCAGACATTCAAACTCATCCGAGAGAATACACCAGATGGCCATGGTGAAAGAATGTGACCATGGTGAAAGAATGTGCATATGTTAGGGCATATGCAGGTGGTGTAAAATGTCACAAGATACAGTATTTGGATGCAACCTTTGCCCTTTTTAAGTGCCTGAGAAACACAACAGCAACTTTGACATCTGCACATGACAAAGAATTAACAGTGCTTTTAATCAAAGGATCACAATGAGATGTTGTCCAATTTTTATATCATTTGCTAGTTCCACTAATTCCAAGCTTTTAAATTACTACAAACCTCTTTAGCAATAGTTGCCTTGGGAACAGTAAGCTTCATCTCACGTGGAATAACAGGCTCACAAGATGTAGATCGATCTTTAACTGGGGGTCCATTTCTTGAGCCAGCTCGGAGAAAAGCTGCAGAGTTTGATCGCTGTGGTGGTGGGGGAGCCTAATAAGAATGAATAGACTTAAGGACCAGGTATGTACTGTTTTATAATAACATGACTTAAATCTAATTTACGATTGTTGAATTTTTCCACAAGACTATATCTCATTCAGGGCAGTTCCGTGATGATGGGCACAGTTACACAGCAGATTATTGTTATTTTAGAACAAGAGTGAAAATATCTTCTGGTCAGCAAAATTGACAGACGAGTACTGACAATAACTAGAGAGTACTTTGGTTTTTAAGGATACTAGTCTGTTACTTGTCTATATTTCCTTCTTAAAAATGTGAAAAGTTAAAAAGTACAGAATGTAAATTTTGCAGTTTTCTATAATATTAGTAACATTAATTTTATTAACCTAAACCTTGGTGCTGACATTATTTTGTCATATGCTCAGTTTTACTGTTGTTTCAACACTAAAATATCATTCACTTATCAGTTATCATTGGGTGTGATAATAACTTTGAAACATAGGAGAATAAAAAATAAAATGAGGATAAAATATTGATCTGTGAGCAATACTGGGATGAACAACAGTGATTAACCTTTAGTTCCAGACTGAAATACAAACAGACAAGAAAATATAGAACATTGTTTTAACTTTTAAATCTGTGGATAAAATGTTTTCACATAACCTTTCAACTAAAACTTCTTCAGTTGCACTTTAGTATGGTGTGATCAATAAAATTCTTGTAAATTTACACATTGCCTGAAAATACCATGAAATGGCAGCTGGAATCCTTCAAGGCCCCACTGAAAACTGTTCAAACGTCAGATAGAGCTATCCACCAGATAGATCACTATCCAGTGGATAAGTATTGGAGAAACTAATTGCACTCTCCACTGGATAGAGATTTATCCAGTGGATAGCGCTATCCAGCCTTTGAACAACCATGCAAGGCCAGATGTTTAAACAAACAGCTAGACGACAAAGAGATACAGTAACCTGCAAACAATCCACAATCGAGATGAGACCTTACTCATAGATGATGATAACTAATTATTATTAAAGCTCTCCATACCTTCACTTCTTGGGCAACTTTAGAATCCACATGATCAAATTTTCCAGGTTTATAAACTGCTTTAACTGGTTCAGGTGTCATGGCCTCTCTTTGCTTTTCTCTATTTGCTTTCTGGATCTCCTTGATTCGATGTACATTTTCTTTTGCAAAATTCTTAGGCTGTGCAGAAGCTGTAAGCAGAAAATTAATCACTGCAGTGATGAGATTAATTATAATTGTACCTATTCAGTATAATTAGCTCTGGTTAATTCATAAATTGGCTCAGCAGTTCAATAGACCTTAGCTTAAAGTAATAGAGTTGTAAAGAGAGCCTGTTTTTAATTGTCAGATACATTCAAGTCTAAGAAATAAGGACATCTTTGAGAACTATGTGTCCATCTTAGAGAGATGTCTGTCTTATAAATACAGTCAGTTAAAAGGAGCAAACAAAGGCAGAAATCAACTCTAGGTGTCTGTTCTAGTGAAGTGTCCATCGTATAGATGAGGTGCCCATTAAGAGAGGGTTGACTGTAGTGAACTTACATGAAGAAACAACGTAATCATATTATAAATATCACAAGGCACATTGCCTAATGACTTGTCAGAGTTGTGGCTAAGAATGATGCAATCTGCAAGAACTCCACCCTTACCACAACAGCTGCAACTGGAGTTCTCTTTTTACATTCCTGAGTTCCTTAATTTGTCAAGTAACGTGGTCTGTTTCTTACATGTGACTGTTGAAAGAGGGCACTGCCACTTCCACTTCACCAAAACAAAGTCCTAAACAAATTTATTGGCAAAGTTCTATTTGAGCAGCCAATTTGATAGACATGCTAAAACAAGAAATGGAAACCAGTTGAGTTTTGATACGAACTCAAGCAGTGAAATTGCATAAAAATTTTGTTCACTTCAAGTACAGTTTGCATGTAAACAAGAAAACATTCTGGGTGAATATTCTTTGTTCTTTACGCCAAGGACGTGAAACTATTTACACCTCAACTGAACAAACTTGTATTGAAACGACCAGTAAAAATAATCCAAGAAACTAAAATATAATTCACAATAGACCATACTGTACTTAAATATGTTACCTGCTAAATACCCAGCAAGTAAATGGAATATAGGTTTTAGTTTATTTAAAAAATGCAAGGTTGAGATCCACTGAGTTACAGTCACTACATTCACCTTATAAGAAGATTGTCTTTTTTAACTTTCACTTTTCAGATGACTTCCAAACTCACAAAATCAACTAAGCTACATTTAGTTTAGCCACACTGCAGATGAAACTGAACTCTGGTTAAGTCCATCTCCAAAACAGTGCCAAAATCCTTGTACTGGGCACCCACCTGTGTATGAGGATTTGAGTATGCACCATGATTGGCCTAGTGAAAATGCCATTGCCGATTTGCCAATCAAGATGAATGGAAATTCGAAATGCTCTTGTGGTAATTTGTTGAGTCTGTTAGGAGCTCAGAACAAGGATATCAGTGCTGCTTCAACATTACTTACAGAGGTTAACTTACATCTACGACTCAGGTTACATGTAGTTCAGCATAAAATTTCTTTAATGGTCTGGTCTTCACTAGCATGGCCACAGACCAATCTAAACTCTGGTTAAAGTTTGTCTTCAAAACAGTGTCCAAATCCTTGTTCAGGGCACCCACCTGTTTATCAGGATTTGAGTACGTGTCATGATTGGCCTGTTAAAAAAGCCATAGTCAATTTGTCAATCAGGATGAAGGGAAATTCGAAACGCACTTCCGGTAATTCGTTGAGTTTGCCGGGTACCCAGAACAAGGATCTTGGCGCTGCTTTGCAGACGTTACTTGGTCTTCGCTGGTCATTGTATATATTGTTAAGGAACATGTAATATTACTGTAATTGGTAGGCAAGCCATGTTTACAATGAAATCTTATATAGGCTTATTTTTACTTCAAGGATGTAGTTTATTACTAAACCAGTTCAACAAATTAAGCTATCTTTTTTGTAAAGCGAATGTCACTTACAAGGTCTTGATCCAATGGGGTACGGTCTGGCTTGAGGATTAAACAGCTGGGAAAGCGTTCCTTGATTCTTAATCGCATTTGAAAGCGCTTCAGACTTGACTCTCGCCTTTGGTAACCTTTCTGCATAGCCTGGACTGTATCTGTCTGCGCTAGTTGGCCTTCTTGTTTCGAATCCTGGATCTGTCGGTATTGTCCATGTTGACAACATCTTACCGCGGTTGACTTGAGTTCACTTCTAAACTCAATCGACACCAGACTGTTCTCGTAATTCTATCATAATCTCTCGATGCAGCATAATAGACAGCGACTGTTTGATGTTTTGGAATGCAAATCAAGTTGATTTTACCTGAGATTTCCGTGAATTTTTTAAAACAATAAACATCATAGACTATCTTTCCGTTGGTATGCTAAACAACTAAAGAAATCCCACAAGGCAACGCGTTACTATGAAATCGCTACCGCTGGACATATAAAACGACAGCTCATGATCGCGACTAGCGGCCCGAAATTCCGGGCACTAGAGCTACAGCGAATCGGGGCAAGAGGAATCTCAAAAGTCCCGATACTCAACGGCCCGGAGAGCTTTTTATCGAGGTTTCGATAGTTTTGCAGATAATGATATGAAATATGATAAAACTATTAGCTGACAAAGTCAAATGTACTGGTTTGTACCCTTTATATTTGAATTTCGGGCCCGAAGTTCGGGAAACGGGCCGCAAGGGGTCATAATAGGCTCTTGTGCACGTGGGGGATAGACTATTCACTAACCAAGTCAATGCAGGCAAACGGTTTTTTTTTTTTTTAAGAAAAACTGGAGACGCTTTGGACAATCACAATTTCACCGAACCAGTCCGGGCAAGAGAGAATGAGTTCATTCTCTCAGAGGCTTGATCTCTCTTGGTCCGGGGCATTTGAAGTCTCTGTTTCTGATTTTCTAGAGTTAATTATTTCTGGTGTCCATTCAGTGTGGAGGACAAAAATAATTAAAACGTTATTTTATTTCTTTCTGTAGCTTATCTGGTCTAATAATATTGGGAAAAACATTTTATTAATTTGTTGTTGTTGTTACTTATTTCATTTCTGTCACATCTGATTTTGTAAATCTTCTTGCCCTCTAAAGGATGAAAGCTAGATTTTTACTCATCCAGACCTAAAGAAGATCCGACACACACACAGTTCTAGTGGTTTGTCCCTATGGTTACCGTTTTGCTACTCCTATTGTATCGGTTTTGATAGAAGAAGAAGAATAACTAGCAGGGATATAATTTACGCAATGAGTTTAAGGCTGAACACAATATGTCCCAAGAAAAGCTCATAAAAACACATCAACATGGCACAATAATTGTTATTTAAAAACATGTTCTTAAAATTTTAATTCTTTTACCAGTTTTCAGAAGGTTAAAGTGTGAATTATTCTTCTAACTTTACATAGATGTTTGAAACTAAGTGTCAGATAAGTTTTATTCATAACTTCACAAATCATAACTCACGACGTATTTTCCTGTCGTTTATCATGTAGACGGAATTGGCGGTATTCATGTTAAACTATTCACGTGAGTCGAATTTCATTTTAGCGGCGTCCCTGACATTGGACAAAAACAGCTCCATATATTGGTTCCGAGCTCCGTAATTAGGCATTACGATTAAGACTGCATTTTCGTCGAAATTCCTGGCCACGGATGTGTAGCCACTTATTTGCAACTAAAAGACAAGAATAAGAGTATGAATAAATGAGCGTGTGGTGACTGATAAAATGAACGAGTATATAAAAAGGAACGAAGCTGCTTGATTCTTGTATAATTTTGGGTTGGTTGCAGATGTAACGGCAGATGGACAAGATATTGACCATAGGAAGTCAGTTTTATATGATGCCTACGGTGGCGGGTTTCGATAGAATATTAATCTACTTGACTGCTTTACTAATCTCAGACCACTAGTACTTGTAATTTTGAGCGATTTATCGTGCAAAAAAGACAGTGTGTATTGAAATTAAACTGATCAGTGTTTGAACACTCACCCCATTTATTACCGCAAAGGACTGGACATGCTGCATGCTCTGTATCGTAGTCTCCGTCACCTGATCGTTTCAAGTTGTACCAGAATACTGCGTCCCCCTGTAAATCAGATTATAGATTTAGTAGGAAACACTCTTGGAAGGAAGTGGATCTAACACTTTTAGTTTTTGAAAAACAGGCTACGAGTAGGTTCTCATTTTCCCTTAGGGATAGTCGAGCAAGCAAAACGCGAGCCCGCGTGACAGTCTATTGAAAAAAGGCCTCTATCAACACCTAAATAGCTAGAGAGGCTGTGGGGCCAACAGATCCCATCTTGGTAGGGCGTAGTAAAGAATTGGATGACTAAGACGGGCGAAACTTCTTACAAAATGAGAGGCTGAAGGAGAGAGCCTGATCGGAAGTATGGCTTCATTTGATACGGTAAAAAATTTGGTGCGCATGAGAAGAACAGGGTGCTCCTCTTTAGACTTCAAATATGTTACCAACCTTTCCATAGTCTCTGAACTGTAAGACACTGTCACCCAACCTCGTCCCTAGGGCTTTCCCCTAGAAAAGCCCTAGGGACGAGGTTCGTTGTAACCAGTCAGTACTACTCCTTATGGTTATCCCGGACATTTAACAAACAGACTCCATGTCGTGCGTCTGTTCAGTAATAGATCACAGATGACGACAAAATGTGGCAAAAACAAAGAAGTGTCGCACGAGCTGCAGACGAGTGTGTCACTGATGTTACGTTTTTATCACATTTTAACGTCCTCTGTGATGAGATCTATTACTATCTATCATTTTTGAAGTCCCAAACGCTACTTTTCGTCTCCCCTTCTTCTTCTTTTTTTTATTATCTTACTTGCATACAGTTTCTTCGAAAAGTTTTTCAACCTCTTTTCTTTTCTTCTTTGTAAATAGCTCCTGCTAAACTTTGTTTTGAGGCTTTCACTTACTTTAATCCGAAATAATCTTACAAACACTTTCAAAACCGCGAGCCGTGTTAAACAAAAAAAAAAAGAAAACAAGTTTTCCATGACTTCATCCATGCATCTGTACTCTGATAGATCATGAGCAACAACCAATCACAGCGCGTAGCATTCACATCATTGTATACTGTCTAAAATGGCATTAATGTTATCGAATTCATACCTTTGTAGGAGCGACATACGTTTTTGCTTTAGTAAATACTGTGTAACCTCCCACGCTGACGTCATTCAGCTGTTAAGATAAGTAAAACTAAAGTTAAGTCATCGTAATTTAAGTTTTTCTTGTAAAAGGTCATTACACTGCAAGCAGTTAATGACCTCTGCCTCTCTTGCCTCTGCAATATCGGTGCAGCGTTATTTACTAAGATATCATGCCAGCTAAGAGCTAGTCTTTTTGTGAAAGCAGAGGCTTTGTTTTCGCAACTGCTTAAGTTGCGTACATATCTGCGATGATCGTTCTAGTGCAAAATCTTTCTCCCGCTGTTCTAATTATATATGAAAGTTATTTACATTCATTCACTTCTTGTGTTGATCTCTGATCAATGATCACTAACGCCGAGAAGGCAATCAATTAACAGATAAAGAAAAGTAACTCATTCTGAATCTACATACATAAATAAGAACTGTGGCAACGCGGTTTCCGTTCGGAGATAAGTCCAGAGGCGAACCAGGGTCCTGAAAATAATAATAATAAAAAGGGATAAGCCTGGTACAAGATACGGAGCAGACTACTGACCCCTGAATCAGAGCGATGGATCAGACTGGCACGCACAATATGGTCCACGCAGAGTTTTTGATCGCTGACGTTCATTTGCATCTTGCATGACCTTTCTTAATCGTTCCAACTTGCACAAAACAACCTTCAAAAATGTACAACACTTTTTGGAAACCCAATTGAGGCTCACTTTCAATCGGTGCAGCATGTCTAATCAAAAGGCTATTGCGAGCCTGATAACCCTTTCAAACCGTTTTATAGAAAGTGAGCTTGCCGGCCATGCTTCTCTTAAACCACAAGACTGGATTATAGCCTCCATAACAGACTTTTTTTTTTTGGGTTTTTCAGGAGAGCGAATTGAAGGCAAGCGCGAAGTGTGCGAGGAGCACGCAAACCAATCCAGGTGATCTGTGACGTCACTGCGGGGGCCTGGGGAAAGAAATTTTAATGCCGTATCCCATAAACCAAAGCTGACGGGAACAGATTTAATTGAATTGAATTGGTGCGCGCGTTGGTTTATGGGATACGGCATTAAAATTTCTTTCCCCAGGCCCCCGAAATGACGTCACAGATCACCTGGATACGCCTGTCGATGCAGGCCACTGGTATGGAGAAAAGCATTCGAACCCAGTTTCACAAAGGTGCCGTGGTCGGCACTAAATTCGAGCGACCTATTCGATGACTTAAGATATTTAAGATGGTAATTGGGCTCCATCCTATAAATACCCAATCTGAATTCTGGCTTAATGACTGATGAAGGCCATTTTTTAACAGAGATTCTTTCCTCCAATACTCAACTATTTAAGGCTTTACTGCCACTTACTCCAAAATCCATGTGATGTTCATATTGTCCAGCCATGCCATAGTTTGCAATCTGGTAGGAGGTGAGCAAAAGATATATTCGGCTTATAGTGTTGGTCTCTCTTATAGTCATGTTATAAGCTTTGATCGATCATAATAGACGTCCTAAAATTTCAAATTTTGCGACTTCATCGGTAAAAATGCGGCTAATTAGAGCAAGAAACCTCGTGCATGTTACACGATAGAGATTATATGTATAATATTATATTGCTGTCCCAGAAATGCTCTATGAATATGTACAGCAAAATACTGAGTTACTTTCCGTTTTTCTCATTTTTCTATTTTTACTTATAGAGTGGCCTAAGGATCACTATGATCAGAAAACGTAAAGACTGAAAACGAAAAACGGGCATGGAGATTTGTCATATATGCATTTAGAATACCTGCAAAGGCTCTGCAGTACTCATTTCCAGGCCTGTTACGGCTCCAATACGTCTGTTCAGTCTTGCGACGACTTCACTATCTTCGCTTTCGAGCCAAGCACTGCATTAATTATAAAACTCCTTCAGTATATTACTTCCTATTTATTGCTCTCCTTACTTAAATTTTTGCTCACTTTCTCCCCAACTTATAGTTTAATATAAGTTTATACTACTCATTGTTTCTTCGTTCGTTCGTTCATTAATTCCTTCATTTTATCCTTCCATCCTTCCTTCTTTCACTTTTGGATTAATTGATTATTGATTGAATCTGATTCATCATTGATTCATTCAAGTCATTCAATTCATTTGTTCATTCATCCTTCTTCCATCCTCCGTATTCTCTGACGACCTTGTATTGCATGACGCCGTGAATTTTGATGACTAGTTCAATTTCATTTATTTCGGCCTCTTTACTCAGACTAACTATTAAGGCCAAACTCACAATATATTTGAAAAGGCAAAAAATAAATAATGAGAAACACAAAGTGAGAAATTGAAAGTGCTGCCAAAGAGGTTTTTTTTAAAATTGCACTGTTGGTAAAGGATTTCGTCCAGACCAACAAGTTCTGACGTGTAACTCTTGCTTACGCACGTACCTTTTGCTTACTCGATAATCAGCGTTTTCAAGTTCACCAGTCTGCTTGTTAAATACTGTTGCTCTTTGCAGCTACCAAAGCCAAAACAAAATGAGGCATATAGTTAAAGACAACAATAAAATTTGTAGTTAAAACAGCTGAATTGATAATAAAGGTGGCTAAACCCAGTATAAAGACGTCATAACGTCCAGCGCCCTAACCGTTTGACCACTCCGCCTCCTCCTAAACACCTAAACAACGTTATGGGTCATAAAATGAGCCCCTGGTTATAATTAATAACATGGGCCCTTTGCAACTTGTCAGTCACGTGTACAATAAACGCCATGCTGGAGAACATGAAACACATTGGGTTAATATACAAGCATAGACCTCAAATCTATCTGTTTCACATGGCCTCCCAAGATCGGTGAAACACTTTCTCCCATCCCTCAGAAATCGCAGCCAGGCCGAAAAGCAAGTTTCTTGCCTCCGATTATCCCTAAAATCACACTAAAGAACGGAATTTAAAAAGGAGAGGAAAATATTAGCGAGGAGAAAGGAAGGAGAGGCAGAGAAAAAAGCAATGTTTTCTCTGCTTGTTTTTTGAGCACTTACGTTTTCGAAACGCGAACCAGCTTAAGATATTTTACAAGAAATTGTATCATCAACTGTTATTGGATTATAGGGATATATGGAATACGAGATATTCAAGGCAAAATTTAACGGGGTATGGGTTGCACTCCACTAAATGATAACTCACCTTGGGTGTGGCTATGCCTTTAATTTGTTTCGCTTCCACAGGGCTCAGGAGATCTCTAAATATAAAGATCTGGGGTTTTCGCCACACCATTTCTACTTTAACAGGTCTGAGCATGAGCAGAGGGTCCTTTTTGTTTTCGTACCAGCAAATGAGGTTACCTTGAGGGGTACTCTGAGTAAGAAAAAGAAATCATTAAGGTGACGATAATTTTTACTTTCTCTAATGCAATAGGACCTTTGTAGCTCGCTGTCACGTAACCTGCTTAATCAAAAAAGTATGGAATACAACTTTAAATACACTAGAGATAGAAAGAGTATGATAAAGTTAGCTAGTAAGCCAATTTTGAGATAACCGACACAAAAGACTAAGATTTTCATAAATGTTGGAATGTCTGAAAACAAATTATACATAACGAGAATGCAATGAATTTGTTGTCAGGAATGTGTCCTTCAAAACATAAATTTGGGTTGCCTGTGGCAGACAAAAGCAAAAGCCATTACCTGACTTGTATTTCCCCTGCATAGTGTTGCATACTCGCCCTGTGTGAATGCAGCCGTGTTGATTGCCTCCTCCTTAGCCTTTGTTTGCTCAAACGTTTCAGTGGTTCCATGTTCAACGACTCGCTTGTAGTGCATGACATTTTCTTTGGCCTGTCCGCTATGAGGAACTACAATTGAAACATTGTAACCAACAAATTATCTAAGGTAAAGTTCGTTGCAGATTTTAGAAAATGTGCTACTGTCGCCAGACCTCTGCATTGACAAGTCGAGAGCTGGGGAGGGCTAGGCTGTTACCGTACTGACGCAGCTTTGAGTTTAAATTTCTCTTGCGCTCCTCTTTTTACTGATTTTACGGTAAAAAGAAACTAAAAAGGGGAGCAGAGAGATAAGTAATGAAGGCGGAGGGTGTTACGCGAGTCACGCTCGTTTCCGTTCAAGTTAATAATTGTTGATTTAGTGACTGCTTAAGTAATAGGATAAGTTAAATTAAGCACGTGGAGTTTAGAGATCTATTCGGAGTTCATCTTTTGTTGGAGTAACCTTTCATCTGTCGGAGTAGCCTTTTCTTTTCTTTTTATCGTTTCTTTACATGGCCAGAAATTCCGGACAACGCAACGGCGCACACGCGGGGTTACTTGGCAATATGGCCGCCAAACACTCAAAGGAAATGTATGGCAGAAATAAAACAAAATAAAATAGAGCAAGTTCTGGCTTACCGGGAACAAGTGCCGCGATGCGGTCGTGTTCTTAAAAGTTTCCTCGGCTATTCTGACTAGTTGCTTTTCATCAGCAAATGTTACTGGCCCTGCTTTTCATCGATGTTTATTCTTGAAGCTTGGCTCATACAACGCTCTATATTACAGAGGCTTGAAATCCAATATTTGCATCCCAAACAGATTTTGATCCGCTATAGCAGACAACATAATCGAGATATCCCAAGTGCCGCGATCGCTTGAGGAAAAGCACCATATGATGTACTATTTGACCAATTTTCACCTTCGAGGCTGATTTCATCGCCCTGCTAATTGCCTTCAAAAACAGTTCAGAGTAGCACAAATCAGTTCTACCAAAAGAGAAGATATCAAATGTCACGCAAGCATCTTGTTTGTGTTGATCCTAGAACCACATGCCATATTTTTTGCCAAAAAACTCGCATTTTGCAGAAAACTCCGCCATGTTTGGTATCAAAATTTTCAGTGAAAAACAAGCTTTCTAATGCTGTAGAGAATTGTGGGATACAAGGACAATGGATAGTACTTTTGGCCAGTAAACATCCCCATGGACGCGTCACATTTTCGCGGGAATATTAAAAATTTTCACGCAACCACTAGACCGGATCGGTTTTTGTTTGGTAAAAATGTCGAATAACTTAGATTTAATTCAAATTGACAAGTTTAAGAACTCTGTAAGTGTTAGCGATGATCAGTGCTTGCAATATGTTCGTAAACAATGTGTATCATCAGAAGACATAATTTTCACTGTACACATCGGATACGATTGTTTGCGATGTTTGCATGGAGCAAAGCAAGAACGCCTATTACAAGAGCCATGTTGTAGCTATGACTTCTTTCTTTTGGATGTGTTGTAAAGAACGACAGAAGAAAGGGCGTTTAGTTCTGAATAATCAAGAACATTTCTTGGTCGAAGGCGACTCGTATTTTCCGCCATCTTTATTTTAGTGGTAAGACCGCAATAGAATGCGGGCTCAAATGTCCGGAATTTCTGGCCATGTACACATCGCTTGGAGTTGGACAACGTAAGTGATTGTGATTTTCAATGTTTTATTCGTTTTATTCGTTAGTTTTCGAATTCTAGCCGCATTTTTATTGTAATCTTCGATCTTGTTTGTGGTTTTTTCCACCACGTGCCATAAAGTGAATGCAATACAATCTTCAATAAAGAATCAAGTTAATTTTATAATTGTGGCATTGAGGTAGTAACGGCGTCTCTTGAACGATCCACCACGTCGTACTCGGGAACGCGACAGAGGGAGGGTAAGATGAGGGCGACCCGTGCAGTTGGGCGTTTCCATTAAGGCTTACTGTAATCCTCGCCAAGGCTTCTTTTTAGGGGAAAAACCAATATTAATAAATGATAGACTGTGTTAATTAACCATGACTGCAGCACTTGCTTCATGTGGACTGATCCAGTATCGTTTATTCACATGCTGGAAGTTCGGATTTGTTTTTGATCTTCGGCTTCATGACCTCCTGACTTTATGTACTTGAGCTCTTTCAGGTTATGTTCTAGTTCTTTAAGGCGAACTGTTACCATCTTCTGGTTGTTTGAAAAGCGGTATTGCTGGTTTTCAGTGTCACGCCATTCAAAATAGATCAAAATAAAAATCAAAACCGTTCTATAGATAAAGTCCAGAATCTGGTAAATGAAAGGAGGTACATATACAAAGACCCTCGCCAAGATTCAGGTCAGAGGAATATTTTTCTTATACGAGATATCCGAAGAAATGTTTTACCCAAACTTATCGAGATTTATATGGAGACGCCATGCTGGTGCTCACCTGGATGAGCTCCAACATGGCGGACGGAAACCATGCAACAGAAACATCTGTTACCGAGTTTTGCTACAAAAGCGTGAATTTATTCTTCGACAAACTCATAAACATTAAAGTGATACTTTTTCGATACATGAACTGTTTAGATAGCAAGTTTTCTGAAATAAGTTTTTTAACCTACAAGACAGCTCTCTTGTACTCTCTTGGTCGTCATGTAAACGCAGCGTCACGCAAAAACTTAGAAATTCAAGCGTACTTTATCACAAAACCAAGAACCCTTTTGAAGCGAAAATTTGTATGAAAATTAGTTTTCAGCTACTCTAATGCATTGTGAAAGTAAATCTCGGTAGGATTGATAGTTTTTTAGTTTGAATTTTAGTGACGTCATGTGAAAACCAACAATAGCGCCCCATTTCGCTAAATAACATGAAATAAGCGCCTCACCACTCAAACGTGCTTTAATAATTCTAAGCATCCCGATCCCGGCCTAACCTCGTTCCCGGACTCTCTCTCCTACCTGCAGGGACGGGTAGGAGAAAACCCTGGGAACGAGGTTGATCCCGGCCGGCCGTGGCTTAAAGAGTCGATCTACAGTATCCTGCTTGTCCCTCCCAGATGTATATGGTTGTCTTAACTTCATTTCAGAAGTAAACAGAAATCGAAATCCAGCATGGTACTGATGTAAATTGAGGTATTTCAAATACATCATAACGTATAATTCCTTTTCCTTTCTTGATTACAAAAGTAAAGAGAGACTTCAGTTTTCAATTTATTACTGAGAAAAGAAATCTTACCATTTTTTAATATTTCCAAGGTTAGATTTAGTGAACGTTCCGGATTCCCTTTCTAAACAAGGAAAAGAAACGAGCCTTAGGTTTTTAAAGTTAAAGATTTCACTAAATAGCTTGCAAAGTCGGAGATAAAGTTTTAGTTGATAGCAGCCAGTTGAGTTTGAGCTCAAGCCAGTCAGTGGGAGTCGAGCAAGAAATTAAAGGGGCTGTGTCACGGCAGTCCAGTTCATTTTGTTTAATTTTTCCAATTACTTGCCCTCAATCGCAATGGAACTTAAACTAAGCAAAGAAATTACATGTAAATGACAAAATCAGAGATCCGAGACAAACAAATATGTCTCCTGAGCATTATTTTTGGAGTTGCAAGCAGCAGGGATCAACTTTGAAAAACTGTTAGGGTGAACAGTTTTCAAAAATCCCAATTTCAATCCTTTTCAATCTCCTTCAGTTTTGTCCATCCGTGGCATCTGTTGTTTCTGTTATGTTATTTTAACCTTCCTTTGAGGTTTTAGGCGGTTATTTTTATGTTTCTCTTAATTTAACAGGCATTTATGTAGTTTCCTAATTTGCCTGAATTTCGTGACACAGCTCCTTTAAACTAAACCCCGAACTCGAACTGTATGGTTCGACCCCGCCCTGGTCTCCTTAGTAGTCGCTCGGGTCCTCGCACGGCTGGAAGCATCGGTATGACCTCGGCTTGACCGACTATGGAAGAGACTACAAAGGCTCCTTGACAGATCTGCGATTCCACAAACTCACTGTTTTTCAAGAGAGTATAGTGGCCCATTATTCTATTCTTTATATAATGCCTGCCCAGCGTTTTTTCTGACATTATTATTCACTGTTACTTTTTGTATCCTCTGCATGGCCGCCCCCTCCCCTCAGGAAAAATCTGTGGAAAAGACGACTCTATAATTTTTGGAGAAAGGGTGACTTGCTATTCCAATCGATCGTCAACCCAGTCACCACCCCCTTAATCTACCAATTAGGTCAATGAGTAATTTGAATAGTCTTACAATAAATTCCACCCATGCTAAGTGTTCCAAGACTTCTGTGTGATTTATTGCTCCTTCGTGTCTTCCCTGACGGGTTAATTTATCTGCCATCCTAAGCCAGTCCAGGCCCTGTCCGTATCTCCCTGCTTGATAAGCCAGCACCCCTAGTTCAAAACAGTCCTCTGCTAAAAGCTCTGGCGCAGGGCCACATCCTAAAAATGCAACACAGAAACCTTTCAGAGAGGGTTCAAATATATTGGCCTTTGCAGTCAGCTATTCACGTGGTACAAAACCCAAAAACATGTGAATAAATCACAAAACCAGAACATTTTCTCGACTTTTTGACAGCCATAAAATGTATTTGTTAGCCTTTTTGGGCCTTTTTGCAGACCAAAATGGCAGATCTTCCTACCCTTTCACATACTTCAACTAGTGAAATCCCTACCCTTTCACATACCCGAAGCCTGAAAATGGTACCCCTTTCGGGCGCGCTCCAGGATTTGGCATGGTTTTATACCTAGCACGTAAATGCTTTTTTTTTACTCACCAATTTATTGCGGTACGAAATACAAATAATTTTTTCTTCTCCTGAAGCATTATTTTGCTTTTATTTTTATTTCCATTTTTTCAGCCCCTGAAGAAGGTTTGTCTTCAAACCGAAATATTGGGCAATTTGTTTAAATATATAGTGTTTTGTTTTATCCTGTTGTTTACTTCATCGCCTTGCCGTAAGGATCAGTTTGCCGTTTTATATTTTTCTACAAGTTTAATTGTACTGATCCAGGTCTACAAATGGGAGATCCGGCACCACTCATTGGTTTGTTGCTGTGGTTTTGCTGACATTTTAAATATTTTGCTTTAACCACTGTAGTCGGCGCACCGGTTGTCGCTTCTATCCTCCCGGACAGAAAGAGACGACACCCGAAACTACGTCTACGTTCACCCGGGGGTGCCGAACCATCCTTTTTCTTCAACATGTGACGTCATAATTCAAACCGTCGTTTGGGCCCGTCCAGTGCGGCGCGAATACCTGATGATCTTGCTCGACAATTTGACCAGCTGGTAGCCAGCGTAGCTAGGGTTTCCACAAGAGCTTGTTGAGAAAGTGGGAACAAGAGCAAGCAAGAGGAATGACGGGGCAGCACAACAACTCCAGCGGAAACGCTTGCTGCGCAAGCTAACTAGTTCAAAAGCTGCCCTAATTTTTATTTTGCGTACCTGGCATATTATTGTTTATCATATCAACACTTGATATATTGTATGTATCCTGAAGACGATACAATGCTGCCATGGCTCCCACAAGGTCCTCGTTGTAATTAGGGAACTGCCACTCGTTTCTCGTCAGTAAACCTTGCAAATCTGTAATAGCAAAGTAAGTAAAAAAGGAAAACTTGGCCACGTGATTCAAAGTGACGATGGCCAAATAATTACTGTAAACGTAATTCTGAAGCCATGTTCACTCGATCTACACTAGATATCATTTCGTGCCGAAACTAAAAGCTATCCGGTATAGAGCGTTTTTCACATGACGTCACGGCGGCCATATTGGTATTCCAAAACGATGAAACGGCGGCCATGCTGGTGTACCAAGATAACCCTTGGTTGAAAGGAAATCGAATACTATTTTCTTTAGGATCTTATTTCAAAGAAAAGTTCTCTTTAAATTTAGTCTGGATGACAGCACTTGCTAGGAAACAGAGCTCAGGAGATGGAATCATATTATTTTTCCATGCGTGAAAAGTACGGAAAACGCGCGGAGTAGCCGGACAGCTAAATTCAAACGACCATTTTGATATTCAGACACTGTATCAGGCTCTAGTTTAAATTAGTTGTTTAGTATTGTTGATGTCAATTCAAAAGCAATTTAGCACAACGATTGATCTAATCAATTTGGGTCAATCAACTTGATTAAATTAATTGTTAGTTGTTTACTTACTCTGAGAGTAATCCTTGCTTAAAAATCCTGCCAACTCTGTCCATCCGTTTGCAAAGCGCTTTATTACAGCATATGTTGCAGTCGGATTTTCGAGAACTTTCATTCCATCTTTCTTAACTAGTTCTGTGGCCTCCTTTACGCGTTTCGCGAATTGTTTGATCTGTTGCAATCGCTTATTCTCCTGCTCGAGAAATCTTTCCAAACTTTCACCCAGTTGAATTTCTAAGTTCACAATTTTCTCAAGTTGTGCTATGGATGCAAAACTATCGCTAGCCACTGACAATTTTCGTCGAAAATTCCCACAGATAGCCAGAAATATGAAAACATATAAATATCGACGGTCCATTTTGTCGAGCGTTCTCGTGTCAGAGCATGTGATTTGTGGTTTTGTTTGCACTTGCCAGATTTCAAAGGGGAAGCCTTTGAAACATTAATTATTTATTGCAAACATTTCTGTGGGTTTGAAAGCAAAGACATTTTGGAAAAACCTTGATGTCTTGTTGTAAAAACCGTACATCGCTTTTAACTCAACCTACACAAGTCTTAAAGTAAAAAAAAGACTTTTTTCTGTTTTTTTTTTTTTTTTTTTTTATAGCAAAGCAAACTTCATTTCTTTTCTTGTTGATTTTTTTTTCCAATTGTGGCGCAAGCACTTAAAAACAGGTGGTCAGCGGGTCTTTCTTTTGTTCATAAAAAAACGGAACTTCAAGAAATACTTACACAAGTGTGTTTCCAATTGCAAGTTTGGCATTATTTACAGCTACATGGTCTATTTCGATGTGACGGAAGCTAGGAGTCTAGCCTGCGAAGCGCAGACGTATTTCCGGTCGTCGCTTCTCTCCCTCCGAAAATAACGTCTGCGAACCCGAGCAGCAAAACGATTTCCGTGACGTAAACTTTTTGTTATGATGTTGGCCAATCAGATCAAAGGATAGAATACGGCTCGAGTGCCCCCTCGCGACCTCGCGCACTGGCGTGTCTTGGATTTTGGCGAGATATACTAAATACGCTTTGGAACGTGAATTTTACGATCTATAACAAGGTTTCCTGCGACGTTGAATGCTGACTTCTTTATGAAGCGAAGGCTTCTCAAGCTACGTATGTGATGTGGGCTTTTGGTATAATTTCGCTTTATAACATATGGTAGTACGTGACATAAACAAAACATGGACAAAATAATCGCTACAGCGAAAGGAAAATAATATAGCTTAATGACATCGCGCTCAGACTCGCGATTTATTTCAATTTAACCAGCGCTGACAAAAGGTGGTGAATCGGTTGTACAGACACATCCTTGACTGATTCAGAAATCTCTGATAATCGCTCGTTAAAAATTCAAAATCCCAATAGCATTGCCACAAAACAATGATCTGAGGGCCGGACCCAGCGTGAAATAAACATTTACAATGAATTGATCATAGTCAAGATAACATTTCAGCTATGACGCTTCGACTCATCTTATAAAAACTATGGACATTAAAAATAAGAAAAGAACATGTATTTAATGAAATATAAGAACAAATATAAACTGCTTTCCATCTGATCAACTTGAAGTTCTGTCTGAACCAAGAAGTAATCACGCATGGGAAAGAAATCAATTACCACATGTCCTAGCTTTTAGAGATAACGAAAGATACTAAAAAATATCTATAGAGGCACACGAAAAAATATCGAAGAGTTCTCCAAAGCATACTTTCCTGTGAGGAACCAGAAAGGAACAGAAGCAACAAACGGCAAGATGCGTCTACTGTCGTTAGGACAATTATCGTTTCGAATGTCATCTAACAAGAAGGTGTGATAAATCATCGTCTCCGTAGGCAAATCAACAAAAACATTTCTAAAAATTATCTATAGCGGCACACGAAAAAATTTCGAAGAGTTCTCCAAAGCATACTTTCCTGCGAGGAACCAGAAAGGAACAGAAGCAACAAACGGCATGATGCGTCTACTGTCGTTAGAACAATTATCGTTTCGAATGTGATCAAAACAACAAGGTGTGATAAATCATCGTCTCAGTAGGCAAATAGATAAAAAAATTTCCTCTGCTCTTTTCTTCAATATGAATCCTCTCGGTGCTTATTTCATCAATCAGCCCCACAATCCAGGCAAACAAACTTTCATAAACGCGTCGTCCTGAGGAAAAAGGGCGGCTGTACACAGGCTACGTCGTCCTTTCAATTTCGACTTGTAAACATATCCAACAGCACCGCGCACGATCTCACGATCTTGCGAGAAGTCTCGCGAGTTAGTTCCTTGATTTTAAGAGCTAAATTGTGATTGGCTAAAAAGGTTTTACGTCACGGAAATCGTTTTGCTGCTCGGGTTCGCAGACGTTATTTTTCGGAGGGAGAGAAGCGACGACCGGAAATACGTCTGGGCTTCGCAGGCTATGAGGAGTCGAGAGAACGGAGAATAATTGGTCCATGGGACCGTTATTCTCTCTAGCTTGGAGAGAATTACTCACTGAATGAAAACATTTGTGCGAAGGAAAACAACAAAATCAAAAACAGAAACAGGTTACTTGAAATAAGTACGAAAAGTAAACACATGTGACAGAAATTAATGGGGGAAAACGTTGCATGGTAATATATATAGCAGTATTCAACTGGGAGAAGTTAGGAAGAGACTGGGGTGAGCAAGAGAGAATAGCTAGGCCGCCATTCCTTCTCTCAGTTTCCTGGGCGGCAATCTGGCTTCAGTATTTCAGTTTTCCAAATCGGCCAGCAAATAACAAAGACGTTATCGTACATGCATGAGACTAGGAGAGAGGTGCATGAGGGAGAGAAAGGAGAGAAACGACCGATGAGGCGTAGTACAGAAAACAACAACTCTAACAACAACAACAAAAACTTTTTCAGGGGAAATGGACTGACGAGTCCAAGCCTACAGGAGAGAATAAAGTTCAAGGACTCTAAGATCCAGATAGTCTGCGAGCTCCCCAATTTTGGCAAAGGAAGTTGATGCAACGCCTAAAAAATGAAAATGAAAATTGTTCCCAGTCAGTTGGACGGATTTGAGAATTATCCTGACCTGCCTGAAAGTACGATGGCCCAGGAGGGTCACAGTCCAGTATTGGTTTTTGACAGTCCAGTTATGGTTTTACACAGTCCAGTTATGGTTTTACACAGTCTAGTTTTAGTTTTTACACAGTCCAGTTTTAATTTTTACACAGTCCAGTTTTATTTTTTTACACAGTCCAGTTTTAATTTTTACACAGTCCAGTTTTAATTTTTACACAGTCCAGTTTTATTTTTTTACACAGTCCAGTTTTAATTTTTACACAGTCCAGTTTTATTTTTTTACACTGACCAGTTTTAATTTTTACACGTCTCAGTCCGTTTTGAAGCGTTTTCGGCGAGTTAGCGCTATTTTGGTGTTCCATCAAAACGGCCTGAGACGCCGGCAAACAACAAAGAATACAACAAGGCAATAAGGTACGTCGATTTTATTTAAAAACATAACATTTTTTCTTCCTTTTAAGAAAGACCGTTTATATCCCATACAAGTCTTTGTAAATACTGTAACCGTTTGTAACACAACACCGCTCGCAAGCAAGAGTAACGTCCGCGTTCCTGTAATGAGCTTGGGCCACCTGTGGTTCATTTCGTCCAGGTGGCCTGCAAAGACACTCTTTCCCCCCGGGAAAAACAACGCAGAAGCCTTTTCCATGAGCTCCTCAAGGCTTGGAGGGTTATCATTGGTATATGCAAGATTTTTTGATATATGCAAGATTGTATAAGATTTTTTCTTATGTGATGAAGTTTAAGATAAACTAGAAATTACTAGGCTTGATGTAACAAATCATAGATAACCGCAGACAGTCTCTACTGAGGTTGTTATTCATGATATTAGATCACTGATTGAATAATTTGAAACCTACAGAATCATTTTGATGTTTCAGGTGTTTATCATTATCTAAGTTTTGTGGGATTTAAGTTACTTTTAATTTGACTAAGTACAATTGGAGCTTAGAGCTAATAAAGACCCTGGAGAATATCAAAGGATTAATTCTCTTTAATAAACTTTTTCAGACTTTGTCATGAGTAGAAATGTAATATTTTCATACTTCGTTCTTGTCTCCACGTGTATGAATTATGGGCCACCAGTCTTGCAATCAAAGTGTATCTTTCTGCTGTTTTTTTTTTTTTGCTGTTCCACTTCAGTGACTTGCTCGGCCTCCAATTATTGAAAATATAATATTCTGTTGAAACAATGGAGAAGGTGCTTTAAATTCATGTACCTATTGAACTGCCTTGACTAAGATCCCACTGCGACCTGGGTTAATCAGATGCAAACCATGTAGCAGATGTACACAAAGATGTAAAATGATTTAAAGGCGCCTCATTGAATATGCATTACTATGTAGGGTGGTGCTTGAGATTGAGATTTAGCGTGAGATTGTATATTCGCTATCTTGAGGTGTTGGCAAGAGAAGTTTTTAGTGCACTGGTTTTACTCATCCGCCCAAACCATCCGGGTGGTATCGCAAATATATAGGGAACAGAACAATAGAGGAAATGTCAGCCAATCAGAAAATACTGACGTCACTATACTGATAAAACTGATTGGACAATACTGATTCTTTATCGTTGTTTTGATTTGGAATGGCAAAGGGAAGTACTTTGAATTAAACTTTTGCTGGCCTGTTCGTTTAATTCAAACGTTTTTAAGAACTTAAAGTACGTTGAAAGAAAGGCATTCTGATTATCATTAAACAGCGACGCTTATATTTCTTCTCTTAACCTTGCGTCATATATTACATCTAGTTGTTCGTTGTTTTGGCGAGGCAAGTAAACGGCGTAAATTATTATTAACAACTAGTCGGATATAACCGTGAAACTGTGAACATCAAATCATAATACAAGAAAGAAGAATCAACGACTATCTTGCGGACCCTTCATTTATATTTTACTGTACCGTTAGCGCTTTCACAGAACGACCAATTAACTATACTGATATTGATAATTGTCTTGTTTCTTTTGGTGTACACAAAGACTGTTTCATGTAACCAAAGAACAAAACATAAGACGCGACTTAACTAAGTCGCGTCTTATTTTAGACGAAATGTACCGTTTACACGGAAAACTCACGTCTTATTTTTTCTCGTATAAATGGCCCTAATGTTCAGCCAAAGTTTAACAAAAACTGTACGGTCATTTGTCACAACGCTAATGCCAGTGGTTAGAAAGGATGTCGCGGGCTCTAAAGAAATGTTGAGTCAGGGACGTTAAAAGATCGTCTATTCACGTTGGTCGTTTTCAGATATAACGAGTAAAAAATACAACTGGAGTAAGTCTTGCGGAGGATTTTAAGCTCACCACCGACCTCAACTAACCAGCCCGAATGGTCAGAATGGTTTCCACAACCACAATAAAAATTTGCATTTTTACTGTTCATCTAAAACAAAGGGTGTTATGAGTCTCGTTCAATGTTTTGTTCTTATGAATTTTAAACTCGGAAAAGGCATAAACACATTATGAATCAATTTTGGTTTGGCATCAACCAATGCGTGTTAGCTCGTTGTTGAATTTCGTCGTTTACACGTCGTTTTCTCTTCTCTAGCTTAAAATCAGTGGTTAAATGAAACAGTCTTTGTGTACACCAAAAGAAACAAGACAATTATCAATATCAGTATAGTTTTGGTCGTTCTGTGAAAGCGCTAACGGTACAGTAAAATATAAATGAAGGGTCCGCAAGATAGTCGTTGATTCTTCTTTCTTGTATTATGATTTGATGTTCACAGTTTCACGGTTATATCCGACGAGTTGTTAATAATAATTTACGCCGTTTACTTGCCTCGCCAAAACAACGAACAACTAGATGTAATATATGACGCAAGGTTAAGAGAAGAAATATAAGCGTCGCTGTTTAATGATAATCAGAATGCCTTTCTTTCAACGTACTTTAAGTTCTTAAAAACGTTTGAATTAAACGAACAGGCCAGCAAAAGTTTAATTCAAAGTACTTCCCTTTGCCATTCCAAATCAAAACAACGATAAAGAATCAGTATTGTCCAATCAGTTTTATCAGTATAGTGACGTCAGTATTTTCTGATTGGCTGACATTTCCTCTATTGTTCTGTTCCCTATATATTTGCGATACCACCCGGATGGTGTGGGCGGATCAGTAAAACCAGTGCACTAAAAACTTCTCTTGCCAACACCTCAAGATAGCGAATATACAATCTCACGCTAAATCTCAATCTCAAGCACCACCCTACATAGTAATGCATATTCAATGAGGCGCCTTTAAATCATTTTACATCCTTGTGTACATCTGCTACATGGTTTGCATCTGATTAACCCAGGTCGCAGTGGGATCTTAGTCAAGGCAGTTCAATAGGTACATGAATTTAAAGCACCTTCTCCATTGTTTCAACAGAATATTATATTTTCAATAATTGGAGGCCGAGCAAGTCACTGAAGTGGAACAGCAAAAAAAAAAAAACAGCAGAAAGATACACTTTGATTGCAAGACTGGTGGCCCATAATTCATACATGTGGAGACAAGAACGAAGTATGAAAATATTACATTTCTACTCATGACAAAGTCTGAAAAAGTTTATTAAAGAGAATCAATCCTTTGATATTCTCCAGGGTCTTTATTAGCTCTAAGCTCCAATTGTACTTAGTCAAATTAAAAGTAACTTAAATCCCACAAAACTTAGATAATGATAAACACCTGAAACATCAAAATGATTCTGTAGGTTTCAAATTATTCAATCAGTGATCTAATATCATGAATAACAACCTCAGTAGAGACTGTCTGCGGTTATCTATGATTTGTTACATCAAGCCTAGTAATTTCTAGTTTATCTTAAACTTCATCACATAAGAAAAAATCTTATACAATCTTGCATATATCAAAAAATCTTGCATATACCAATGATAACCCTCCAAGCCTTGAGGAGCTCATGGAAAAGGCTTCTGCGTTGTTTTTCCCGGGGGGAAAGAGTGTCTTTGCAGGCCACCTGGACGAAATGAACCACAGGCGGCCCAAGCTCATTACAGGAACGCGGACGTTACTCTTGCTTGCGAGCGGTGTTGTGTTACAAACGGTTACAGTATTTACAAAGACTTGTATGGGATATAAACGGTCTTTCTTAAAAGGAAGAAAAAATGTTATGTTTTTAAATAAAATCGACGTACCTCTTTGCCTTGTTGTATTCTTTGTTGTTTGCCGGCGTCTCAGGCCGCTTTGATGGAACACCAAAATAGCGCTAACTCGCCGAAAACGCTTCAAAACGGACTGAGACGTGTAAAAATTAAAACTGGTCAGTGTTAAAAAATAAAACTGGACTGTGTAAAAATTAAAACTGGACTGTGTAAAAAATAAAACTGGACTGTGTAAAAATTAAAACTGGACTGTGTAAAAAATTAAAACTGGACTGTGTAAAAAAATAAAACTGGCTGTGTAAAAATTAAAACTGGACTGTGTAAAAATTAAAACTGGACTGTGTAAAAAAATAAACTGGACTGTGTAAAAATTAAAACTGGACTGTGTAAAAAAATAAAACTGGTCTGTGTAAAAATTAAAACTGGACTGTGTAAAAACTAAAACTAGATTGTGTAAAACCATAACTGGACTGTGTAGAACCATAACTGGACTGTCAAAAACCAATACTGGACTGTGACCCTCCTGGGCCATCGTATGAAAGCACTGAAACATTCTCTCCAAGAGTCAGGGCGCGGGAAAAAAAACAGAAAGGCCGCGAAAAGTTGCGTGACGTCTGTACCTGTCACAGAAGACATTTCCGTTTCGTTTTTCAAATCCCAAAATTATGTTACCAATTTGTTTCGAAATTGGGATTGTTACGTGAGGTTTGTCATGTTTCGCGATTTCTATTTAATGTTCATTAGATAAATAATTGATTGTTGCAATGAATGAAGCGATTCATTCCCCTTTTTGGCAGGTTTCATTCCGCAGCAACGATTGTTATAAGAATTTAGAAATCACCAATTTGGGCCGAAAGGCATATTTTTTAAGTTTCCTTAGCACTTTAAAGGTAATTTTATTCCGCAACGCATACATTTAAAAGTATAATGACTAAAAATTACCATAAAAATGTCAATTTGAAGGCGATACATGCAAGGATAGCGTGTTTTAATTTTCTTGTTGATAATGATAAATAGGGAAATTCTCATTACCTTCGCACTTCCCTATCTTCTTGAAATCGCATTTCCCGACTGACTCGCGGTGGCTCTGTGCTGCTGGCAAAATGGCTGGAGTTCTATGGTGTCGATCGCTGCTGTTGACAGTAATTCTTAGCCTTATTTTCAGCAGTATTCGGGCTGAACTTTTCACAGCTGTTGTGGAATTGGAGAATCTTGTGTACAGAGAACGAGAAATGAGATTCGAGTTGGAGAGATATCTCAATTTAGAACAAGAGCGATTGTCCAAACTCAAGAAGTTTCTCACGAAAGTTAACGTAGCTCATGAACTGGTCGGTGACGATGTTTCCCGTTATTTGGGACATCCTGTGAACTCTTATTTAGAAATCAGGAGATTTTATAAAGAATGGCCTGAAGTTGAAAGATTGATTCAGCTGGATAATTCGGAGGGTAAGATTTATCTCAAGTAAAAGCTAAGTAGAAATTTACGCGCGTTAGCTAACGTTTATGCTCATTTGGTAAGCTTTTTACTAATGGAGTGAAATTAGCCTATTATATCTATACAACTCTGTTGGTTATTGATCGTTTCGTACATATCGGACTTCCTTTGAATTTGCTCATCGACTGCTACAATATGTTAATTATCCTGTGTTTACAAAAACAATGAACACTCTAATGTCGATTCTACACTAATCAGTCCAGTTTTATCTAAAATTCATGTCTTTAAGCTTAGATAATCGTTAAGATAATTTCCCCAAATTAATACATTTAAAAATGCATAGGCGATTAGAAACGTTTTGAACGCTGCAATGTATTAAAAAATCACCACAGTTCTCATTTTATTTAAATTTAAGTGTAATTACACCATCTTGCATACGTGTCATTTACTCCGTTCGCTGGAAATTTAATAAGGCTTGACAACATACGGGTAACTTAGCAACTGAGTCTAGACGTCTAGCTGAATCTGGTGAATGAATTCTTCACAGATACCCTATTTAAGACGCTAATATTAGTGGAACTGAGGCTTCATTTACATGGCACTCGATTAATTTTTGACCCGTTGAAAATTCTTGTGTCTAGTTGGTCCTTTCACATGGAACTTCCTTTTGAATTGGACACCTAGCCATTCAAAGTTCTGTGTGAACAGAGTGAAAATATTGACCTGTGCCTTGTGAATGAAGTATACGGTCAAATTTTTCAGCCAGTGAATAGTTCTTCTGGTGCCATGAGTTGAATGACCCTGAATATCTATAAACACAAGGACCTTGAAGACTGTTAACCCTATTTGCCCCCACTCCCCTCTGGCTTCCTGGGGACCAGGATGGACTTCAACTATTGATAATCTCATATCTCCATTATATATAATTGATTATGCAATCAGTGCACAGTGGCCCCTGGCACCTAACTTTTGCCCCCTGGTGACTAGAATTCTTAGATTTGTGTTGTATCATGATTTGTAGTGATATTTAGCATAAATACCATGAGTGATATTTTGAAATTGTTATACGTAATTTCACGAACCTTTAGGTGAGTGAAATTTGAGACAGTGTTGAAATATCACAAGTGGTATTTATGCCAAATATCACATACAAACTATGCTATTATTTGTTTATACTACTACCCCCAAAAGGTTTGTAATTTTCACATGTAGGTATTTCAAATTAACCTGAAATACCACTACTCTAAGCCAATCAAATTGCAGAAATTTCTCATGTTACAAGTAGTATAATAATCATTTAGAGAAATCATATGCTGGGCACCCAGGATTTCACAGGTTCAGAGCACTGGGTCCTCTTCAGGTCTTCGTAGAGCACAGCCTAATGTGCAAGTTGAAGAGCTTAAAGCTCCTGTCAAGAGGCGATGGTTGTTTATTCTTTGTACTTCTCTTAATATTTATAGATTATTTTATTACTTTGTTCTTTTACTTGTAGCTGTGAGCGATGCGATAGCAAAACATAAAGAATCTTTCCCATCTAAAGAAGACCATGATGGCGCAATCGCTGCACTTCTGCGTCTTCAAGATACATATCAACTTCAGCCTTCAGCATTTGTTCAGGGCAAGTTGCCTGGCTCTGTACCTTCACCAAAAATGCATTTGAGTGAAGTTTACGATGTGGGTCGACATGCATATCTGAACAGCGACATGTTTTACACCAAGTCCTGGATGGATGAGACTTTAAAGTTGTACCATGCAGGACACGAGCTTGAGGATGTAACCCTGTTTGATATTTATGACCATCTCTCATTTTCAGAGTACAAGGTAATATTTTATTATGAAGTGTTTTTTCATTCTTGTCATGAATATGTTCTGGTTCAATTTTATCCTTGGTTTAAATTTTATTTCCCTTTGTTTTAAACTCATTATCATACATTACCATACCCCAAAACAAGGGGAAATGAAATTTAAACCAAGGATAAAATTGAACCACAACAAATACACCAGTTTTGCAATTCCAATTACTCATGTTCAGTGTAAATGTTAGGTCTGCCAAAATGTTATAATATTGTGTAGTTCCAGAAAATATCCATACCCCCCCCCCCATGGGGGGCACTTATGCTTTAGTCCCTCCACCCCGCTGGAATTTCCATTCCAGGGGGTGCTTATCACACCCCTGCCCCCCACCAAAATTACGGCGACGGATACAAAATAATATCAGGTGGAAAATTAAACTAATCAATATTACGGAAGTTTACGAATAATATTAATGTTGAATATTAAAAGGATTTTTCGTAAGATTTCTGTTGGAGTATACTAATAATTATTACAAATAAATGCCTTAAGTGCTCTTTTAAAGGAAAAAGGTGAGGAAGCGTTGATGATATTGGTGTTTAAGGTGTTGTAAAATTTAGGTCCTTGATAAAAAATGGAATTTAATTGTTTGATTCGAGTACAACAGAAAGGCAGACGAAATTTACACGAGTTTCTTGTATTTGAGCATTTGCATTGTATTTTCGGTATAACAATGTCATGTACAGTTACACCACAAATACTTTCTCAAGGCATTGCTCTCTGAGAAAAAATAGTTTTAATGGACCCTAAAAGCCAAAAACTGTTGAAATCCAGGGTGCTGAGGATATATATGTTGTAGTTAATTTTTTATCTCAGGTAATTTTTCATTTTTCTTTTGTTTCAACTTCATTAGCATGCATTACCATACCCAAAAACAAACGAAAAATAAAAATTACTTGTGTTAAAAAATTAACTTACAACATATATTTGGTGCAAACAAAAAAAGATTTCCTGGTTAACCCCATGGCAAGAGTATATCACGACCAGGCTCTACCCTTTTGGTATTCAATACAGGCCAAAAATATCTTGTTAGAAATAAATTCTGACCAGTGCTGGTAAGTTGAGAAAATACCATAGTCCTGGTGCCAGTGACAGGCATTTTGGCAATCATCAAAGACATTTTAGTTAAAAAACATAATTATTGTCATGCAGTTGTTGGTATCAGGAAACGTTTAAGTTGTTGCATCATTATGGTTACTGACTGTGTCATTGGTCACTTGTCTATGATGTCATTGGCTTTTAAGAATCAAAACCTGGGTGGTCAGATCGATGTGCTTCAAAAAGTCTTTTAATGTCACCTTTCCAATAACGTATCCAGTATGTCACACTTTCAAGCTATAATCAGTGTTTTCCACTAACATATAAATTAGTGGCTGTCAGCATTTCAAGTTGATCTCCCATTTTTTGGTTATTTATTATCTGGATGAAATTTGCCTGCATTTTTGCATGTGGCTTTTCAATTACTGACTACTTGTACCATTTTCAGATACAGATTTTTCCCTTTTGTTCACACTTAATGTGGGAGAAAACATGTTACTCAGTCTTTGAACGTTGCATCTTGATAATTTGCAGTTTGTCAGATATTTTGTAGTGATGCAGTCATTTATATTCAATGTTTTTCTTTTCCTTTTCAGCGAGGAAACCTAAAGAAGGCCTTAAATTACTCGCAGAAGATGGTTGAATTAGGTATGTGTGCATAATTTAGCTGCAAACCTAGTGGCTTAATTTGTTCTATCTTCATTAAATCACACTATTTTCCTGTTTGAAAAGGGAACTTGCAGCCATAGGTACCCTTACCAATATACTAATGTACAGTTGTATGTGGATGATAAATCACTGCATTATTGACTCTCTATATATAGGGATCTTTTTAGAGGCTGAAAGATTTTTTGGTCAGGATGTCTTGCATTGATCTTGTGTTCTGTTTAGACCCAACACATGAAAGAGCACAAGGCAATGTAGCGTACTTTGGAGAAGAAATAAACATGTACAAAGGGACAGGTCGCAGAGGTGATACAGGAGTTATCACAGAAACTAAAGTGAAACCAAGGAGTGAACGAACAAATTTTCATCGAAGTTCATCTTTCCAGAATTATGAAAAGCTATGTCGTGGAGAGGTCAGAAATTTGGTGAGTGTTTGACTGACAGTGAATCTAAGCTGTATAATTTCCCTACTGCTGAGACAGTGTCATTCATTTTGTGAGCACAACAAAATGTTTGGGTATGTCAGTGCAGAGGATAAATTCTGTATCGGAATGTCAGGACTACCTGTCAGAAATTGTTAAAAGCATCCCTTAGTGGCCCCAGAATCTTGCTTTGTGGGTATGACTTAAATTCTTTTTCACTCCCTAAAAGTGGGCAGCATTCAGAAAAGCCAAGTTATACAGCAGTTGTAATTTTCTTGTGCCCTCTGTCCTGTCCTCTCGCACTTGCTGCTTTGCCACCAAAATTCTCAGTCAAGCAAAGACAATTCTGCCAGCTATGCAGCAGGCTAAATGGTGACAGATTTGTTGAGGGTTAGTACCTGGCCGTGTAGGTTGGGCCGGCTAAGTGTGAGGCTAATCACCCCTTACTGTAAAACTACTTTTAAGTACAGAATCAGTAAATAACTTATAGGAGAAAGATGATTTCCTGTCCTATTCCACACTAAGAGAGTACATGTAGGGACCAGGGTTTTTGGTAACATTTGGAATTACCAGATGCAGAGGTTTACATGTAGCTGCTGGACTTACACCGTTCATGCCACAGGCGCAAAGGTTGATCAAGTGGCGGAGGAACTTTTTAAATTTGGACTATAACCTCTAAGATGAAAGGTGTTAAAAAAAAAGGCTCACAAAAAATTGTATGCATTACATAACTATGTGAGTAAAATAAGGGTCAAATCTATCTTTGATTAAAAAAAAAGCAATTTTCACACTTAAAAGAATAAATATTTTGTGTGAACTACCAGATGTTGAATGTCAAACAATCGGACGTTGCATCCAGCGTCCAGCCTCAAACGAAACCCCTGGTAGGGACTGATGAAGATGTAAGGATACTATGACCACCCCCACCATTTTTAGGGAGAATTCTCCCTGGCACTATTATAGATAGGGCGAATGGCACACCATACAAAAAGATTGAGGAGCTTGATGAGCAAAGATAGTACCTTCTCTTTCTCAGTTATTTAAAGGGCATCTTTGTTAGTCCAGCACTCTTGGTTACTTAAACATTATCCCGTTTTTTTTAAGATAATATTTTGTTAAATAAAGAATCATAACTTACATGTATTAGTGGGATGTGATCAATCCACTTTCCAGTACATGTATATATAAAATCAAGGAGAGCCAGCATGGCCTTGTTAGCATGCATGCAGGATCTTGAAAGCAGGAGTGTGACAATACAAAGTGCCCCCTTCGCCTGTTAGCATGCCACAATTCCCCCTTCCCTCTCCCCTTTGAGTACATGTACATGCCACTCAGGCTAACATGGCCATACTCCAATAGCTCATTCCAGGTGTTCAGTTTGTGGAGACAGCATGCAAAGAAAGTCATGTCAAAGCCTGGGGCTAGTGGGTTTAGCTATCGGGCTAGTGATTTTTGTTCTCAACTTGCCCGATAGGCAAGTGCTGTTTTTTGGGGAAATTTAAATTACAGAAGGATTGTAATCAATCCTGCTAATCAAAAAGGGTTTTGGGGCTAATGACTTGTGGGCTAGTGCATGCTGGCTACAGCTTGCCCAAATGGCAGGCTGTAAAACTGACCTTCTTTGCACCCTGGGAGAGCATCACAAAATGCAGAGCAGAGGGAGAGAGGGAGGAGGGAACATCATTCCTTCTCTTCCTACCCCCACCCCCTTGCTGTTTTTCGTGCTCACTTTTCTTTGCGCTGTCCCCACTACATGTATCTGAAGATCTGGAACAGACTATACTCCATAAATACAATTCTGTTCATGTTATTTTGTTGGCAGACTAAATGGGAGGAAAGTAAAATGCTCTGTTGGTACCGTAATGATCCTCCCAGGTTGAAGATCAGACCTGCCAAGATTGAAAGAGTATTTGTCAAACCTGAGATTTATATATTCCGTGACATTTTATCAGATGTGGAGATGGAAGTAATAAAGGAGCTGGCCTCACCAAGGGTAACGTACAGTTGTTGTTAACTTTACAATTTAATTCAATTCAAGAACACACACATAGCTCTATTGAATGGAATATCTTGATTACTGGTACCTGGTGATACCCTGAATTATATTTTGGGTTTACCATTTGTCTTAGCTATATAAAGTGTAGGATCAAGGGGGGGGGGGGGGTCTGTCTCCACCCTGTCTCCCCCCCCCCCCCTTATCTCAGGGTCTGGATGACCAGGGCTCCCCCTTATCTCCAGGTTTGGATCCGGTACTGATATTAGGAGGGCATTGCTTTGGAGTCAAAGACTCCAGAAAAGTATACAGCGGAACTTTGATATTATGAAGTACCAACGCGCTGGACAAATCGTTCATTACTACAACAGCTTGTTTATTATATTGGGATCCTATGCCATTCATCATTATTAGCTGTACTACAACTTGGGCAGAAATGTCCTTCATTATGATGATTCCTTGCTCCAGAAGCTCGCTAAATGATGAAAAAGTATGGACTTTTGTGGGGTAAAACATTTCTACTTTATCACATGGTCCTCCTCAGTTACCTATGACTGAATTTTAGAACGGTCACGTGATGGACAATCACGTGACTGAAAAGTTTTCCTTCGATTTTTAATTACATAGCCATCGCTCCACAGCTGTTAATAGTGTGTATGTACAGAGAACATTCAGTAATTCTGATTTTTTCAAAATTTCAACTGAAGCGGTTGAGAAATATTGTGGTACTCTTGTGGAGGAAATAGATTCTGTTACGACTTACAAATGGAAATGAATTCGTTTTTAGTGGTTGTGGAAAATGGCACAAGAAAACACTTGACAGAGTTGTCACATTTTGGTGGCTAGCAACTCTTAAACGTAGAACCACAATTACAAACAAAAGTTAAGTTTCACCAGTTTTACTTAATTGGCTGGTAAGATAATTCAGATTTATCACCAACATTGTGACATTGTGATGTTACACAGAAGTTTTCTATGTTGGTCACTCTTTTGGCTTATCCAGTGTCGTACGCGTGCTTTTTTCATGTCGTCACGCAACGTCTCTCCGAGCGATGTGTTTGCATGACGACGCAAATAAGGGCGCGTAGTCGTGATTTGGCTGTGGTTTGGACGTCACTCAGCGCTCCTTCTAAAACAAGCAGCATTGTGTGAAAAGCCAGTCAGTCTTGGAAGACTGTCTTTTGCCCTAACCTCCCAGTTCGAAAAGAAGTCAAGATCAAAACAATGGAAAATTCCTCAACTTCATGTACACCCCTAAGACATTACTGCGACTAGCTTTCATGGTTACATTAAGGATTTTCGCCACATACTCGGAAAGTTAGAACAATCTTGTACAGCACTACTTCGCCAAAAGCGTCACAAAATAAAGTTTCAGCTACATAAGGATTTCCCCCGCAGATTCAATGGTTAGAACTCTTTTGTCCCTTATCAAATTGCATCACTTATCTTGACAAACCATAATAGCCAGAATTTCAGCCTTCTCCTCGAGTCGCAAACTCACGAGAGAGACCTCTCTCGGGAGCCTGCGTTTGCGCCAAGGGAGACGGCTGAAATTCAGTCAACAAAAATCGAGGATCCTAAAAGTCTTTAAATCCTTCATGGTTTCTGAGTGCCACATTGAAATGTGAAACGTTAAATGCACCCTTAAAAAATTGTTGGCAATGGTGGTGCCCCTTTATTAAAAAAAACTACATGTTGCCAGGCCAGCAGGAGGCGTGGTCAATAACGGTTATTTGTTGGCCTTATCTCAATCAGCTTCGCCGAGCTACAGTGAGAAGTCCAGTTACTGGTGAACTTGAACATGCTAGATACAGAGTTAGCAAAAGGTATTATGTATCTCTTGTAATATAAAGTTCCTACGAAGTGATTTTTTGGCAGTGTTTTGTATCTTACTATTGTTGCACAACGATTTGACGGAAGTAGTTTGTCGGAGAAATCTATAAGGCATTATTTTGGCAGCTCACAGTGGAAAAAGTTATTAAAGTAGTTTCGTGCAATTGGAGACTTAAATTCTAGTTTACCACAAAAATCGCTGACAACCTGTTGTTTGCCATGAGCCTTACTCTGGGGGATCGCCCTTTTATGTTCGCTGGCCCAAAGTTGCGGAACAACCTACCACAGGGCATAAGGACAACCACAAGTCTATCATGTTTCAAAATCAAACTGAAAACGTTTATTTTCCCAAGGTTTTTTCGTAACGAGATTGTTAATTTTCAATTGGATGTACTTATACAATTATTATTTTTTAAACCTCTGTGAACGCAATTGAGCATTCATATGGAAATTGCGCTGTAATAATATAACTGACAAAGCGCAGCAAATCTCGTTTTGGCCGAACGCGAGACATGTTCACTTTCTGACTCTACCGTTGGCGGGAAAATATCAGGGTTTTTAAAAAATGTCCTAGGTATTAGTAAAATACTTCATAGGTACTCCAAACCATTCATGCGATTCAAAGGTACATGCATCTTGATTCACAGAATTTTAATTTCATGATCGTGATTATCGAAGTACTCTGGCACATGACACCCTGACTTTATACTTCCTCAGCATCGCTTCTTAGGGATGCCTTCATCAATTCACAACTTCAGAACTGTCATTTAGTTGTTGATTAAACGTTTGTTATCCGTTGCAAAATTTATTACCTTAAATCCTTGGTTAATTGTAGTTTAACCTCAGCCCCAACGTCTCCTTGTGACATTCAAAATGTCTATGCAGATATACAGACGAAGCTTGAATCTAAATAACTGCCAAGCCTGAATTTTCTTGGGTAATCTTTAAAGCTGAAAAGTTGAAGAGATCATTGCCGGAATCACAACTGTTAATTATAACATTGCGGTCATCCTGCGTAATGTAGAACTGGACAATTTGTAGTTATTATTTACAACATGATATGGGTCTCAAATAAACAAGAATAAGAGACTTTTTTCCGTGACAGTTAAAGCGATGTTAGTGCTATACAGGGTGGTTCTAACTTGAAAACTTATTAAGCGGAAATTCCAGGGACCTTCGCAGGTGTCCGCTTAATGAAGTATCCGCTGAGTACAACTGGATTGCCTTATGGGACGTTTAATATAAAATTCTAAAATGACTCCGAGGCTTTATGGACAAAGTTGCAAATTTTTCACGACTCCTTTAACTCGCAATTCCCAGAAGAGACTTCAGCACAAAGAAAACCAAACCAAAAATTTAAAAATTACCAGAAAGCCTCAGAGTCGTGTTAGAAATTCCATATATCGAACGTGGGTTATTGGCTTTGACGAAGATGCGCTGGAAACTGGATCATATTTCGTCCCTCAAAACAGTTCCAATTTGACTGAACACCGATCCAGTCTTGAGGGAAAGCTCAAATAGCAGTTAAGACCGTTTTTTATACAAATGTGTCGTTTGGTTGCCACATAAAACCTTAAAAAGCGACCCATAAATTTTGGGCCTTGTTGTTTTTTTGTCTCGTGTGAAATTATGTAGTTTGCCCGTGCTACAATAATACTTGACGATGGAACAGTTGAGGAAGCTGAATATAGAGTCAGTAAAAGGTTTGTGAACAGTGCACTATAAAGTCGATTGGCAGATTATGTTAAACACAAACTTATCATGCTACCACAATTTCATGTTTCCACACAGAATTTTTATTTTCGTACAGAGCAAATGATTTTATCAAAACGTCCAGTTTAGCAAGCCGTTTGTGTGAAAGCACACTTTTACGAAAGTATTATACCAGTGAATCGACAGTGAATGTTTAAGTTTTTATCTATGTAATGATCTGTTAGCCCTTAAGTTCATCCTGACTTGTTGATGATTTTTTTGAGACCGCTTAATCATAGATCCTAAATTTCCTCTCTGCGTCTTGCGCCTTAAATGGCGTTTTCGCCACCATGCAAAACTGTTCGCGGTCTCTCCCAAAAGTTCTCATTATACCATTTCTCTTTACTTAGCGGAGAGGCAGATGGTGGTAATAATACAGTCAAGTAATGAGGCAGTGTTAAAAAAAAGTAGCGTAACGAGAATTGTGGTATGATATGTAACTTTTTTTAAGGCAACGAGGTTTCTCCGGAATCAAATATTTCTCTAGACACAAGGCACACTGTTCAACAGATATCTGTTGCTTGACAATCGTTTGTTTTTGTTTTGTTAATTTTTATCTATGAATTTCTGGAATACACATTTAAAATAAAAGTCGGTAGAGGAAAAAGGAAAAGAAAGAAAAAGGACATACTAAAACCTACCAAAACGCAAAACGCACCAAAAGCCATTTACAGTATCTTAATATTAAAACGGATTCGTTATGCCATAGAAAGTAGAGTTTGAGCGGTGCTATCTCAAACCGTGGTCATTCCTCTGCTGGACCAATCACAATGCGCGAACAAATTCAAACGAGCCAATCGGATTTCGCGATGAATGCAAATAGCCTACTATAAGCGCGGGAAAACGTAGGTAATTAGATGACATTGGGTTTAGCTTGACTAGAGACACTTTCTGGAGGTAGTATTGTTTAACATTTGAGCCCCAATAGTGATCAACATGTAACTTCTCGTAATATCACTTGGTAAATCGTAAGGAATGAAAAGACTGTTAGTTGACCTCTTTATCTTCGGTTGTTTTCTGTTTTTCAGAGCACGAGATTCATATACAAAGCACTTGAAATACTTTTCATGTACACGTGAAATTCACGTGTATATCAGTTCATAATTTATTAAAAGCCCAAAAAGTTATTCAAAAGCCTATTTTAATCTGCCTTAGAACTGAAAACCAACAATCAGGAGTTATACTTGTCCCACAGCGCGCGTATGTCGCGCACCCCTGGCCCGCCTCGCACTTGCCATCGCTCGCCTGGAAAACACGAAAAACTAAGCCTGTTTGCGGGTCATCATCGTGACTTATGCATAGCATAAAGTGCTAAATAGTGTATTACCAGGCTAAGTCCAGTTTCCTCGGGAGAATTCAAGATTGTTGGATAGGGTGGATGAAATATAAAAGAAACGAAATATCAGTCGGAACCGGATTCTTAAAATGAATGTTGGCTGGAACCCGGAGAGAGTCATTTGGATACATACTCCAAGGCTAATCGCTTGTCAGGTGTACTTTTTAGGAATCCTTAACCCCCCAACCCCTTCTTACCACCCCCCAAAATGAAAATAATAATAAAAAAAAACAACAAAATAAAAAAAACCGGCTGAAACGTAGACCCTAAGAATCCAGATATATTGTAGACTTGATTAAGTGAATCCACTCAGGATGTGGATTCATGACATGTAGATTCATAATAGCCCATTTCCGAATGTGAATAAAGAAATGCGAAATCCGTTTTTGGATATACAAATGCATCTTAAATGTCGATGTGTCTTACTCATACATGTTCTTCACTAACGTTTCCAAACAGCTCCGCCGTGCAACCATACAACACCCCGTGACAGGGAAACTTGAATACGCTGCCTACCGCATTAGCAAAAGGTTGGTTATCAACCCAGGGAGATACATGTCGGTACTCCCTATATGACGGCCTATACGGGGAGGTTCAACCCGAAAGGGATACCTTTTTCTCGCTTTGAGTATACAAAAGGCGAAGGGTAGGGATTTTGTAAGTTAAATATATAAAAGGGTAAGTAAATTGGTAATTTAGGGTAATAAAAGGGTTTTTAACTAAAATATGGTTGTATCACTAATTTAATTGTTGGCTTCACACTAGAGCTTCAAGTATAATTTAAGTGTACTCGGAACCTACTTTGACTGTGAAGGGGTAAAAGTACCTACTTCAACTTTACGTGGTGACCATGGAAACATTCGTAGTTCAAACAAGCCGAAGTTCGCCGCTAAGTGTCGGCTACACCACACTTGAGAACACACTTGACCAATAAGAAATGGAAGCCATGTGCACAATTTGCACGTGCAGCGGGTCAAAGATTCTAATGAACGGAGTGATTGACAGCTTTTACTTCAAGTAATAGACTTTGTCACAAGTGTGAAGCCTTGTTTTCATCAGAGCGACTTAAGATTTCCAAGTGCACTTGAATCAAGTGCTTACTTGAAACTAACTTAGCCTCTAGTATGAAGCCAAGTAATGTTACTACATAAAATGACAAGACGAAAGGGTCATCGTCTTTCAGTGGAGTTTACGAAAGGGGTACCTTTTTCTGCCAAAAATGGTTTATAATAGGGTTGGACCTTGGGGCGGAACCTTCCCGTATAAAACGTTGCTAAGTAGCCCCACTCGGGGATAACAATGCGAATATTACGCTAGTAAATATCAGTTGGCCATTTACTGGTTGTTTGATGATTGAAAGAAAGAATGAGCAAGCAATTAACGAATAGATAAGATGTTGTATTGCCCAGCGTTGCTTTCACTCTTTTTAGGGTTAACGTCTTTTTATTTTTCACCTTAGTAATAATTATACCTAGACGTTAAACTTAATGATGAATAAACGTTGTAATGAATGAATAAGGACGAGGAAATAAAACCGATGTTTTAAAATATTAGTCAAAACAGCAATAACTGAACCTTAATCCAGGGTAAATTGAAGTTTGTCGTAAGTGAAAAGTGTGTTTCTTTTTCTTTAAATTCTCGCATCAATAAAAGATCTTCCAACGCTTGCATGAAACTAACGTAATAATAATGCTTTTGCGAAGATTTTGCATTACCGCTTACATGCAAAGTAATCTTTTAATGAAAGGCATCCATCACGTCTCTGAAAGTGAAGTGTGTTCAATCATTTTCTTTTTAGGGAAAATTTGTGTTGTTTGTGACACAGAGAAGTGATTTTTTTTTTTTCAAGAAAGCAGCAAACACTTCAACCTTCCTTTTTTTCTTTTAACCAAAAATAAAAACTTGAGATGTTGTTGGAATACAGAAAAACCGTGTATGTGCTTAGATTTCCTCATTGGATGCCTCTGTCTAACCTAGCTTCTACAGCTAATCTACTGTTAATCATCATAAGTATGCTTCTCGCCAACTAGAGAGAACTAGGATGCTGAACTAATGAAACTTAAGGGCTAACAATAACCTCTATCGTGAACTAATAGCTTTACTTCATACTGTTCTCCTTTGTTCTGTGCGGCAGCCGGCGCCATCTTGTGTTATTGAGGAGTGTCAAGCTACCCACTAGGGAGGGCTAGAAGGGAGGCAAAATAATCCACAGTACACCCCTCAGTAGCTTGATAACCTCTGGGCCAGTTGATAAACAAGTAGCTTGCGAAGCAAGCGTTTCCGCGCGAGTTTGTCGAGAAAGTAATAACTCAATCGGAAACGCTTGCTACGCAGACTGCGAAACAGGCGGGAAACAGAAATCTGGAGGACTTGACAGTCTGAGTAACGCTTACGTTTTAACTTTATTTTGAGATCATTCTGTTCAATGATGCTCTCGGTACTTAACCCGTCCTAAATTTAGTAATTTGTTGGTTATCTTCCGTTGAAAGGAAGATGTTTTTATGTTTTTAACTGGAAATCAAACTTTGACCTTGACAAGTGAATGACAGTTCTGCCTACATCTCTCTTTTTTGCGTTCAGTGATATTTTATTTTCCATACTTACGTTGAAATCTCTTTCTTTTTTAACTTGTTTTTTCTTTTTCAATATAGTTAATATGCTTCTACCCTTTAAAAACATGTTTACTTATTTGCCTCCTACCGCATCTTCTTATTTTGTTTTTAATGCTAAGTTTGTTTTTTTGCTTATTTGTGTCTTTTACTTTTGCAAGTGGCTGGTTAAAGGACACCGATCATGAATTAATCAGACGAGTAAGTCGGCGTTTTGAAGACGTGACTGGTCTAACTATGGACACTGCAGAGGAACTACAGGTAAAGGATCATAAAATTATTAGAAAATGATGAATATATGAATCTCATATATTTCTACCGCGGATTGAAGAAGTAAATGTAGAAATGTACCTCGCAGTTAAAGACACAACTCATGCTTTTATGAAAAGAAAGCTGGAGAAAACTGTAATCACTCTCTTGTCTTCCCTCCTCACGCGACAGACAGCGAAATTTATCCACGTGATGTGTCTGCATGTCAGTTTCTTTAGCTTCTCGACGTAAAAATTGAGCAGAAGCTATAGTGGATTATCCTGCATTCTTGGAGGGGTTCCTTGTAGAAGTGCCACTCCCTCACGTAATCCCACTAACTGAATCTCAGTTTACATCATCAGCGGAGGCCTATAATGCCTGTTCACCTCGCACCTTCGCTTTCTCCGCCCGAACAAGAGCACTTCGACTGAAACAAATTTCTCTCATGTAAAATCCTAGTATCTGCGCCGACTACAAAGGTCGACCGATGATTTACATTTTCATGTACATATCATGATTATCTTGGAGGGGTGAACGAACCGCATGTTCTGATGAAGGAAAACTTGTGAAATACTTCTTTTTTCCAATTATAGATTGTAAATTATGGCATAGCTGGGCACTATGAACCGCATTTTGATCATGCAAGAGTAAGTATTACTTTAACAGTCTTTCTGTGACGGCGGCGCGCGCAATAAAAAAATGGTTATGACTAGAATGGATACCTCAAAATCAGGTTGGACACCTTATGTTTATTACACAACGCTATACTCTACTCCACGTTATGCGAATTTAAAAAGTGGGGAAATCAGAGTAAAAGACAATTGCGCAAGGAAAAGAGTTGGATACAGGGTTTAGCACCGAAGTACAGTGATTAGGGTTAAGCGCTGTTTTAAAAACGGTTACTGGCTTTCAATAATGTAATGATCAACGCCATGTAAAGTACGTTAAAATTAACCGGTCTCGGCAGTTATCCCTTGATGGTGTAGTGGATACGGATGTGGATGATATATCAAATTACACGGGTTCAAGTCCTACGAACTACCTACTGTTTTCTTCTGTTTTCTTTCTTTTCTTATTTACTACTTTAAGTTATAAGACTCCTATCATGTATGTTGAGCGAAGATGACAATCTGACTTTGGGGTATCCATTCTAGTCATAACCATTAAAAAAAATGGGCTCAATTATGGCAGAGCGGCACACCGGAATTCGCGTTCAGTCTCTCCGCGCGCTTTCCCGTCGTCAACTGGAGTTCACCAGGCGGACTGCCTGGGAGTTCACATTCTGTTGCTAAATCAGCCTACCGAAACTACAAAACATATTCCTTTGTGTAGAATCCTAAGAAATAAACTTGACCATGCAAAAATTCTTCCGAAGCGGTCTTATGGGAATGGTAACATGTTAGGAGTTTACCCACGGATTTCAAAGTTACAGTTGCAAATATTCTCGCCGTAATTTGATCTCAGAGTGAGAGGATTAAGACAGGTGCTTATATAACAAGTTTGGTAGTTTCCATTTTTTTCCTTTTTAAAATACTTTCTCAGTTACAAAAAAAAATATTGGTGGTGAACGACAAATTTAAAGTGAACCTACAATTATTTTGAATGAGATAATTCTAACTCTGAAGTCATTGGATATAATCCTAAATTGAAACCATTAAAGTGAACGCTACTGAGCAGTACTTTCCTGTAGTACTGTTTATAATGCTATAGAGGGTGTCTCCAACTTATTTTTTAAGCCACTATGCAGTACTTTCCAGTGGTACCATTTATTACGCTGTACAAGGTGATTCTTAACTTTTGATGCTGGGGACGGAATCCTAAATTCTAACCATTAATTTTAAATAAAAGCTTCTGAGCAGTACTTTAAGGTGGCTAATAAGAAGTAACTCGCTATTCAGAGGAAAGCTACTGGGCGGCACTTGCCTATGGCAGAGTTAAGCAGTCTGTTATACAAGGTGTTTTTAACCTTCTAAATCTGCAGTCCTTTTTGCTTTTACGCATCTATATTTTTTCTCTCTCCACAGGAACATGAAGACAAGTTTTCATCGTTAGGTACAGGAAACAGGATTGCTACCGTCCTCGCTTATGTGAGTCATTATTTTAAGATTCATACTTTATTGTTAATATGATGCAATTTAGAAAGATGTTTTTTCAGTCAGTGACAAAGGCGTCTCGAAGGAACAAATCCGAGTACTCCAATATGTAAGACCCTGAAGAAGGAGGGCCGTGCCTTCCGAAATATTGGTTAAAAGATTTTATATTCCCGACTGTAAAATCAGCCTTGCTTTTTTTGTCCTACTCCAATAGGACTCGAACCTGTGACTCTCTTGTAACTATGGTAACTAGTCCAGATGCTCTACCACTGAGCTACGAAAACTCTTGGGTTTGTATCCAACCCCTCTCGTGTTTACATGGGGCTATGCAAACACGGAAAACGTTTTCTATTGCTTTCATAAATTAACTTTCCCGAGAAAAAACGCAACACCCTTTGTTATGACACTGATTAAAAGAAAAATCCTTACCAGTCGTGAAATCTTGTACGAATTCTTGCACGCGTAATCAGTTCTTGTTTTGCAAAAAAGATGCTTTCCAATTTTTGGAATTTTTCTCGCTTAAAATGTCAGCTTAAGCGAAAAAAATTGACACAGCTTGTTTGTAAAGATTTTCCAAGTTTCAGCCGGTGAGGTAATGGGTAAATAAAGTAAACTTGTCGAGCATCCTAGGTTGCATTCCTTTTAGCCAAACTTTTTTCGGATTTGGACAATCCAGATTGTTTGGATTTTCGTGGTAGCCGGAACAAAAATCTGAAATAAGATTGATCCATACAGAAGCTGCCTGCCGCTCTGATCTTCTTCTCAATTGTAACACATCGTTTTTTACGCCTTTCTGTTAAATTAAGCATCTTCTCGTGGAAAAAGGGAAAAAAATTTGCTCTTTAACTGGTGGTGTTTCATGCTGGGACTCCGGCGTCAACTTAAAATTATATGGAACTTGATTCAAGAAAATTCAGAAGACAATTACGAATTCTCAAGTGCTGAGAAGCGCGCTTTTGACACACAGACATTGGCCAGTTTAGTTTTACGGTGCGAAAATCTAAGCGTTTACACTTCCTAATGGATTTAGAGTGACAGTGGAACTTGAGTTTAGTATACTACAATTCCTTAGTGGCATAGAACAACGAAGGAGTAAAAAATAACTCTTTGCCTGAGCTAACCTTGACCCGCCGTGTTTATTGATGAACGAGCACGTTTTTGCGATCGCAAAAGCAGTTTCATTTAATGGAACAAAGATCTGAAACCAGATTGAGATACCAATCTGAACGATCCAGGTTTAGAGGTAGATCGTTCGGATTGCAAACTTAGATTGGTTTAGTCCTTAAAGGAACAAGAAATCGAATTTTCGATCGCAAAATCCGGATTTAGATTGGCTAAAAGGAATGCAACCCTACTCAAAAACTTTTTCAAATTCGTGCTTTCATGATTAGCGCGCGAAAAGCAAAACATCTTGACGTCACAACCATGTTTACATGCTTTCATGCAAACACGCCTCTCGGCGCGCGTTCAAAGTGTGCTTTGTTATTCTAGATGTCTGATGTTGAGGCAGGCGGTGGAACAGTGTTTACGCAAGTTGGTACAACGTTATTTCCAAGCAAGGTAAGGTGAAACGATAGGATGGTGTAACTTTTGGAAAACGTACTATTCCAGGAGTCTGCATCAGTCATGTAACTCTCAAAAGTGAGCCAAATCTCCGAAACGGTGAAAAATATTGAGCTACGCCCATTCAAGCTCCTGACCGAGTAGTTCTTTGTTTGTTAGGGTCATCACTATTAGATGTGATCGTTTGAAGGTCGCCGAAGGCTTCACACCCAAAGCTGATACCCTGTCTCTTGAAATGTTTAACAGTGGCTAGGTCACGCCATAGGTTTTTGTTCTTTCGATGCTCAAGCGACTTCTCAAAAACTACTAGGTACACGGCAAACCTCGGCCATCCAGTAAACCGCCAACCAGAACTTTGGTCTCGAAACTCGAGACTTTATTCTCGAGACTTAAGACTCGAGACACGATACTCAAAAGTTTGAGAATCAAGACACGAGTGATTGTCGCCAAGCGGAGGAAACGCGCTCAATACGAAACGAGTGGCTTTGGGCCCGCTCCTGATTGATTGCTAAAGTGGCGCGAGATTTTTTAGCCAATCGTAATCCAGTAAAACTAAATCATATTAATTGGGAAACCACTCTTGTAGGGAGACGCTGCTTTCTGGTGGAACCTGAAACGCAATGGGATCGGAGATGCCAGCACTAGACATGCTGGGTGCCCTGTGTTGGTGGGTCAAAAATGGGGTAAGCGCACACTTTCAGTAATATCAAATTGGAACATGCGCAAATGTTCTTCATGAATTGATAATACTATCACTCCCCAAGAAACTACTGCGTTGTAATCATTGTTAGTTTACATTTGGCAACATATTAAAAGACTCAAAAGCTATAACCACCTTGTACGGCGTAATAAACTACCACAGGATATTACTGTTGAGTAGCTTTTATTTGAATGGCCACGGCACATTTTAGCATTTTATCCACAGACTCAAGGAAATTAATATAAAACCACCATTACTTTGTCTCTACGTGTTAGGTAACTTTACCCTCGTGATATCATAATTTTTTACCGTTATTTATATCACGAGTAGGTGCGTTACAAACCCAGTGCAATAACAACTGTACATTTTTAATGCGAGTAAATTGTTGCCAGATTAACTAACAGCCATAGTTTATTCCTTGATATTTTTTGCTGTCTTAAATAGTTGGTATTTTGGTATTTTTAGTGGCAAACAAGTGGATCCACGAGCGAGGGCAAGAATTCAGACGGCCATGTGCCCTGTCTCGCCATGAGTGAAACCGCTGGTCTTGGAAGCGCTCGGTTTGAATAAAAGAGTTAAAATAAAGAAATATAACCAAACGTTTTAGACCTTTCCTGTATTTCTGTGAACAAAATCACCAACTTGAGGCTTGGGATGACAAAATCATGATACAATGCTTTGTGTGAAACTTTCACCGTGGCCTCGGCCTCGTTTCGGTGTTTGCACTCACTTGAACGGACTGCAGCGGACTGCAGAAAGGTCTGATGTGAAGAATTTAACCATTTAGGTGTTAAAACGGGCAACACAAACGTGCAACTCGTTTTGCTAAAAATGTAAGAAATGGTCATATTATCAAATTAATAATAATGAGAGAGTTTCTATGCTTTATGATTTTTGTATGTGGCAGTTCTAGAATTTCCTTTAATGGAAATAAATTTTATATCTTGCAGAGTGGTTGTGTTTTCGTCTCGCTTGCGTCACTTGTAAAGTGAATTCGGCAATTCATTCTCTTTCAACATGTTTTCAAATCCACAAAACTTTACGACGGTCAAGATGTCACTAGATATAAAGTGGTATAGGCAGTGATATCTCTTGTGATTTCCATAATGAAAATTAGACATTCCCACCTTCATAAACAACGAATTGTATATGTTGTCCCACCCATTCGCCCCAAGTAAGGGAGTCCAAGACAGTCCTGGATTCTGGACTCCACGCTGTGGATTCTGGATTCCAGGTGCCGGATTCAGGTTCTTTTGTCAGTGGAACTTGGATTCCGGATTCCGTGAATTGTATTCCGGATTCCAAAGCCCACGATTCCAGATTTCACATGAAAAATTTCAGGATTCCAGAATCTGGTTTCCCTTGCATGCGGCGACTAATCGCCGGGAAAGGAGTATTCACAGGCGAAATCATCGCAGCAACACTGCGTTGAGGCGACACGTCGCAGCGAGAAATCGCTCCGTTTGTGCTGAAGAATTTTTATGAAAATCTTTGTCTCCACTACAATTTTGTCGCCGCAACAAATCGCACAAAATCAAATCAGACTGAATTTGTGCGACTTGTTGCGGCGACAAAATTCCGTTGCTGAGACAAAGATTTGCACATGAATTCCCCAGCACACGAAGCGATTTGTCGCTGCGAGGTGTCGCCCAACTTATCGCCCGGCCGGCCTGTACACACGGAGTGATTTATCGTGTGTACCGACGCTAAAGTTCGCCCAGTAGTGACCAACAGCAATTTTCTCCCCACAACACCAACACGTCATCAAAAGAAAAGGTTATGAGAATTGATAACATGATCCCCAAAGATATTAAAATTATTTGATCTTTTACCAAAATGTGTCAGTCAATTCTTTAACCCTATTAGTCCCAATAGTGTCCAAGATCAATTTTCTCCTTACAATTATCCATAGATTGTAAGGAGATAAGTTATGAGAATCAATAAAATGATCACCCAAGAGAAAATACTTTGATCTTTGAACAAATTCTCTCGACTAATTCTTTAAGGAAATGTATGGAGATCAGTTTGGAGAATTTGTATGGATACTGGGGCTTAAAGGGTTAAGGAAATATCCAAACGTCGAACTTTTCATGAGACGAACCGAACTTAATGAGTTAAGTTCATGAAAAGTTTGACGTCTGGCTCAGTTAAGTTCGTCTGAATGCGTTTGGATCCGGTCCAACACATTTTATTGATCTATCTGCTTCAGACAGATGGAACGTCTGAAGATCTTCTTGGGGACAAACGTCGACCTTCACATGGTGACGAGATAAACTAATTTAAAAATTTGTATGATAAATATATTTAGCCTCGTTAGGGAAAAAAATTACTAAAATTGCTTTTTGGTTTGATTGTAAACCCATGTAAACCCTGACCCTATTCAAGGATGAGAAAAAAGAAAACGAATCTCCTGTTTAAGGCCCAAGCTTGAAAAATGAGACGAAATTCAAGGTAAAAAGAAAAGGTTAACCTGAACCCACAAATCTTCCTTAACTAGTTCATGATATGTTTCTTGCGTAGCTGGGCATTTACGCACTTGAATTTTAGCTGACATAATAACGGTACCCTAACAACGGATAACACCGGCCTGACTACAACGCCAACAAGGTAAAAAAAGGATGCCCTCAGTTAAGGATGGAGACCCTCCAAAACCACACTCTATCGGGCGGCATATACCAAAAGCCCATATATGGAAGTACTCCCCGGGCTTGTTGTAAAGGTTCATGATTTGACAACCTCCTACCCTTCCATAGGCTTTGTTTTCACCCTCTCCCACCCCGCCTGGAATTGACGAGCAACTTCGATCAGGGGAGGCAAAACAAACATTTCCGCGCGTGCTTACAATTTTAGGCTCCAGCGTTGTGAGGTTGGTAGTGACAATTTGTGGTGTCTGGTCCATTTGACAAAAACATGAATCTTTTTAATTGAAATGTATTATAGATAACAAAAATCGTTCAATTTAGTTTGTACTGATGCTATTTATTCCTGCTTATCCGGAGTACATGCCAATGCGTTTTCAGGACACATGGAAGTAATTAAGAAAACATTTACCACCGAATAGATGAGTCAAATATTATATAAGTGAGCCAAACTGGAGGGGTATATTTACTCGATATATTACCTGGCTTAAGTGATATTAACCAGTATCCTGCCAAGCTGGGTTTATAAAACTTATGGCGCAGGCATCTATTAGGAACTTCCTCCAAAAAAAGAAAAAAAAATTAGAGCTCTTGTTAGAAAATAACGTTTATCAACCAAAGGTTTAGAATAGCTAAGCGTATTCACTCTTTTTTAGGGTATTGTTTATTCAGGGACTTTGTAGTGTCAATAGCCCAATGATCATGCATTGTTCCTCTGTCAAGCAGTGATTAAAAGAAATTTAATCACTCTCGACAGACTCTTCCGCTTCCTAATTAACGCAGAAAAATATTATGAAATATCTTAAAATGGACCAAATAAAGATTTACAAATTACTGCAGACTCGAGCTAAAGAACGAGATCTGCTTGTTCGGTCACGTTTTCCACCAAGGTAAGTGGGTTGAAGTAGCTGTTACTTTTCAAGAGCTGTTGGTGTCAAATGAATTATCAGGGGTCAAACTGTTCTCCAATTTGGCCGAGGTATTGGTTTTGTGCCGCAAGAGCCTACCGCTGATTGGTTAACATGGGGAAGGGTGACAGCTATTAAGGACATGTATCGGAACTTGTTAATGAGGTCTGATTGGTTGGGCGGAGCTAATGGAACTTGAAGAATGCATGGACAGCCGACACAGGACATCTATCGGAGAAGCGAAGAGGAAGAAATAGAGAACAGAGTAATAAATCATCAATGGACGTAACGTCGAAAAAAGACCAAGGCGGTTCTAAGAGGTACAGCCTTCGCCCAGTTTCGCGCGAGTCGCGAAGCAAATTAGCTGTATTGGCGGCTTTTGAGGACGAGGAGGAAGAAATTTGTAATGAATGTTTCAGTGATTCTACACGGCTACGAAGATACCCCCATTTGAGGACATCAAGGGACTGCGCCACGGTGAGGGAAAGAAATCGAATGCATAAGTTGAACCGGGCGTTCGAAGAATTGAGAAAAGTCATTCCTAAAACAAGCTATAACAGAGAAGAGAAACTCTCAAAGATCGCTACTCTAAGATTAGCGATTCACTATATTTCTGTGCTATCGAACATCTTAAAACAGGACTCTGGGGAAGAAAGAGACGAAGACGAAATACAACCAACGAGTAAAAGACAACGTCTAAGCGACGAAGAACAAGAAACAGCCTCTAATTCAAGCAGTAACGAGTGTGGGTCCGAGCACTCCCCTGAAGGAATCTTCTTTAATGAAAGTAAGTGCCTCTAAGCCCTATTTAATAAAAAGTGTACACATAACTTTTGTTGCTCGCTTAAAGACGACAGGTTCCGGCTTTTCGTTTGAAAAGGTGGCAAATTTTACACCTAACTTTGGGGTAAGGTGTGTAAAAGCTTCAAGGGGGTGAAATCGAATTTATGCCCCCAGCGTAGAATGGCTAAGCAATGTAATTTTCCTCTTGCGGAGCGGTGGAACGTTCAAAAATTGCGACACATTCGTTTAATTTATTTCGATGTTACCAAACGTAAACATGTCTGGTGCTTTTAAGTGAGCTTAGGTTTAAATCTCCATAAGGTTAATTGCCTTTAGCCTTCAATTTGCGGGTTCAAGTTCTTTTAAAAGGTCTCCAACTGTTTTTAAAAACAGAATAACGCATTTTTTATTATACCAACATCAAGAAATGCATGGCTTACCGTAGCCGTTTCAATCAGTTGCTCGAAATCATAGTCAGTGCAAATAAAAATCCTTGCGATCAGTCTGGACCTCGTCCTGTTCAAAGAACGACCACATTTTGAAATTGCTAGTGAAGTTCTGTGTCGGTGTAAACTGTGGAGTATTACATTTTCCTGTGGCGATTTTTTACAAGGAGGCTCTGACGTTTTGGTTAATGCCTGAAACACACCATGGAAGCTTTCACTGAAACAGTCCCCCCATATGCTGCTATTTGCTGCCGTCATTTTCAAGGCAGTTCAACATTTTAAATTGTGAGTGAAATGGCCGCAAAGCTTCCGTTTACGTTTTCTTCAGTTACATCAGGTGCTTTTATGATCTTGTTGTATAAGATGGCTTGCTCCTCTGGATCTGTCTCGATGAAGTCTCAGTTTTGCACTAGACGAAAGCTACCTTTGGAGAATTTTAATATCATAAGTTCCTGATTTGTTTCATTAGTCTTGTTTGTAGTATTAGTTAAAAACCGCTGAGCACATTGAACAGTTTTGTTGCCTAAGTTTTGACTCTGTTGGTGAAAGTGTGTCCATTTAATATGAAAACTAAGAGTTTCCCATTTAGATGATACTGTTTTTCAGTACGCTATACAAGGTAGAAGTTAATGGCTGAATGTCTGAGTCCATGGATGCAATTCTAAAAAAATTGGTCATTTAAACTGAACTAGACTGACAGGTTTTTTCTTCTCGACTGTTTATTGTGTTGTACAATATTATCAACTATTGCCCATTAAAAATATGACAGCCTATAGAACCTTTGATCAACAAGCAATTTCATGTTGATGACCTTTACGTATATACTGCTCAGTTATAAGGAATCGCTGAAAATCTGTGAAATCTCTATTTTACACTTACATGGCGATACGTATTAGGGTGCAAATATGCGGTTTTGTATTTACCATCTTTGCCCCTGGTTTCCTCGTAGTTTGCACTTTTTTACCTCAAGGAATTTTAATGTAAATTTAATTTTGTGTAGTGCGTATACCTCCTTACAACGCGTTCTCATCCTTTCATTGACTAAATTAATGTGATCGCCATTAATAGATTGAAATATTGTTTATTCGCAGGTTTTTGGTGTGGGACACTTGAAGAGTTTGTTGGCCCAAACTGGGACGAAATCACACTCAACGACGCCCTTCAAGCTTACGCCATCAGTGACATCTGATGGGAAATTTGTCACGAGAAACTCGGTCTGCGGTGAACTGAACGATTTTGAACAGTTCAGGGGAATGTTTACGACCGTGAGGTGTGGGGTTTCTGTCATGATGAGTGGTTAGCAATTTAGTCATCTCCAAAGTGAAAAATTGCGAAGCTGTTCTCGTTTTTGCTATAAGTTGTTTCCCATGCTCCCTTGATGAAAAACTAGTGTCGGTGTCGATGCCGGTCTGTACGGGTGAGCCAAATTATGGTAAACTCTTGATTCTATGCTGGGATGAAAGAGTAAATTCAATTCTTTACTGAGTAAGACCATTCAAATGAAAGCTATTGAACAGTACTTTTCTGTCGTGCGGTTTCATTGTTCAAGGTGACTCAGTCTCTCTCTAATGAATAGGTCTGTGGATGGAATCGCAAAAAAATAAAACGTAACCATTCAAAGGAAAGCTGGACTGAGTAGTATTTTCCTGTGGTGCTGTTTACTGTGTTTATTTCATTGTACATAACAGGTTCTAACTTTTGAGTCTGTGGTTGAAAGCTAAAAGTGTGACCATTAAAATGAAAGCTATGCACTGAGAATAACCTTCCTCAGAGGTATCGTTCAGATTTCGTGCCACAGTAAGGTGTTCAGTTCTGTTTTGGAGTTTGGCTGAGATGCTCAGATGTGGTGTAAACTAAAGGTGTTGAGGGGATCTTTAATGATTGAAATAAAGCCCGTTGCTCACGAATATTTTAAATGGAAATGTTGTTAGGATCATCGCTCAATTGTGATCGAGTCCAGTATAACAATTCAATATATATTTCTCTGGTCTACTGTAACATATTTTGTATGATCTTCCAGATGACTTAGTTGTCTTAGTTCCGCGACTCATTTGACTGCTGGATCATAAATGGCACTTACGCTACCTGGCTTGATAAATGAAAGTTTTATATAGACTGTTTTGTTTTTGTTCGTAGCCTAAACTCGTCAGACCAGTAACGAAAAGATCGAGTCTTTTAGTATGTTAAGTTAACCACGTTGCCACTATCTTGTTAGCCCTGTCAATTTATCGAAACATGAACTGAGGTTATGTCTGTCGACAAAATTTTAAAATAACCAATCTGGCCAGACCCTGGCGGATCAAGAGAGTACACCTCACCCTATTTCAGACTAGTTCCCTCAAAATCTACGCTCAATTTTCAAAACATTTTAAACTAGGAAGGGTAAAAAAGCCCTTCAAACAAAACAAACCAACTTATAAAAGCTTCTGTAGTACTGGGGGAGCAGCCCTGGGGCCGAAATGCCTTTCTCGGAATGATGCCCTGAGTAGTTGTTTCTTGTCTTTTTCGGTACGGTTTGGATGTTTGGGTTAAAGATGGTTAATTTCAAAGATACTTGACATGCACACATTTTTAGATAAAAGGGATTCAAAGCCGGAAATTAGAGCAACCACAACAGCAAACCTCGGAAAAACTAGTGAATGGGTCGGTTTCATCCATCTGCTCATAATCGACGAACGGAGTTGAAAAAAAGGACTTCTTAAGCTCTGGAGAAACAAGAAAAAGTTTTGTGAGGCTAACTCAGACGCCGACTTTTCATGAGCCGAACTTTATTTTCATTTTGAGCGAGCCAAGATCAACAAAACAATGCTTAATTGATTCAGATGCCGACTTTTAATTAGCCCAACTTAATGATCGATAAATTGCGAAATATGTAACGATTTAATATAGCAATTTCTGGATTGGGTCAAATGAAGTAAATGGAAAACCGGTAAAAGTGGAAGTTCGGTGCTTTTCTGGGCGTTATTAATACTGACGAAATGAATTGACGAAAGGCTCATCTGTTCCAATTCAAAAGCTCTTAAAACTCAGAAACTAGCTTTTCTGGGTTTGAATTAAAGATGTGCCATAGCATGCAGGCCATGCAAACTTGACACGAACTTAATTATAAGCTCAAGTATGGTTCAGCGTCTAAACCATTGTCTAAACCGTGCTTAGATTTGATCATGTTTATCTCAATCAAACATGTGATATTTATATTTCAGTTATTTCTCCTGGTTTTTGTAACGTTGCTTAAATGCAAAGAGGACGATAATAAATAAATAAATAAATAAATAGTGTCTTTCGGCCATGAAACTCGGCTTCACTCGGCTGTGGATATCTAGCCTGGCTGTTCTTATTGTGGGATAATCGTTGTAATCGGGACTATTTTAATAGCGAAAACACCAAAACAGACTTCATTGTTGTGTTTGTCATGCTATAAATATCAGTTTGGATTCTGTCGTAGAGTTAGGACACAGCGAGAGCCAGCAAGCCATGCGAAAGAGAAATACAAAAAAAAAAAAAAAAATCGAAAAAGCAGTAATGCGAAAAAAAAGAAAAAGAAAAATAACCGAAAGCAAACCGTTGTAAATGAGTGTTAAACACTATCGGGGAAACTCGGCTCTATAATTGTTTACATGATATCACCACGAAATGTCATGCCGGCTTGAGTCACCCCGGTACGAAATCTCGCAACGGTATCATGTAAAGGCGAAACGTCCACCCGTTTCGGTGTGAGATCGGTCTGCCAGTGGATTGGAACGGGTAGCACATGCGTAATGTTTGCGATTTTGAATCACATGTGTATTTTATCAACATGAAGTGTACCTTCAAATAACGAGATATGAAATGACCCAGTCATCATGTAAACGCGATACGAAATCAAAAGTCATCCCGGTATCAAACTCTAGCCGGTGCGAGTTTTCTCATGCAAACACCCACTGGCGCTATAAAATTTGTATCTGTTCGGACCTTCTAGGGGAACTTACTGCACTTTTCAAAAACATGCGAACTCTAAAGTTCAAAAGCCACCTTTACAATTGCGTTTTTCACTGCCGTCAATCATAATTATGATCACAAGCAACGAACCTTGAAACACAGAAACACACAAAACGGATCGAAATCCACCAATCACAGGCCATGACCTTTTGAACCTGTTAAAGTAAAGTTTTATTTCCTTAAGATGATTGACGGCAGATTGATGATTGATGTTAAGATGATTGACGGCAGCGAAAAAAACAATCGTCAGTTGGCTTTGCGCTTTTCACAAAAAAAAGTCTTTTCTAAGTAGTAATCCCTAAACTGTTTTAGATGCAACTTGACGTTTTGCGAAAGTGCGAATATGCCTGATTTCTCTCTCTATCACGTTTTTTAATCCGAAAATTTTAGCTTTTCTTTTGCTACGGAAAATAGAATAATCTGGGGAGTGAAATATGAAACAATAAACTTAAGAAAATCGTAGGAGATTTATTAGATAAGCTTCGAAAGTTGTATATGAATGGACGGGTCATTTAGAATTTTTTAGCCGTCCTCAAGTAATGCACCTATCAATGGTTTGCTCAAGGATGGGGGGGCCGGGCAACCCACGGGAATTAGACTTCGTAAAGCGCACGTGGGTGGGGATTTTGACATCCACAACGGTCCCCGGGGTGGGAAATTTGACTCGACCGCCATCTTGAAAAGCGGAGACGACCTGGGAATGAGTGAGTGGTCCGCCATCTTGGAAAATACCCAGAAGTCATTTGAGCGAGTTTCCCGCGTCCAAGGATGGCTGAACGAAAGGTAAGGAGTATCGTGTTGCTTGTTTTTAAGCAAAAATGTTGTTTTTTATGCCCATCAGTGCTCTGTGTTTAAAGTTCTCATAACATAAGGTATTTTTCCTTCAGCTTTGAGAACAAATATTCGCACAAGAGCTCATTTAGATCAAAATTTACTTCCTACTTACCTGTCTTCAAAGGATGCCGCCCTGCCTCACGTTTTCCATACTCTCTGTGTTTATAGATTTGCTAGTATACTCCAAATGTTAAATTACATGAAATTCTGGTCAATTGTGGACCTCAGTTACAAACATCAGTTGAATGAAAGCGGAATACGACCTATTGCAGGCGTGACATAGAAGCTAGATGAATCCAGAAACCTGTGCCAAATCTCACCAAACAATGACAAGTAGTACTTTATTAAATAATCTTATTTTTGTTACTTTCTAAGTCAATTTTTAATAATTCTATCCTATCATTTCGTTTAACTTACTATGAAGGTCTGTGGTCCCCAGGGGTGGGAATTTGACTTACAATGGAGACCCAAGGGTGGGGAAATTGACATTTGAAAACCTGAAAATGTCAAATTTCCCGTGGGTTGCCCGGCCCTCCCATCCTGGGGCAAACCATTGATAAGTGCATAAAGACTGGTTTGCTAATAATAGTTCTCGCTACTTGAGAGCGATACGCCAGACGATCAGTTTACGTTAAGGATATCACTCGCTTCATAGGTTAAATTAACTAAAGCATTGCTCATGTTAGATTGACCCGCTTGTATTGCTTTCAACTGATTTCAACGGGACCTTTGTTTACAATTGAACATCAACTTTCGATGTAGAAGGAACTCGGCAAACACGCTGTCTGTAGTATTTGCAACCAAGAGCTTCTTTCCCATCTCTCCAGAGAATAAAAAAAACGGATCCACGGAGACGAATGTACTTCGGCGACCCCGGTTGATGCGGTCTTCCAACCGTACGTTTCGATGGCGCCGCCATCGAAAGTACTGCAGTGAAGCAAGTGGAGTGGGACAGGGGGCGGGAGGGGTACGGGAGACGGGAGAAGAAAGGGCGGGAGGCGGGATCTCTACGATGGCGGGAGGCGGGATCTCTAGATGGCGGGAAGTGGGAGAGAAATTCATAAAGGCAAGCTTTTGCTATTTGCTACTGCTTACTTCCAGTCAAAGAAAAAAACCCAAGAACGTTCCTTGACTTGCATTTAACGTTTTCCGAGGCTTACAGCAAAATTTTGTACACGAGAAAAGTCAAAAAACGAAAATTCGTGCTCAGGATAAAAAAAAACGGCATTACTTCCTGTGAAATTGGAAACCTTTCCAAGTCGCTTACATGATAGGACATGAATGAGATAGCATGACATATGTTCACGTGTGTCGACTGTGTCAGTCGTGTCAGTGTCTCGTCTGTCTTGCTAGCTGTCGAAATTTTCCATAAGAACGACAAAGCGAGTCAGGTCAAATGTCGTCAAAGACCATTTTGATCGGTCTTAGTATTTTTTGGTTTGGTGGGGAAAAATCCGTCCATGGAAGACCTTCCTGGGAGCTCGCTCCTTACGACTGTAGTTCACAAAACACTGTTATAAAGATTTTGCCGCGTGGTGTAAACTTGTGTCGAAGGAATGCCGCTTCAATGATCGCGCAGGAAAGTGCGGAGTGGTTCGATTTGCAACACAATTTTTTATTTTGGACAAGGCCAAAGAACTACTTATTAGAATCTGAATAGGGAGACAAACAGCGTGATTTACATTATAACGGGAGAAACACAATAAAAGGCGGGAGTCGGGAAACAAAGAGACAAAAACGTACGGGAGGCGGGAGATTGTGACCCCCCTGTCCCCCCCCCCCCCCCACAAGCAAACACTCACAGAAACAAAAAGGCTCGATACCAGACCAAAATATCCAGAAAGATGTAAAGAAAAATACCAAAAGCACCTGTTTAGACTTTTTTTAAAACCAAATTTTACGAACTGTAGAAGATTAAGAAGGATTGACTCTACACACTGAAGGCAGCGATTTTCAACTACGCTAAATGTTTTTTTCTTGAGTACAGGGCGCGCAATGCATCTAGGGTGAACATGGGCCTCAGAAAGTAGTTTTGGGTGCCTCTGAAATTGCGGAGGCAGCCAATTAGTTTTCTCGCTTACTCGTAGTCTAAGCAAAGCTGTGAGGTGAGAAATATCGGGATCGCAGTCTTGGTCCACGCCATTGTTTGCATTAATGAAATTAATTCATGTTAACGACATCGAAACCAGCGATAAACCGGGGGGTCAAGGTTAGTTCAGGCAAAAGCCTTTTATAATCCACCGTTGTTTTATGCCGCTAAAGGATTGAAGTATATTAAACTCATTAAAGATCCACTGTAACTCTAAATCCGTAAAGAAGCGAAAACGCTTAGATTCTCTCACTGTGAAGCTATAGTGTCCAATGTGTGTGTGTGTTTATACGGTAACACGCTTCTCGGCATTTGAGAATTCGTAATTGTCTTCTGAATTTTCTTGAATCAATTTCCCGAAAATTTTAGGTTAACAAGTTTCAGTATGAACCACCACTAGTTAAAGAGCTACTTTTCTTTCCATTTCTCCATAAGAAGACGCTTAATTTAGCGGAAAGGAATAAAAAACGATGTGTTGAAATTGAGAAGAAGATCAGTGCAGTAGAAAGCTACTGTATGGATCAATCCTACTTCAGATTTTTGTTCCAGCTAGCACGAAAATCCAAACAATCTGCATGGATTCTCTAAATCCGAAAAACGTTTGGCTAAAAGGAATGCAACCCAAATAAACAAAGCAAATGAAAAGGAAAGAGCAAAGGTTTCTGTTTTTCTTTTCTTTTTACCAATGGCCAGTTTAATTTATGTTTTTTTGCCGTGTTGTTTTAATTGTGTTGTTCAGGGTTTTCGTCATGCCATCCAAGAAGGTTTGTGATCGCAAAAACTTTTGGAAGATTGGAAACTTCACCACCACACAAAATTATTGCTGGTTTTCAGTGTCACGCCATTCAAAATAGATCAAAATAAAAATCAAAACCGTCTTAATAGATAAAGTCCAGAATAAGGGTAATGAAAGGAGCTACATGTACAAAGACCCTTGCCAAGATTCAGGTCAGAGGAATATTTCGTATACGAGATATCCGAAGAAATGTTTTACCCAAATTTATAGAGATTTGTATGAAGACGCCATGCTGGTGCTCACCTGGATGAGCTCCAACATGGCGGACGGAAACCAAAAGAAAGATCTGTTACCGAGTTTTGCTACAAAAGCATGAATTTATTCCTCGAGAAACTCAGAAAACATTAAAGTAATACTTTTTCTTATACATGAACTGTTTAAATAGCAAAATCTCCTGAAATAAGTCATTTTTTTAACCTACATGACAGCTCTCTTGGCCGTCATGTAAATGCCGCGTCACGCAAAAACTTAGAAATTCAAGCGTCCTCTATCACAAAACCAAGAACCCTTTTGAAGCGAAAATTTGTATGAAAATTAGTTTTCAGCTGCTCTAATGCATCGTGAAAGTAAAATCTCGGTAGGATCGATAGTTTTTTAGTTTGAATCTTAGTGACGTCATGTGAAAACCAACAATACTACGTGTTTCGAATAAAGTTTTCGTAGCTAAGCAATATCAATTCGGATGCAACAAATTGTTATAAATTATATTATTTGTTCGTAAATTTCTTCAACAATGCTTATTGCGATCCTTGGGTTAGGAGACTGCAGAAAGTCTAAGAAATGTACCGGACAAATTGTGATTAAAAAGATAATAAATCGATTGCTTGGCCTCTTGTTTCAGGGGGCAAAAAGCATTGTTTGGCAAGTGAAGTTAAGTAAACGCGTCTTGCGTATAAATTTAAGTAATTCTTATTATTGAAATTAAAATCCACGAAACAACAAATACTTGTCACAGACCGCTTAGAAGTACAGTAACTGCCAGAAACACATGGGTTATGACAGATAAGTCTCCAAGTTCCAGGCAGTGCTGTCCAAAGAACTTACCAAAAAAGGTATATATCATTCTAATTTATCAACCTAAACGAAATGAATTAGCCTTTCGTTCATCCTGGATGTGATTTAATTTCAGCCGTAACAGCGGGGGTCGATGCATGCAAAGTAAAATCTCTCGCTGTACACAGACCAATCGTTGTAAATTATCAGTGGCCAAGAGACTAGACACTTAAACTTCACCGTCAACTCGAGTTCAGTTTCAACTCGTCCTTCTTAAATTCGATTATTTTAAGCTCTAGATGATGGCACTGAACTCTCAATTGACACGACGCACTCAGTGCAAAGTCATTCATCACATTAATGTTGAAATATCTAGCATACTATTTTAACAGATCATCAGTACTATTTAGCTCCTGAAGAAAGGTGTGAAAATTTGGTGCTAACTGTACACGATTGTTTCAAAAGCGCGATCTGACACTGTCGCTGTTAAATTTATTATTTGTTAAACGCAGCCATTCTTTTAAAATACGTACAGCCTACTTAATACCGTAGGCTCCTCTCAAACTTGTGCCAGCGGCCATCGCTGGGACAAGTGTATATGTGAAGTCAGAGAGGTCATACATGTAAAACACCCACGCCATAGTGGTTCCATAAAAACACAAGGAAAATAACTGGAGATATTCCGCTTTCAGTTTGCTCACTCAAGCTCGAATTGAAATACACGATAATCGCTAACTGTCTCTGAATAGACAGCTGAATAGATAGCACTCTGTTCATCTCTATTATTTACAGGATAAAATATTTCGAAAATCACCAATTCATGTGTTCGCGTTCTTTATTCTAGTATATATTTTTATTCATTTTATCAAGTATGGCTTACAACGTGTTAAAAATACAAATACCATAAGAATATTGAAACTGTAAGTTATGGTCTGGTGAACGATGCCACGTTTGCTTGGAGGGTCACGTGGTTGCTAAGATGCTTTTTTAAAATAGGCTTTGTTTCTAAATGAAAATAAATCTTTACGATGAAGCTCAATATACGCTTATTAAAACTTGATTCTTTTAAAACGCAAACTGAAACTGAAACTCAAACCTGATAGTTGCATGAAATGTCTTTAAAACGAAAACTTGGTTTATCTGAATCACGTTTATACTTCAAAGAAGTATTGTGTTGATAAGTAACTTCGCGGATAAATTAAAATTCTTACTTGGCTCCCGAGGCTTAGGGGAGTAAAAGAAAATGTTTTATCCATGCCTAAACTTTAGCCTGCGAACAAGCTCTCTGGGGCGCTCTGGCGGCGGGGCGGGAAAAGGAAGGAGAGCTTTCCGGGGGGTTAATCCTGGGAATTCTTGGTTGGGGTATGCCGCCCGGTTCTTCAAATCCTGACCCTATTTCAGACCAAAAAGTGTAATTCCCACACCCGCTTTCAGACCAGACCTCTAAAATCCATACCCGCCTTTAAGCAGAAATTTTGTTATCATTACGTAGATTAGAGCGCAAAAAAAATTCTTCAAACCATTTCGAATTCGCATATTTCTCTATCTTTCTTACTCATTTGGCGTGAACTTGAATCTTAACGAGGAATAAAACACAAACAGCGGTGATAAACATATCAAACTTACGCATTTTAATAACTTGACGTTTCGTATGCTACGCAACATACATTTTCAAAAGTGGAATAAAGACCGTTACAATCTTAACCTCTGTATTGCTGGTTTTCAGTGTCACGCTACTCAAAATAGATCAAAATCAAAATCAAAAACCGTTCAATAGATAAAGTCTGGAATCTGGGAAATGAAGGGAGGTAAATATGCCAAGTTCCTAGCCAAGATTCAGGTCAGAAGAATATTCCGTATACGAGATATATCCGAAGAAATGTCTTACCCAAATTTATAGAGATTTGTATGGAGACGCCATGCTGGTACCCACCTGGATGGGCACCAACACGGTGGACGGACAACCTCGTTCCCAGGGTTCTCTCCTACCCGTCCCTAGGGTAATGACGACATTACTAATGTCATCTCTGCCAATCAGCATTTCGCATCGACTTTTTGATGCAGATATTCAAATTCCAGAGACGTAGTTGCTCTCCTTCCTTTTCCAACTCCCGCCGCCAGAACGCCAATCAGCGCAAAGCTGAAAAGAGCGCGAATGTAAACAAACATTAGAGAGATTAAGATTCACGTTTACGGCAAACAGCAAACGTCAGTTGAGAATTACTCAGAATAGGAAATAAAAGTAGGTTGAGTTTGATCGTCCGGGTTAACGTAGTCCTGAATAGGACTGTTGTCGTTGACAACAGTCCTGAATAGTCACTGTCAACGACAACAGTCCTATTCAGGACTACGTTAACCCGGACGATCAAACTCAACCTACTTTTGAAATGACTCCTGGGTTCAAACCTTTCACAATAGGAAATAAGCAGATAAAAACAGTCCAAAACGATCAGTCTTATAGATAAAGCTGGTATAAAGCTACTTATTTTTGTGTAGAAGCAATAAACAGTAAACGCAAAATAAGGGGAAGACTTGGTCACGTGGTACAAATTCACGTTTACCGTTTGGCATAAACGTGAATCTTAATCTCTCTATTGCAAAACACGTGCCAGGGGTATTGACGTCATTACTAATGTCATCTCCGCCAATCAGCATTTCGCATCGATCTACTTTTTCAATGCAGATATTCAAATTCCAGAGACATAGTTGCAAGTTCTCCTTCCTTTTCCAACCCCCGCCGCCAGAGCGCCCCGGAAAGCTTGCTCGCCGGCTGTTGAACCTCAAAGCGATCTATTTTGCCAGATACGAAACCATTTAGTCGACTCGAAATCCGAAAACTCCAGATTTCTCTGTTGCGCTGTCTGATACTTAAATTAACTTTGAATACATTCCTTCTTTTTTCCTCAAAGAAAGAGGGAGAAATGAAATCAGTACACTTAGAGCACGAAAGCTATCTCCCTATCAAATAACTTGTATTAATCAGAATTTGTTTTCCTTTAGACTGAGGAATGACTTCATTGCACAGGCTGACAAAAAACCTGTTTCGGCTATCAATTTTGGCTGTTGCTTTGTTAGTCGCAATGGTTCTTTACGTGTTCAGCTCTACAGAACACTTAACGCGACTTGGGGGATTGTTCAATAATACAGGTTCCGTCCCACAAGCATTTTCACTTACACCTTTGGATTCTCCTATTAAAACGCGGACTTTGAATATTTCAACGATGACGCATGCCCCGTTAAAGGAGAAAATAAACATAAGTTATGACCAAAGAGATCCCGGCCTAAAGCAAAGCCAATCCGAAGTTGCTTTAAAAGAAGAATGCCAAGAAAATAGTTCCCTTTTGGGTAAGTTTTATGAAGTGCTTTAACACTTAAGATTAAGATTTAAGATTAAGCTAAGATTTTTCAGTAAAATTAAATTCATAAAATCATATTGAAAAATCTTTACAAATATTTTCCAACAAATGCATTTATAGAAGCACATGCTGCTAAAAGATAACTGAGAAGAGTTTTGATTTCCATGCTACGTGTAGCCCTAAACTCGGGCCGATTCAGTGCTGAGTACCTGGCAGTTCAGATCGATTAATTAATTATTTCGTACGCACTGTGGAAGGCTTATTCGCTGCATTAACAGAAAAAAAGTACAGGGAAAACTACATGATGGCTTTCTACACACACAGTTCGGGCGAGTATATTTTATCGTACTTGTGAAATGACACGAGATCTGTATCAAAAGCATGATTTCGTATCGAAATTTGATTCTGTTGTCTTTATTTAAACCCCCAGTTGAGTTGTACAGGAGTTTTAATACTGAGGTTACGTGTGACTTAAATACTCCCTATTGATTGGTCAAGACTTTGATGAATAATTAGAGTGGAACCTTTCCGTACGAGAAGTGGGCGTTTACAAGAATCGAACCCCTGGAGATATCTTCCGAGAAGATGTCAGGACACATCTAGTTTATGGAAGATAATTTATTGCATGCAATTTCTAATTTGCAATATTTGTAGTTCCATGTTGTCGCTAAAAGTTCTTCGTATTCTCTAAGCAGCATTGTACCAACCGCAAACTTAGAGATCAGAACATGCGTCAAGTGGTCGCTTGTAAGAGGTTGTAAAAACAATGGAAAAGTATTAAACTGTTAGCCGCGAAAAGTGACCGCGGTCGCTTACAGCAGGTAGTCGTTTAGGAGAGATTCCATCTGTAAGGCTTTAACTGGGAATGAAATTTTGGTGTTTTGGATAGGTGGTCGCTTATTAATTGTGGTCGCGTACGAGAGGACATGGACGTTCAACTAACTATATTGAATTTTACAATCAGAAAATATTGTTAGTTTTCACATGACGTCACTAAAATTCAAACTAAAAAACTATCGATCCTACCGAGATTTTACTTTCACGATGCATTAGAGCAGTTGAAAAGTAATTTTCAGACAAATTTTTGCTTCAAAAGGGCTCTTGGTTTTGCGATAGAGTACGCTTAAATTTCTAAGCTTTTGCGTGACGCGGCATTTACATGACGGCCAAGAGAGCTGTCATGTAGGTTAAAAGAAATGACTTAATTCAGGCAATTTTGCTATCTAAACAGTTCGTGTATTAGAAAAAGTACTACTTTAATGTTTATGAGTTTCTCGAAGAATAAATTCACGCTTTTGTAGCAAAACTCGGTAACAGATGTTTCTGTTGGTTTCCGTCTGCCATGTTGGAGCTCACCCAGGTGAGCACCACCATGGCGTCTCCATACAAATCTCTATAAGTTTAGGCAAAACATTTCTTCGGATATCTCGTATACGAAATATTCCTCAGACCTGAATCTTGGCGAGGGTCTTTGTGTATGTACCTCCTTTAATTTCCTGATTCTGGACTTTATCTATTGAACGGTTTTGATTTTTATTTTGATCTATTTTGAATGGCGTGACACTGAAAACCAGCAATATAACCATTGTTAATTTGTGTCAGCTGGACCTATACCGTTGGATTTGTCAATACCAAAAATGGATGATGTCGAAAGGCAAATTTCTCGGGAGTTTGACGGCTGGGTCAGCAATGGCGGAATTTGGAGGCCCACAGAGTGTCAAGCGAAGGTCAAGGTGAGCCATAATATATCACCCAGGAGCGGGTTGTGTGAAGCATTATTAACACTTATATATCCATGATGATGATAATAATAACTTATTAATAATAATAATTAATAGTAACAATAATAATGAGGATAATGATGTTTTATTTATCAGATCCACTTTCTTTCCTGTTAAATTACGTTAAAAATAAATAAAATTACGTTATTCACAATTAAAAAACAAGAGCGATATATAAAAAATGTAGAAGCATGACAAACATATTTGAAGTTTCAGTACTCACTTTGTACTCTATTACATAAAAATTTCCTTGAAAGTCAAAAAGGTTCTGTAATCTTTACAGTTTCTAATAAATTCTGGTAGATTGTTAAAACTAGGTTCGACCCTCCCCCCCCCCCCTCCCCCCCCGCCCCCCTTGGAAAGTGCCATTTTCGGTCGGGACGGCTAATCTAATAGAATTGCTCGAGCGCATGCAGTTCCTTGCGACATTAATTAATGTTTTATCATTATTATTTTTAGATCTGGCCATGATTAGTTACCACTGCAACTCAATTAACTCGGATTACAGCTAAGGCTTACCAGCCTCGTCCCCAGGGCTCTTCACGTACTATTTTCTCAGGGATAAGCCCTAGAGTCTGGGGACGAGGTTGAAGGCTTACGTAAGGGCTCCAAGCCAACTCTCGTAAAAGGTCGTTGCCATTCTTAAGACACGTAGAAAATTTTTGACCTGTCAAATTTAAAAAGTCGTTTCCAAGAAAGAAGTTCACAACCCAGATCGAATCCCGGCCATCTCTCCTGCTCCATTTCAATACCACTACGAAAAATTTAAGTTTGTATTTTAGTAAATCGTCTTTCATAAATGATACATGTGCAACAGGTCACCCTGGGCCTTTCCCTATTAACGTCAATTGAACGTGAGCCTCAGAACTACGTTCTCTATGAGACTATTAAAAAATGTATAGTTTGCCTCGTTGTAAGCAGGAGTAAGCGGCTCTTGTTGTACCTTAATCCAGAGAATATACTACACCTAAAATGTCTAAAGGCTTGGTTAACAATGGTCATTACTAGGAGAACCGCGGTTGATTAATAATGAAGCTTTTGCTTATGTTTCTTCTACAGGTAGCGTTCATTATCCCATTCCGCAATCGTCCACAGCAACTGTCGATCTTTCTTCGTCATATGCATCCTTTACTAAAGAAGCAGGAGTTAGATTACAGGATATTTGTTGTAGAACAGGTAAACATACACTTTACATGAACTGATAAGGAGAGAACTCGGCAAAAAACGTTGCCTGTCTGAGAAGTCACTTTCCAATCTTCTCTTGGCATTGTCAAATAGGCCACATTCGATATATTAAAATTTAGCACGATAGCGAATCTTAATTAGGGAAAACAAACAAAGAAAATAAACAAACCTGTTTAGTATATACTAAAACAGTGGATAGTGTTTTTTCGCGCGCTCTGATTGGCTACTCTACCTTCGGATATTTAACAATTATTCCTCGAGCCCGAATGGGCTATTGACTCAGAGGCCATGAGGGCGAGAGGAATAATTGTTTTAGTAAAATCCAACTAGCTGGTAAAACGATATCGAGACAAAACAACTTTAGCTTGTTAAAGCTAGACTTTACTGCGTTTTTCACAAACTTGATGCGAACTCTGAAGTTCAAAAGTCGCTTTCACAATTGCGTTTTTCGCTGCCGTCAATCATAATTACGATCACAAGCAACGAACCTTAAAACACAGAAACACACAAAACGGATCGAAATCCACTAATCTCCGATCACAAACCATGACCTTTTGAACCCGTTAAAGTAAAGTTTTGTTTCCTAAGAGGTCGGTTAAGATGATTGACGGCAGCGAAAAACGCAATCGTCAGTTAGCTTTTGAACTTCAGAATTCGCATGTTTGTGAAAAGCGCAGTAATCTTTTTTTGCTACCGCAAAAAGCCAGCGCTTTTCGCTACTAGTGGGCTATAAAATATAACCCAGTAGCTCAACCAATCAGAACGCAGCGTTGCTACTAGACCACTAGTTGGATTTTACTAAACTGCACTATTCACTGATTCTCCTCCAGTTCCTCCGAGCGAGCTACGCCAAACTCGCGTAAGTTACGAGTAAAATGGCTTTCCGGTTTGTTGCCTTAACAAACAAAGGAATTTCACAAATAATCAAACAAGCTGTTGCAGAAATACAGGAAGAAGGTGGGGAAAACCTGGTGAAAAAGGTTTTTGTTTACAAATGCAAATTAAGCTTAAGTCTTTCGTTACTATATTTAGCTTACATGTTCATAAATAAGCTTTAAACTAAAGTGAATACTTTCTTTACAGAATGGTTTTTAATACAAAGAGAATTCCCTGAAAGAGCTAGTAAATAAATGCCTTCAAAAGTTTTTTTGTCGGGAAAAAAAGGCGGCGGGCGTTAGGTCATTGCGCGCCAAAATTGTAATGAGATCGTTTGGAATGGGTGAATTCAGGTTGAAATACTTAAAGGTTAGAAGAAGGTAAACACATAAAAACCAGTTAGTTTGCTAATGGGCTCAGGGGCACATTGTTGTAACTAGTGGGGGACTATCTGGTATTTGATAGTGTCTGCTTATATTCCCTTTATATAATTATAATTTTCAACAACCCCAATTTTGTAAACTTCCCCCCTACTAATTTTTATTCATTAAAAACATTCGAAAAATCTTTCAATTCTCAAACATTTATTACCGATGACTCTGACCTTTATATTGAGTCATTTTTTGACTGAAAGAAGGGTAGAAAAAGGTAAACACATTAACCTGTTCGTCCGCTAATGGCGGACCCAGGAGACATTAGTGAACTTACGCAACAGGACGGAAAGACGACGGCAAACCTTGTGTGACTGAAGCGTGAAAATAAGTTTGCTTGAAAAAACCTTCCGCCAAACTTCACATTTCTTTAACAGATCTTTTTGTAGAAGAGCTTAAAACAACAATGTTAAGTGAATTCCCGACAAAACACGCAAGTAATAGCCCCGTCACGTTTGTCAGATGTACTCAAGAGTTTTACCGTCCTCTTCTTTCTGCTGTCCTGTTACGTAAACTCACTACTTTGCGAGAGACGATATACAGTCCATGAACTCTCTCTAAGACGGAAACCTTTGGCACAGGCACAAAGTGCCCGTCTTCCAATCGACTCTCTCTTAACGGACACCTCCCTAAAACGGACACCTAGAGTTGGTCCCTGCCTTTCTTTACCCCTATATTTTAGTCTATAAGACGAACACCTCTGTAAAAACGGACACCTAAAGTTGGTCCCTGCCTTTCTTTACCCCTATTTTAGTCTATAAAACGGACACCTCTTTAAAAACGGACACCTAGAGTTGGTCCCTGCCTTTCTTTACCCCTATATTTTAGTCTATAAGACGAACACCTCTGTAAAAACGGACACCTAAAGTTGGTCCCTGCCTTTCTTTACCCCTATATTTTAGTCTATAAGACGAACACCTCTGTAAAAACGGACACCTAAAGTTGGTCCCTGCCTTTCTTTACCCCTATTTTAGTCTATAAAACGGACACCTCTTTAAAAACGGACACCTAGAGTTGGTCCCTGCCTTTCTTTACCCCTATATTTTAGTCTATAAGACGAACACCTCTGTAAAAACGGACACCTAAAGTTGGTCCCTGCCTTTCTTTACCCCTATTTTAGTCTATAAAACGGACACCTCTTTAAAAACGGACACCTAGAGTTGGTCCCTGCCTTTCTTTACCCCTACATTTTAGTCTATAAAACGGACACCTCTTTAAAACCGGACACCTAGAGTTGGTCCCTGCCTTTATTTACTCACTTTATTTGACTCTCTATAAGAAGAACGTCTCTGTAAAACGGACACTTAGAGCCGATCTCAAAGGTGTTCACCTTAGAAGGAGCTGACTGTAGAGATGTCCATTTTACTGAGTCACTGCAATTAAGAGGAGTAAAGAATGGCAGGGACCAACTCTAGGTGTTCATTTTACAGAGGTGTCCGTTAAGAGAGAGTCGACTGTATTCATGGGCCAAACTGTTAAGTAGCGTGAACTTTGTCTGCTAGGATTTTGTTCTTAATTATTCCGTAGACGCGGTTTACTGTCACTGGAGGTTTGCTACCTCAAGGTACAAATGGCGCTAAACGTAAGGGTAGGCCACCCATTCATGGCTGGCGGAAACAAATTAAGTTAGAACCACTTCTGGTCTAAAATAAGAGAAGGAGAACGGGGAATCAGCCACGACAATATCATTCCGACTCCCTCTCCAGACTCCGTAGCTAGTGCCACCTTGTGGAGATTTCTGCTAAGAAGTTGTCTTTAAAATCGTCACAATTACTTTTTCATGAAACAGACAGGAGATGCTCCGTTCAACCGTGCCATGCTGTTTAACGTTGGCTTCAAGGAAGCACTCAAGTTTGACGAGTACAAGTGCTTTATTTTTCACGATGTGGACCTGTTGGCAGAAGATTATCGCAATAAGTATAACTGCCCTTCATCACCGAGACATATGTCAAACGCCATGGATAAATTTCACTATCGGTAAGTATTTAGACCCTGTCCACACTAGTGCGTTTTCAAAAATTTGTGTTTTCGATGTCATCGAAAACGCATTGATCGATTGGCGCCCACACTACCGTTTTGATGTGTTTTCGACTGTCCACAAGCACTAAAACGTTGGAAAAAGATAGAATTGCACGTTGTTGAACTCACATGCGCATCCTACAGACACACGCGCCTGCGATACTTTTTGGTCATCGTTTTCGTTTTGATGCGTTTTCGACCGTCCGCACTAATACGATATGTACGAGCGTATTCATTTTGATCCATTTTCAAGAGCGTTTTCAAATCGACGTATTTTCAATGAAAATGCTCAGCGTATATGAGAGGACAGAAACAAAGAATATAATACATGTGAATCAGTATGACGGGGGTAAAACTGCTCTCCTACCTACCCCTCCCCTATTAACGTTAACACTTCCTTTTCCACTTAGGCCAAAATGTTGGGTTTAGGGAGGAGGGGAGGGGAGTTTTTAAAGCTATATTGATCATACCCCTCTCGTAACGCAACGTCAACACTCAACTTCTCACTTCGGCCAAAATGTTGGATCTGGGGAGGGGAAGGTAGACCTCCTGCCCACCTACACCCGGTCTGTAAGCCTTCGTTCTCTATCCCTTGCTCGTCCCGAGACACAAAGTTATCTTTCTCATTTCATCGCCGAACGTCAAAGTCACCATTTTCATCATTATTTGTTATTTATCTACAGTTTACCGTATGGGTTTTTCTTTGGAGGTGTAGATGCGTTTTTGCGGGAGCACTTTGAACTCATCAATGGATTTTCGAACATATTTTGGGGGTGGGGTGGAGAGGACGACAACCTCTACCACAGGTAAGTTTAATAATGGGATCAATTTAGGTTTCTGGGACACTGCCCACCTACCCCTCCCCTAAGCTAACATCAACGCTTACTTCCCCCTTAGGGAAAAATGATGCCTTAGGGTAGGAGTAGGTGGGCAGTTTCCCAGAAACCTAAATTATCCTAATAATGTAGCTTCATGGAACAGGGGTCTTTTCTGCATGAGCATGCGCGACCGCTGACTTGACAGAGAGCACGCGACCAGTGACAGTGACCGTGTTGCATAGTCATATGAGATTGAAATGGTAGCAGGAACTAGGGAAAGACCTTCGTTGTACAAAATAAGTAAAGATCTGGTGATTTAAAATGGAGACTGATGCGGTGACTGAGGTGAAAAAGCAAGTTTCTCAAGGATGTCTGACACGAACATGGCTGCTTGTTATTGACGTTATTGTTTGGCGCTCGACTCGTGTCTTGATTCCCGTTCAAGACTCGCAAAGTTTGGCATAGAATGCATTGCTGATGCGTAGCTATTGAGCAAAATGTTCTTTATTTAGTGTTTGTCTATAAATCGGATGTAAATTAGTTTCTCCATACCGTAGAGGATTTCTGACAATAATTTGTTCATAGCTGATTTAGCCATATTTCGGGAGTGCATTAATAACGATCAGCGAGCGACTACCCTTAAGTATTTTAGCGATACAAAGTTTGTTTATCGGAAAATTGTAGAACTTATTGTTTTTGCGTGGACTAACATTGTAACGCATTATTAACAGGAATATTCATTTAGCCAGAAATTAAGTGCTGTAATAATTTTTAACTTTTGGTCGGCATCACATGTTTACTGTACTTCTTGGGAAACCTAACTGTTTGTTTCATCAAAATCGGTAGCAAGATTCGACTTTAATTTCGGTCCTGTTGAATACAGTTTGACTGTGTCTCATTGATATTCATTTTTTTATTTTTCGAGACATACAGAGTGACTACCACCAACATCTCACCAGGTGACTAATCTACGTCTGACTCTCTTGTGCTCTTAATTTTGTAGCTTTAAAGTGCTGGGAAAATTGTAGAACATATATTAATTCACTGCTGAACTCAACACCGGCTTTTGCGCACTTCGAACCCCCTCGCTGAAATTTGCTATTTTTTTTTTAAATATTTCTGTTCCTTTCCCATTTCAAAACGAAGAAAATTGAAAGTGTTTACTTGCATCTACAAACATTTCAGCAATTTGTTTAGACTTTGATTAGGTTAACGCAATCCTACAGGCACTACATATACGCGCAATGTTGTCCAGGTCAAGTGGGGAGGTGAAATTTGATGGTAGCTCGTGTATGTTAAAGCCGGTCTACTTCGCTTTTGTTAAGACCATGTTACAGTTTTTTTGCAAACTACACATTTTGTTAAATCACGAGCAAATTCGCCAAGACCAACGAGAAAAATAATCGCGACGATGGCTTTGAGACGCGCCATTTTGATGAAGGCAGACCCTGTGGTGAGCCTCCATGCACATCGCTTGTTCAGCGGTCGCGCATGCTCATGCAGAAAAGACCCCTGTTGCTTCATGGTATAACAAACTCTATTCATTGATTGGAAGATGCATGTGCCGGTCTAAAATTTACGGTGGCCCACAAGGGTCACTACGCATTATCTCACAACATATTTCTAATTATTAAGAAAGCACTTCAAATTATGCACAACACATTCCAAATTCCTCGAAACACATTCCAAATTCTTCGAAACACATTTTAAATTCACTACAAATTCTGAAATCTTCACAACACATTTCGAAATCCTCGCAACACATTTCGAAATCTTCACAACACATTTCGAAATCTTCGCAACACATTCGCCCCAGGACACCAAGTGTTGGCAGAGAAAAAGGAACGGCTGCGCAGCTCCTCCTTCTTGGTAAGTACTTCATGTCAAGCCATCATATAGTTGTCCATATATTTTGCCTACATTTGCTTACTTGCGGTGCTTTGCTTACTTGAGGTGCTTTGCTTACTTGAGGTCCTTTGCCTGCTTGAGGTGCTTTGCCTGCTTGAGGTGCTTTGCTTACTTGAGGTGCTTTGCTTACTTGAGGTCCTTTGCCTGCTTGAGGAGCTTTGCTTACTTAAGGTGCTTTGCCTGCTTTAGGTGCTTTGCTTGCTTCAGGTGCTTTACCTGCTTGAGGTGCTTTGCTTGCTTGAGGTGCTGTGCTTAAGCAGGCAAAGCACCTCAAGTAAGCAAAGCACCGCAAGTAAGCAAATGTAGGCAAAATATATGGACAACTATATGATGGCTTGACATGAAGTACTTACCAAGAAGGAGGAGCTGCGCAGCCGTTCCTTTTTTTCTGCCAACACTTGGTGTCCTGGGGCGAATGTGTTGTGAAGATTTCGAAATGTGTTGCGAGGATTTCGAAATGTGTTGTGAAGATTTCAGAATTTGTAGTGAATTTAAAATGTGTTTCGAAGAATTTGGAATGTGTTTCGAGGAATTTGGAAAGTGTTGTGCATAATTTGAAGTGCTTTCTTAATAATTAGAAATATGTTGTGAGATAATGCGTAGTGATTGTGGGCCACCGTAAAAATTACCATTTATTATCAAATATAATTTTGCCTCCACTACACACCTGAAAAGTAACACATACACGACAGATACATGGAACATTTGTTACCCAAAATTATCCGTCAGGAAATTGAGATAAAGCTTAAGTCGAATCTTTCTAGTGCGCGACACTTTCAATGTTTGAAGACGGTGCAAAGTGATGTGTGCGCGGGCGCTAAGCTCAGTTTCAGAAGAAAGGTTTCGCTCGATCATAGCCACTTCATCAATTTTGGCAAACGTTACAGCTGTTACACTATTCGGTACTTTGGGTTGAAATATCCACAGATAAATAGCACGGTTACGGCCTTTTATTTTCAGGGCCCGATTCTGCGAAAGATGCTTATTGATATAAATAAGTTAACCCAAGATTAAGCCAAATTTTATGCACGGCTTTCTTGTCTAAGAAAATGTAACTCAAACTTACAAAATACTGTTGTGCCTTTATTCTTAGATACAGTTAAGATAACATCAAATGTTACTCTAAGCAATGCAAAGGAAGGTAACTACAAAAAGTGGAACAAAATTTTAATCCTAGATTTGTCCTAATCGGCCTTTCAGGAACCGGGTCCAGAGTTGTTATTTTTAATAGCTTTACCGGAGAATGATAAGCCTATGTAAATGAGGCAAGAAATGTAAACCAAAGATGCCGGAGGCTATTTAAGGCCTGTTTACATGGAGGAGGGGACCCAAGGTAGGTTAGGTAACCTCTCATTTTAATTTGATGTTGTTTACATGATAGCTCCAGGTGATCTGTGACGTCACTGCGGGGGCCTGGGGAAAGAAATTTTAATGCCGTATCCCATAAACCAAAGCTAACGGGAACAGATTGAATTAAATTGAATTGGTGCGCGCGTTGGTTTATGGGATACGGCATTAAAATTTCTTTCCCCAGGCCCCCGCAGTGACGTCACAGATCACCTGGCTGGGGTGGGCATATGAGAGATTATATAGATAGGCGGTTACCTCACTTACCTGGGGTCCCCCACCCCCATGTAAACAGGCCCTTAGACTATGACAGGAGATGATGGTGGGTAGGGTAGCACAAAAAGCCCCCGCAAGATGCAACCAGAGCGGTAGGTCCTACCTGTCTGCGTACAGCAGTTTTAGCCATGTCTCTGACAGTTAAGTTATTGTTGTTGTTTTGATTAGGGTAATCAAGAAAGGACTGAAGTTAACGCGTCCGGCCTTAGAAATAGGAAGATACAAAATGATAAAGGAACATCACACAGTCGGAGAGGTGCCTCCAGTAAATATAAGGTAATGTTCTACAAAAGTCCGCTCACGGGTGGCGTTCCGTGGCTTGTTTTAGACGTTCAAGTATTCATGGCGCGAGATGGAGAGGAGAGAGAAAAAAGGCGTACTACAGGAGCAGGGAGAAAGGAAAGGTTCTCTCTCTCTCTCTACCCTCCTTCCCGTTTTTTTTCTCTTTGCATTTCCACATGATCTGAACGTCTGGAACAGGCCAGTTAATCCACCATGGGAGCCTCCGGATTCTACACGTGTCCACGAAGAACAAAGGGTACCGGGTAGTGGCGGGAGTTCTCAAAGTCGTAAGAACACTCGCGCCTATATCAAGCGGACACTCCATCACGCATACATTAGGGAGGGTCTCGTGTACCAGGTAGCCACGAATTCTCCGCTTCAGATATGAAAAGAGAACTGGAACCAAAATGCTTCCCACAATTGGTTTCGGGATTGCTAGAGGGGACGCACCGGTCAGCTATTGGCCAATTTTTCCCCTGCACCTAGAAACAGTCCCAGCATCCTTTTGCGGCAAAAGTTAACTCGGCCCAGTTTCCTTACTTTTTCTACAGTGGCGAATACAGCCAACTCTCATCGCGTCCTCCTCCCCGGGGAGAGAGAGGGAAGGAGCGAGGCTCATCCTCTTTTTTTGGTTGACTCACAACAACCGCGTACTTGATACACTAATTAACACGCAGAAGAAATGAAAACCTGTCAGATTTTCACCATAGCAGAGCTGTTTTTCTGTTTTCTATTAGGCTGGGGAGAGTAGGTGATGCTTTAAGACGGATGGATTCTGATGGACTTAATTCTCTTCAATACAACGCAAAGGTGATTGAAAACCGTCTCTATACCCTAATCAGAGCTGATCTACCTTACGAGCATCACACATAAGGCAAAGTTAAGAGATGACGAAAGAACTGACGATTTTTTAAAACAGAAAAGCTAGTTGTGATTTCTATTGTTAGCCATAATCACAGGTAACCCAGGCTCTGTGATAGTACCACAGTACGGTTCCAGTAAAATTACTTTGTTTGTATGTGGTAAAAATACCATCCTAAAATTTCTAGGAAATACTAAATAAAGATCAATGAAACTTACTCTTCAGTTAGTTGTTGTTGTCCTTAATGCTCCAACGAAGTTTCGTAATAATTTGTTCAAATTCACTCTATATACAATAATAATATACAAGGTAGGAGACACGAGATGCCATCTTCGCCGCTATGCTCTCATTCAACACAACTTTTTCCACAAAATTCGAAGTCCAACAGAAAATAAACATGCCAGATCGTAGTAATGGGATAGCCGCAGATATAGAAGCCAATGGAGCTTTCCCAGATAGAAAAACGAATCCCGCAGACTTGACGAAAATTGCCGAGAATATGCTCGCCGAAGTAGCCGGGCCAGATCAACGCGCGGCCAAGAAAATGGGGCCTGGGCACTTTACAAAATAAATCTATTCCGGATGTCCTGGGTTGACCTTTCTAGGGACCGATATATAGCTTTACCAAGGTTGGTCAGCACTTTTTAACATCTGTCGAAAGGCCCTTGGACACCTTATGAAGTTTACACAACGTAGTATTCCTTACCGTTTTGGATTAGCCGGTTAAGCACTGCGTTTTACAGATTACGGTTAAGCACTACCTTTACTGATTAGGGTTAAGCACTGCCTTTACTGATTAGGGTTAAGCACTTCCTTTACTGATTAGGGTTAAGCACTGTTTCGAAACTGGTTGGGTTTCTTTTTTGGGTTGGGGTTGATGCTATGTGTACTTCAATCTACTTTGTGTAAACTTCATAAGGTGTCAAAGGGCCTTTCGATGGATGTTAACGAGTGCTGACCACCAAGGTTAGCCATCCGGCCTGCTGGAAATACATTTGCTCGAGGGCTATTGTTCACTTGAGACAAACGCTATTCGCCCAAGCAAACTACATGTTTCAGTGCACGCGTCAAAATAAGAAAAAAGGAAACATGTAAAAGATGATGTTTGCATTTTGCAATTTTTTAACTCTGGGAAAATTCCAATTTTCAAAGAGCAGAAGCTTAATTGACCACGACGGCAGCGACAACATTAACAACAAAAAACAATTTTATTGCTGGTTTTCAGTGTCACGCCATTCAAAATAGATCAAAATCAAAATCAAAACCGTTCAATAGATAAAGTACAGAATCTGGGAAATGAAAGGAGGTTCATATACAAAGACCCTCGCCAAGATTCAGGTCAGAGGAATATTTCGTATACGAGATATCCGAGGAAATGTTTTACACAAACTTATAGAGATTTGTATGGAGACGCCATGCTGGTGCTCACCTGGATGAGCTCCAACATGGCGGACGGAAACCAACAGAAACATCTGTTACCGAGTTTTGCTACAAAAGCGTGAATTTATTGTTCGAGAAACTAAAAAATATTAAAGTAATACTTTTTCTAATACATGAACTGTTTAGATAGCAAAATTGCCTGAAATAAGTCATTTTTTTAACCTACAGTACAGCTCTCTTACCCTGGGTGCCAGAGACTTTTCTAGCGCGGTTTCCGGTTTCTGTCAAGTCTTTATAGTGACCCGCGCGAAAAGCCTCTGGAGCAGAGCGCCATAGCTTTGATGGGGCCGATCCAATCGTTAGCACGGTTAAATCAGTTGGTCCAGATTTTGGACAAGACAGCTGATTGGCTCCTAACGACCACCTGAGGAACTTTGAATCTAACAGACGCTTCAATTGGTGGACAAGAATAGAGCAGCACGTGAAAGAATTTTTCGAAACTGTGCTGTATGTCAGCTATTGGTTGTGACTAGAATGGATGCCCCAAAGTCAGATTGTCATATTCGCTCAACATACATGAAACAGGGGTCTTTTTTGCATGAGCATGCGCGACCGCTGACTGGACAAAGAGCACGCGACCAGTGACAGCGAACGTGGTGCATAGTCGTAGGAGCCAAATTGTTCACTTTGAAAGCTTGCTTGACATTGAAATGGTAGCAGGAACTTAGGAAAGACCTTCGTTGTACAAGATCTGGTGATTAAAGTGGAGACTGATGGGCTGAACGAGGGGAAAGAGCAAGTTTCTCAAGGATGTCTGACACGAACATGGCTCCTTGTTATTGTTTGGCGCTCGACTCGTGTCTTGATTCCCGTTCAAGAACCGCAAAGTTTGGCATAGAATGCATTGCTGATGCGTAGTTATTGAGCAAAATGTTCCTTATTTAGTGTTTGTCTATAAATCGGATGTAAATTAGTTTCTCGATACCGTAGAGGATTTCTGTCAATAATTTGTTCATAGCTGATTTAGCCATATTTCGGGAGTGGATTAATAACGATCAGCGGGCGACTACCACGCCCACGCCGTTATCAGTTGGAATAGAAAGTTGTTCCCTTAAGTATTTTAGAGATACAAAGTTTGTTTATCGGAAAATTGTAGAAGGTCTTGTTTTTGCGTGGACTAACATTGTAACGCATTATTAACAGGAATATTCATTTAGCCAGAACTTAAGTGCTGTAAAAATTTTTAACTTTTGGTCGGCATCACATGTTTACTGTACTTCTTGGGAAAGCTAACCGTTTGTTTCATCGAAATCGGTCGCAAGATTCGACTTTAATTTCGGTCCTATTGAATACAGTTTTGACCGTGTCTCATTGATATTCATTTTTTTTATTTTTCGAGACATACAGAGTGACTACCACCAACATTTCACCAGGTGATTAATCTACGTCTCGTGTGCTGTTAATTTTGTAGCTTTTAAGTGCTGGGAAAATTATAGAACACATATTAATTCACTGCTGAACTCAACACCGGCTTTTGCGCACTTCGAGCCCGCTCGCTGAAATTTGCTGTTTTTTTTTTTTTTTAATATTTCTGTTCCTTTGTCATTTCAAAACGAAGAAAATTGAAAGTGTTTACTTGCATCAACAAACGTTTCGGCACTTTGTTTAGACTTTGATGAGGTTAGCGCAATCCTATAGGAATAACATTTACGCGAAATGTTGTCCAGGTCAAGTGGGGAGGTGAAATTTGATGGTAGCTCGTGTACGTTAAAGCCGGTCTACTTCGCTTTTGTTAAGACCATGTTACAGTTTTTTTGCAAACTACACATTTTGTTAAATCACGAGCACATTCGCCAAGACCAACGAGAAAAATAATCGCGACGATGGCTTTGAGACGCGCCATTTTGATGAAGGCAGACCCTGTGGTGAGCCTCCATACACATCGCTTGTTCAGCGGTCGCGCATGCTCATGCAGAAAAGACACCTGTTCATACATGATAGGAGTCTTATAACTTAAAGTAGTAAATAAGAAAAGAAAGAAAACAGTAGAGTAGATAGTTCGTAGGACTTGAACCCGTGTAATTTGATATATAATCCACATCCGTCTCCACTACACCATCAAGGGCTAACTGCCGAGACCGGTTTATTTTAACGTACTTTACATGGCGTTGATCATTACATTATTGAAAGCTAACCGTTTTTAAAACAGTGCTTAACCCTAATCACTGCACTTTGGTGCTAAACCCTGTATCCAACTCTTTTCCTTGCACAATTGTCTTTTACTCTGATTTCCCCACTTTTTAAATTGGCATAGCGTGGAGCAGAGTATAGCTTTGTGTAATAAACATAAGGTGTCCAACCTGATTTTGAGGTATCCATTCTAGTCATAACCGTCAGCTATTAGCTTATTTTTCCCTAACCATAGTAACAGTCCCAGAAGTCTATGCGAAGGTTAACCCCGTACATTGTTAACACCAAGGCTGGAGGGCGTGTTAACTGTGATCAGGCTTTTTCTTAGAGAAAAGAACGCCATCCCTGCCACGAAAGATATATAAAGATCACATACAGAGAGGGCACAGGAGCCCATAACCCGGAGCATGCAACTTTCATACTAGGCCTGTGTCAAGGCGTTTTACGGACCGGTTTATTTTTAGATGCATTTTACAGTACTCCCGGTTATGGGCTCCTGAAGGACATGATTCCACTGAAGCTCCTAATTTGGCTGAGCTACGAGTCCCCCGCGACTCTCAACCGCCGTGTCTAAAACTTGGAGTCTAAATCGTAACAAGCCATTGGCGACGAATCAGCCCAGGCTTCTGATCAGCCATACCTATATTGCCTCATGTGAGCTCAGTTTTGTTTTCCCAATTTAGGTCATGTATTTTTTTCCGAGTGTGTGATATGTAAGAAAGTTAAAGATAAATTCAACGAAGTTCAGCCCCAAATTGATTTTACATTAATTCAGATTCAACAAAGGGCTGGTGTCAATTATTATAGATCGATAATTACATGCAGCAGCAACAAAAATGTTATTATGGTATGAATTAAAATCGGAAAAGGAACTAGCCGCAATTAGCAATAGCTAATCGAGGGGGAGAGATAGAAGAAGTTATATGGTACCAACTACAGTAGATAATAAAGTTATACACTTACATATACGGCGTGAGATGCAGGGCGTTACACGAGCTAACAAAGAACTCAAAATACGAGAGACAACACGAAGTTACACTTATATAATTATATAGCGCGAGATACGGGAAGTTACAGCTGATGAAGAAGTAAAGTAACAAGGTTATTGTAGTATCAACAATGTTAAATGTTTTTCACTAGATTAACAATTGAAGATGTCGAAGGGTACGAGTTTTCAGATTTCAGGATATTGGCTGTGGCCGCACTTGGCAAGTTAACCCGGGAAAAAATTCTTCAGATGTAACCTTGTTAAAAGAGTTTAACCAGGTTAACTTTTATCAGCGGCCGGACTCAATTTACACTTTCACTAAGTCATTCAGTGTCGCCCGATATTTTTGTTTTTCGCTTGCTTGAGTCGCTCATCACGCTCGCCTAAGACTGACTGACAAAATTTGACCCCGTATTAGTAATAAAAAAAGAGTAGACTTCTGAGAAGTCTTAATTCAATTGTGTTAAGACTTGGAGCAAAAGAAGTACAGTAATTTCGAAACTGTTGTTCTTGCGCGCATGGCAAAGCCAAAACGCGTAGGCGGAGATGATCGACCGATTGGCCGTTTTTATACTAAGAACACATTATCCGTCTGGACGAACTTGGGCAAACAATTTGTGGTTCGTCTGGTTATGCGTCTCTAGTATAAAGACGGGCACGAGATGCATTATGCGTCCAGACGAACCAGCTTTCGTTAGTGCGTTGTTCAAGACGTATTTCGAAGGAAAGTTCGTCCAAACGCATAATGCGTCTCTACATCAGAGCTCCGTTTTACGGGTATGAAAAGATACTAAAACCATGTACATGGAAAGAAAAAAGTCGAAACAAGCATTTTGAGTTACACGTGGGATCGAACTGACTACTCGGAACACCTCGCACAGAAAGAACGGGCACCAGCAGTACCAGTCCTTGATCCTTGGCAGTGCGGAAGGGGCACGGGTTGGATTCTCGGTGATGATTTCATCTTTTTCATTAGTTAAGACTTTTAACATCGCTTGAAAAAATAAAGGCACCAACCGTTTACTAAGGGAAATTAATGGCAGAAATACCGTTTAACAACGTTTCCGGTCGAATTATGAACGTAGGGTAAAATTAGAAAAAAAAGCGAACGGCACATTATAAAAACAAAACAAAACAAAAAACTGTGCTGCATCTAGTTTTTATTAAAATGATAAATATTTAGAGTTAAAATATTTTAAAAGATTACAGTATCAAATCGTTAGAACTACGCTCCAAAACGCAGCTATGAGATAAATGCGTTTCTTGACACAAACAAAGGTATTTGAATAAATCATTTCAATTTGCCAAGTTTGAGATGTTTTCCAGGCGGCCGAAAATTCTCCCTCTGTTATGTCGTTACTTGAACGATCGTTGCGTGATATTTGATTCAATTTAACTTTACATGATTTAATTACTTTGCATGATTTAATTCGGCAAGCGTGCCACGAGCTTGAGTAGTCAAGTTTAAATAGTCCATCTTCTAGCTTCAAAGGAAAAGAAAACCGGCGAATGTGATCTAAAATTAAGTTAATGCAATGAGCGAAAACTCGTTCACACCGTTGCGATATAATATGAAATGTTTTCTTTAAAATATACTTGTATAAAACTGAATATTGAATTATTGACTTTGGCACATGCTTCAGGCAGGACATGACAAGAATTGGACCAACAAGATACATAACTCTCGGGTGGACGGAACCGAAAAAGAAAGCCTTTCCGTTCTTTGATCTTTCTTCAATGCAAATTAAGCACTTTAAGGACAATTGCAAAATGCATTTGGATGAGGTGAACTTAAAACAACCACAAAACACAACACCTGCGAAAACTAACAAAAATGCAAAAGCCGGGACAATGTAGAATTTAACACAATGCAGAGCGAACCCAACAAAGCTCACTTGCAAACAATAAAAGGTTCATGTAAATATTCGAAGCTGAAGATCTCTACACAGCTGTCTTGGTAGTCTCAAAACAAATATCAACTAAGAGCGACGCGGCATTTTAATAAATTCGATCCATTTTATGATGTTTTTGTTTTAAAGAGCGCCATTAGCCTCTAGTAAAAATACAATTATCAAACAAATTCGCCGTTGTCAGCGCACCTGTTTCGCGGAGCAGAGAAAACCATTTAAATTTACCTGAAATTGACATTCAAAGTGTCACGCTCGCCGTTGGTAAACAATCGATTGAGGGGTGGTGGAGAATGAGTGTTTGCTGCGATAAATGGTAAACAATCTCGGGACTCTTTGTGCGATGGAGCAGGTGGTCATCAAAAATGCTAATGGACATGACAGATTTTCTGATATTTAGTAGAACAAGAAAACATCATTCTGCAAAGGCAACCAGGTGTCTTAAGCGACTGTCATCGCTATCACTTCGCGAGAAAAAAACAGAATTTAACCGAAATAACCTGGTCAAATCATCACTTTTTCCGAACGGAGGCAAAACGTTATCAATTACGCTGAGAAAACCACAAATTAAGGGAACCGGGCGCGACAAAGCCTTTTTTCAACGTGTTTTCGGAATTTCCATGTGTGAAACTAGCTTGATAAAATCGGTATATGGGCAGCCTATGGGATCATTTAACAGAGCAGTCCCCAATCTCGAAGGCGAATCGACCAGGCCCTCGATGATCGCAGAAACAAAACCATGCCCAACGATGGAACTAGCCAATGAGGAAAACACGGCGGATGGTAAAAAGAAAAAAGGGCAGGGTGCTAAAAGGCCACGGACGAAATTGAAAAAGGCATTGTCTTGGCGGCAATCGAACAGATCACGACGTCTAATCGCTAATGCTCGGGAGCGATCTCGAATCCACATCATGAGCGAGGCCTTTGAAGGGCTAAGAAGAGCAGTGCCCAGTTACTCGAGAGATCAAAAGTTATCAAAGCTGGCAATCTTGAGACTGGCTACAAGCTATATTTCAGCTTTGTCTTATTTGGCGGAGAACGATACATCGAGTAAATCACTTAAACATTTCGCCGAGAGCGTGGACCAGTGTACTCAAGCACTTCAAACCGAGGGCAGAGCAAAACGGAAAGAGTAAGTATATTATTGCAAAACTGAACAAGAAATATGACTGTAAAATGTACGGAAGTCGAAATGAGAAAAAAAAAAAAGAAAGAAAGAAAGAAATAAAGATTAAATTTAAAATGAAAATATGACAAAATACTACTCGGCAGTTTTCATTTGAAGCAAATGGTTACATTAAGAGTTTGATTCATGGGCTCAAAGTTTAGAAACATTGTGAAGCTTGTAATAAGCTTGTACTAAACTGCACAAGGAAATTCTGATTTGTATGTGTGATCACACAAGGATTGAGCTACAGGTTCAAAAAATAAGAAACATTGTACAGCATAATGAGAGCAGCTCAAGAAATACTTGGCTGAAGTTTACATTTGAATATAGTTAATTTAGAATTTCATCCAGCGAAGTAAGTACGCGGTTTCGTTGGTTCGCCTACGCGCCATCGCAGTGGAGTTTGGTTTGCTTCCTTTTGATCGAATGATCGCACAATAATATTCAATTTCAAACGCCGGCAAAAAAATTCAGCGATAAACAAAGTAGTTCTTAGCTATTATGGAAAAAAAAAAAGAAAATTGGCCATATATCCATTTGGGGATCTCGTTAGTGAAAAGGCTCCTGCTTTCGCGATGGTAGAAAAAAAGTGGAGCCCGTTTCAATCATTACATTGTTTACACGTTTGACCTTTAAAACATGCCGGACAATTTCGCTACAAAGAATAGCGTTTACGACCCATTTTATTTTACCTTAAAAGACTGCCGTCATTCTCAAGGTTGGGAAACAATTAAAACGAATGTATTTTTTTTGTACGATCATCCTTTAAAAATTGTGTAATGTAAGATGTAGTAGTTTTTTTTTAAAATCGCAAACCGAGAGGATATATGGCGACAGCAAACGCATACTAAGCGCTAAACACCTGGAGTTTTGTTGAACCAAACTTTTATTTTGTTTTCTATTAACACCCTCGAATTAACCAATGAGCTTTCTGCTGGTTTCGAGACAAAAGACAAGTAATTAACTCGGCACACCTGCACGGCAAACGAAAATCCAAGAATAAATTGATTCCGATAAAAACAGGAAAAAAAAGAAGCTTATTTTGGGTTTCCAATATTTTTCATTGTTTAATACCTTTAAATCATAAGGATCTGCGGCGATTAATGAAAACTCCTCATCAGGAAAGCGCCGTAATAGCTTGCTGTAAATCTCGGTATTTCTTCAGTTTTTAACAAAAAAATTGCGTTTTATCAAATTTTGTTTGTAGTACGTTTTACTTCAACGTTATCGGAATATTTTGAGGTGGGAAAAATGCCAACCAACCAACCAACCAGCAAAACAACAAAACCGGGGCGAGATATTCTTATTACGAATAATGTTATAAAAATAATTCAGGGAAGTTTGATTTTGTTTGCATATTTTTTTGTTACCGCAGGGTGAAAAAGACAGTCAATGAAGGAATAATTACAGAGATGTCTTTGGAATAAATTATTCATGACTCGTTCAATTTCCCTCAAGCTTGGACAGCTGTCTCCGCGCATCACTGAGAAAGCATAAACAAAGTTAATAGAAGATTTACCGCGCAAATTTATGATAATGTAAATACCTCCCTCTAAAAGATATCTGTAAATATTCAATCTATACAAGACAGTAAATTGAAGGTGAAGCACACGGGAAAAACGTATCATTCTACTCAACAGGGTTGTCTGTGGTCTTGAAAAAATATGGGCTATCAAGACCATCTCTTGTAATATTTATTGTATGTACATGCAGAGAATATATAACAATTGCAAACGTACACTCTTATATAATTTATTGTCGCTTGCGCGAGTCTAACTAAAAATACGTCAAAAAACAAATAAATAAACGTGAATTTTCCATTTTCAAATTAAAAAAGGGACACTTTCCTAGGATATAGCGTACATTGGCGGACAAAAATAATTGAAAATAAAATATAATTTGAAGTTCGAAAATACTATCCATGTCGAAATCTCGTCATATGAACTTGAAATCGTAACGAACAAAGTCGAAATAGCATCATTCGAACTTGAAGTTACTTTGAACAAGTTGAAACTATAAAGGGAAAACTCGACATCGCGGATGTTGAAGTTCAAATCACCATTCCAACTAAAATGCAAACTACATCATTTGAACTTCAATTCACCTTCTCCACTCTTTCAGCACTCAGGCAGCAAATTGAAATTTGAATCGCAACTTGCTCGGAGCAAACTGCCAATCAAAATACCAACATTGCGTGACAATATTGCAAAGTCGCGCGCAAACGAACAACCAGTTTCACTGTAAACCATCAGCGACTCACTTATACTAAAATATTCATCGAGTACCCCCCCCGGGTTTCATGATTAAACGCGGAGGGGAAGGGATGGGGGAGTGGGAAGGGCCACGAAAGGCGCAGCCTTTCACTAATTGCAGTTTCTACTAAGGGGGTGTTTACATGACACCGGGGCGACTTTCGCCCGGGAGCGAGTTCACTCTGGTTTCCTCTCATGGCTCTATATTTGTTTACATGATACCACCACAAATTTCATGCTGGCGCGAGTCACCCAGGCGCGAGTTCACTCCGGTTCTTGTACCGGGGCGAGAATTTCACTCCGGTACGAAATCTCGCAACGGTATCATGTAAACACGAAACGACCACCCGTTTCGGTGTGAAATCGGTCCGCCGGTAGACTGGAACGGGTAGCGCATGCGTAATGGTCGCGATTTTGAATCACATAAAGTGTACCTTCAAATAACGAGATGTGAAATAACCCAGTCATCATGTAAACGCGATACGAAATCAAAAAGTCATGTCGGTATGAAACTCGCGCCGGTGCGAGTTTTCTCATGTAAACACCCCCTAGAACAAGGTTGAAAAGTGGGGAACAAGATCGGGAAGAAAAAGGAAAGTACTAGAAAGTGAAAAAAGAACCAGAGGTGAATGAGATTAGTAACACGTTGAGACAAAGTAAGGTGAAAAGGCCGCGTAAGAAACAGGTTTTACAAATTTGAAGAGAAGGTGTTGGAACATAAGACGTACAGTATAAGCCTTCCACAGTTTGTGCTTCCTTAAAATTTGGCGTCATTTCTTAAATGGACCTTTCTGGTAGAAAGAAAAGGAAATCTTGGCAATAGAAAGCCACAAAGGTCACCCTCATCTCCAGAACCTCGTACCCAGACTTCAGTGGCCAGGAGGAATAGGGAATCGTCGAAACGGGAAGCGAGTCAACCTCGTTCCCAGGGTTCTCTCCTACCCGCCCCATGGAGCGAGAGAGTCTCTGTCTCTCTCGCTCCATGGGGCGGGTGGGAGAGAACCCTGGGAACGAGGTTGGAAGCGAGTAACCTGAGGACAAAATCTTTTATATTGGTTTACCCCTTTAAAAACCCCTGGCTGTATTCAAGGCAGGTTAGCGCGCACACACGTACAATGAAGAAGCTCCTGGAAAATCACCAGAGAATCGGACGACAAGTTCCTGGACTGATTATCTGATTACCTTTGCTTCAATAAGACAACTATGGCGATCACTAATTCAATGTTCCAATTCCATAATTTCCCTCAGACACGTGTCTGTCTCCCGGCATGAGAGGTGAGGGGGGGGGAGGGGGAGGGGGTGGGGGTACTCAACAAGGTTTTATATAGGGACGCTCCGCCCCTAGGTCCAACCAATTACCTTTCAATACACCATTTTTGACAGAAAAGGTACCCTTTCGTACACTTTCTGTTGACAAATCGTACCCTCTTTAGACACCTTGTTTAGAACTTTGCACCCCTTTTAACTGCTGTAAATGTAGTGTCTTTTTCAAATATGAATAAATCACAAAACCAGAACGTTTTCTCGACTTTGTGACAGTCATGAATTGCATCTGTCACCCCTTTTGAGCCTTTTTACCTACCGAAAAGACAAATTCCCTTACTCTTTCATATACCTGAAGCCTGAAAAAGGTACTCCTTAGCCATGATGGGAAGTACCCCACCCCCACCCCCCGGGTATGAGACAAATTCCCTTACTCTTTCATATACCTGAAGCCTGAAAAAGGTACTTCTTTCACGCGGAGCCCCCCGGAAAGGCCATGATGGGAAGTACCCCACCCCCACCCCCCGGGTATGACTTGACATTGGCATTGGTTGTTTACCATTTAACACAAATTCCCGGAAATTCTGGTTGGGATGTAAATGGTAAACGATTTTTTGGTTCGTCCCACTGGAAAATTCCCGGGACAAACGGAAATTCTGAAGAGGTAGTCCCGTTTTCCCGACTGGGACGTTCCGCATGGGAATTCGTTTACCATTTACAAGTTTCTTGAGTTTCGTACCATTTTCATGTTGTAACTAGAATCCAGTCTAGCGCGGCGCTACAATCCGGAAATTTTAGGCAAATGGTAAACGATACGTACCGTTCTTACGGACCGAAATTTCCCAACCAAAATTTCCGGAATTTTTTATAAATGGTAAACAATCATTGTCTCCTTTCCAACACGTGGACTAAAAGCACTGTTTATACTGAAAGCTTTAGTGCCGAACAAGGAAGTGATAAACAGCGAGTTACGTGTTGGTTATTTTTCTGACATGTTTCAAAAGACACAGGGAAGAAAATTAAGCCGAGCGTACGAACAAACGTATGCAAACAATCAATCTCCTATATGGCTACGGACATTTTGCAGAACCTCCCAACTCATTTAAAAAACTTAAGTGTGTCTGCATTTCCGAAGCAAATTATACGCTTTCAACTGTCAGAACAACAAATGAAATAATTTTTCGTCTTGTTGATGAAGCAACATAGTTCATGTAAATATATGTGCTTTCTACTTTGTTTTGTTTTTCTTTTTTTTTTGTCCTTGTATTTCCTTTGATTTTACCTACTACCTAGAACCAAAATTGTTCAGGGAGCTAACAAGAAAACCAACTGGTTCATTTAGCTTCCTAACTTGCACATTATTCTCGTTACAGCGTAGGCTATTCTTTAGGCACACACTATACCGGATACCGTAAAATTTCGAAAATAAGCCCCGGGGCTTATTTTTTTCAAGGGTCTTTTTGAGGGGCTTATATTCGGAGGGGCTTATCTACAGAGGGAAGTTTGCGTTCGAAATCGATTGGGCTAGCCTTATAGTTGGAAGTAAATTTACCGTTTTTGCTTTGTTTTACTTTGTATTTGAGGGCAATTTTCCAAGTACAAGCCCCCGGGGGGCTTATATTTGGAGAGGCGATTTAACGGAGGGTTTTTTGCGTTACGAGTTTGGGGGACTTATATTTCGAGGGGCTTTTTTTGAGGGGCTTATTTTCGGAATTTTACGGTAGCTTTTCCTCCCAACACGAAAAAGATCTCGGGAAAGAAAAGGTAGTTACAACTAGAGTAAAATCTTTTTGGTCGCGCTCAGGCACGCTACAGCTCGAAGCAAACCACATCGATCGACTCAATCGCTAATATGCACAGTCAAAACACTAGCCTCGCTTTGGCGCAACTAGACCCGGGCTGGCCCAGCGAGAAGTCCACCATATTTGCATTCCGAATGCAAATATGGCGGACCTCTCATACTATACACCAGCGGTTTATAGTATGAACACCTGTCCGATATGTAACTCTTCATTTAGAGATCGAAGCTGCGAAGCTTCGTTCCTGTTATTCTGACAGGAATAATTATCGCCAGATCTCATTAACATCAATAGCGTGCAAGATCGCGGAGAAAATCGTTAAGTCTCGAGTGATGGATTTTTGGCGAAACATAAATATCCTCAACCCGAACCAGTTTGCTTACATGGAGGGCCGATCAACGCTTTCGGAGCTTCTTTCTTGTTACGACGATTGGGAGAAATCACGCAACAACAGAACGCCAACTGACATCGCCTTTTTGGATTTTTCCAAGGCGTTTGACAGCGTACCGCATGAGCGTCTTCTTTTCCAGCTTGAGCGTCACGGTACCGACGGCAGTGCTCTCCAGTGGTTTCGTAATTTTTTAACCGGTCGGATGCAACGCGTCGTCCTGCGTGGTACTTGCTCGTCCTGGTCTCCAATTTTATCTGGAGTACCCCAAGGAACAATCCTCGGACCCGTCTTATTCATTTTATACGATAATGACATCTCGTTAGGTATTTCATCAACGGTTAAACTGTATGCAGATGATACCAAGGTTTACAGAGAGATCTCCGACTTAGCTTAGACACAAGCATCCTTCAGTCCGACTTATTCCACCTTAGAAATTGGTCTGAGGTCTGGCAGTTAAACTTCAATGCGAAGAGATGTGAAATTAGGCGAGTTACCCATAATCGTGATAAATCTGTCCCACATTACTCCCTCGTCCCGCGTGGAGAACGTCTAAAATCAGTGAGTTCTGTAAAGGACCTCGGCATCACAATCTCACATGACCTCTCGTGGTCTTTACACGTTGTTGAGGTTGTCAATAAGGCCAATAAAGTTCTTGGTCTAATCAAGCGAACAATCGTTTCTGTAAACAAGGAAATCTTTTCCACACTGTACAAGGCTCTTGTGAGACCAGTCCTCGAGTACGCTTCCCCTGTATGGTGTCCTTACCTAGTTAAGAATATTGTTCTCTTAGAGAAAGTTCAGAGAAGAGCTTCTCGATTAGCCTTAGGTCAGTGAAGGGGAGAGATGTCATACGAAGATCGCTGCGAAATGTTACGGTGGTCGCAGTTGACTGATAGAAGGCTATATTTTTCTTTGATTGAATGCTATAAACTTGTATTCGGATTGAATAGCCTTTGTTTTCCCGATTTTTTTGAGTTCGCTTCAAAACGTACCAGGTCCAAACACAACTACAAACTGCAAGTTAAATCGGCTAACTGCAATTGTTATAAATACTCTTTCTTTGTTAAAATTATTCGTGAATGGAATGACCTGCCCGCCAATGTTGTTGAGATAGGAAATTTAAGACGTTTTAAAATCAGAGCTCTTAAATCGTACATGCGTATTTCTTAGGTTTTTATCCATCTTAGATCTTAGATTTTATTCATAAGCATATATTTTTAATTTTAATTTTTTGAAGTTTATTTACATAGGGTCAACCTCTTAAACTTCCTTTTTAGGGTATTATTTGTATCTTTTATTTCTTATGATACCTTAAATAAAGTATGTATGTATGTATGTATGTAAACTGTGATCACTGTACTTACGTAAACAGAGCGGCCCTATTCGTGTCGGCGCAAAAGCTATCTGATAAATTGCGAAAATAGCCTTGGTCTAGTAGGAATCCCTCAATCATCGGTTTTTTGCCGTTAGAAACTGGAAATGACATAGAAAGAAGATCCTTCAAAAGCAATTTTTTCTCACAGAGTTCGTTAACATTTTTTTCGCAGAATAGTGCACTACGAGTAGTCCCCATTTTTCCTCAGGGATAGTAGAGCGAGCGAAACGCGAGCGCGCGTGAAAATCACCTCACGCGAGTATGGCGAGACAACAAAAAAATTTTTCTCTCCCCGCCGCGTCTCGCCTTTCTCGCGTGGGATGATTTTCACGCGCGCTCGCGTTTCGCTCGCTCTACTATCCCTGGGGGAAAATGGGGACTACTCGTAGTCTAGCAAAATAGTCACTTTGTAATTGACCTCGATGTTTTCAACAAATTTGAAAAATAACAAGAGCCATTATGGCTCTTGAAAATAAGTCGAATTAAGCGACCACCGAAAACGTGAAGATACGGTGGTCGGTTACGAGATTTGAACCACACGAACCTTTATTCGAAATCTTCAATTATCCATACCTACGGTACTCGCTCCTCAACTTCTCAAATTACTCCTCTAAATTTTAGACTTAATGTTTAAAGAAAAGCTTTCTCGCGTGTTGGCGTCACAACCTGGAAAGAGATACCTAATGTTGTTTAACTATACGATTCATATTTTGAATTTGATGACAACTTCAAAATTTAAAAACTATAGGATTAAAAAAGCTAAATTAGAATATCTGTCTTTGCTGTGTTCTTTCATTCTTTCACAGCAAAAGTGATTACACCCACGTCGTCTCCTTTTCCATTTATTCTATTTTATTGTACCCTATTTTCAGTTTCAACTTTTTTGTTTTCTATTTAATTAAATAATTATAAGTCACAATGTAAATGTATAACACAAAAAATTGATTTAAAAGAACTAACCCGCATCAATTAGCTATGTCTGTCTGCGGGCCAAATCACTTACGTATTAATGTTTTGTAAATTCGAATAAAGTTTTGAAGGGCATACAGCGAACATAGAGCTTACAATATGCGTCAAATGGCCGCTTAGGTGGAGACCAATGTAAGATTATGTCAGCCGAAAAACCGACCGCGGTCGCTTACGAGAGGTTTGAACCATAAGGTTTGACTGGGAACAACGAGCGCTCTATGGGTTAACCGACGTAATACCCCACGCGGGATGTTGGGAGAACACGAGAAAAGCATGTAAATTACGAGCCCAAGGCAAGTGATTTACAAGCTTTTCGAGTGTTCTCTCAACATCCCAAGGTGGGTTATCACGCCGGTAAACCCTTAGAAAGTGTGGCCTATTGCTTTTATTAGATAACTTCAGGTAAAACGGAAAATGTTTCAGTTTTCTATGAGTTTACCGGCACAATAAACCATAGGTTTTTAACCAATCAGAACGCGCGTACTATCTTAGTTATTTTATAAAGTGTGCTTATACATCTGCTTTTATAAGCGCTTATTGGATTATATTCCTAGAATTAGAACTTCAGCTATACTTCCACAGCATACTGAACTTAAGCTACGGTAAAATGGCTGACAAAATCGTGCAACTTGTCCCAAAACATTGCTGCAAGACGAGTCGAGTTGAAAGGCAGTGTCGCGCGTTTTACCACCCACGTTCAAACCTGTTTTGCAACAAATCAGGCTGTTGCAAGTTGCGAGAGTACTGACTTCTGATTGGATAAAATAACGCAGGAGTCACGCTATAAACGGGAATTAGGTGACTTGCTGCAAAGCATGTTTGCTTTGGGCAGGTAAAATGCGCAACATGTACAGAATTTGTTGCAAAAGTGGAACTACTGTCCACTTTCTGCAACAACTTTTCGCAACCTGCAACAACCTGATTTGTTGCAAGATAGGTTTGAACATTGATGGTAAAACGAGCAACATTGCTTTTAAACTCGTTTTGCGGTTTGGAATGCGTCACATCATAATCGACGATGATCAATAAAAGCCGCGAGGGCTTGACTTTCTTCGCACAATCAGGGGCACCCAACGAGAATATAGTTCAAAAACACTTAAACATAGCATTGTTGAACGTATTTTAGTATTTAAACAGTAGATATAGGTATATTTTTTATCCCCTAAAATTTTTTTCACCTGTTAGGATTTCCTAGCTGAAAGTCTAGTGATTCGAAAATTATAGGGGTCAAAACGTACCTTTTCGAAAATTTCAGCCAGAAAAAAAGCTCCCGAAAATTATAGGTGAGCTTTTTAGGGTAAAAATCCGTTAAAAATGGGCAATTACACCATTTTGTAAATTTTCGAAAATCCTAGGAGAGGCAAGCAAGCAAGAAATTATACAACAAATGTTCTGAAAATTCTAGATCTCAAATCGTCTTCCGAACAGATATTTTCCGAAAACTGACGTTGGGTGCCCATGTACAATGTACAATGTACACGACAAAAACTGGAGGCGTCTTTACGGACGCTAGTTTCGAAATTAGAAGTGGCTGGTTTAAATTGTTTCATTCATGCAGACATCAACTGAATCTCACCTTGGATTTTGTCCCGAAACGGGAAGATGTCCTTGGTAATGCGGTTGTAACCAAAGCCTTTCAATTAGGCGGTATGAGCGAAGGGCGGTTCGCGGTAAGCGACGGACATCTCTTATCTATACACTGTCTATAAGTCTTGACCTTCTCGTTCTCTTAAGGCGGTTTTTCACTAACTTTAAGTCTGTAAAATTGAACTGACCAATTCACTTACAGACTACATACGAGTTGCCGACAACTATATTTAAAGGGCAAAGTTTGTTTCCATCATCTTGCAAAAACATTTTAATCCTCTACCTTCATTACAGAGAAATTATCGCCGTTTTATTGCAGATAACAGTTTAACAAAATCATATTAATTTTAACTTCAGCATTTGCTCTAAATTCAAAACAAAAAATAGGTTTGAGGTTCTGTATAAAATGCTACGGTAGGTCATTCCAGTGAAACTCCAACGTTGGCAATTCGCCTGATTCCATTCAAATTCAGTATTTGGCAAACACCTTTGAGCGTTTCTTTGAGTTTTGAGTTTTCACACTCTTGGGAATAAAGCCGTTAAAAGAAAACCACAAAGCCCGGCAAAGTTTGACAGCTTAACAAAAGCGCCTTTTCTCGAGCACGCGCAAAATCAGAAGCGTGCGCACGCTTTGTTGTGGTAATGAGTATAGCCCCTGCACGCGTGCAGTGGAAAAAATAGATATGTTACAAGAGATACAATAGGCAATCAGTTAGCGATAGTCGAAAGACCAGCTAGAGCGGGAAAAAGCATCTGCGAGGCACACCACTTGAGTAGAAATTATGACAAAAGGAGCTGGTGAAGACAACAACACAAGCGATCAAATTGTTCCTGCAAGCAAGGAGGTGAACAGCTCCGGTGATAGCTCAAGGTACCGCAAGTGGGCGCAACTTGACCGCAGTAGAAGACTAAAGGCCAGTGCCAGAGAGCGCAAAAGGCGACATGTTTTGAACAACGCGTTAGAACTGTTACGCAAGAAAGTTCCCTGTGTGGATCAGAATCCACAGAAACTTTCTAAAATCGAGGTGTTGCGGATGGCTATTGATTATATCGCCATGTTGAGTTGCTATCTGAAAGGCTCTCCTCAAACTGCAGCAGTTCTGTCCGGACCGTTTACACCGGTTGAAATGACATCAGCGCCAAATATTCCTGCTGGTTCAAATTTGATAATGCACGATCAAGCCGTTACACTAGTGGTACCAAAAACCTTGGACCAGTTTCCGGTGAGTAAAAAGATTATTTCGTCGTAAGTTTTCCGTAAGTAAGTATCGCACCTTGCGGCGTTCAGCTGCCCTAGAAGGTCCAATGGTACAAACATAATCCACCATTTGTTCGACATTTATTTCTTTCTATTTCAGCTGGTAACCGTTATGTCATTCATTTCCACAGGGTGGCGATCATTACGGAATTAAAAGTTCAGAACTGGATGTGTATTTGAAAGGATTTCAGGACTTTAGTCAGTCATGACTGACTAAGAATTATGACTTCCTTTTTACTATCTGTAAAATATTGTAGATACATTGTCGGAATCGCGTTCCCTTTCCGCCCCGTTTGAAAGAAACGGTTAGATATATAGTCTTGTATTATAACGTCCGTAAACCTTGAACAGCTTTTATTGACTAAAGTATCTTTATTAAGCGATCGTACAGCTGTTTCGTGTTAACATGTTATTGAAATAAAACCAATTATATAAAGTTGTTTTTAAACAACCACTGATTTGCCTTCTATTTTTTGTATCACTCAAACATCCCGGGCTTTCAGGGGATCTCAAAACGCAAGCGCGAGAAGAGTTTTGGCGCGACGATCGCATAAAACGTTTAGCGTAGCGTGTCTCATTGATTCAAACAAACAGGAACTATACAGACAATTGCTTTGTTAAGTCTAGTAACTAGAAATGTTTAGCCAATCTGCTACTGCTGAAATTCTCTTCGCGGAACGTAAAAACGAAGACAATTTCGCAAGAAACGCGTTGAAATTCGAGAACACGAAAAAGAAAAAAAAAATCTTTCTTTTTCGCTCCGGTCCGTTGAAAAATTCAATGAATAGAAATCATGAATGCACTTAACGTTTTCAAACGCTTAAATAAGGCGCCTTATTGAAGTCTTTTGTCTACAAACCACGTGGAAGATTAGAGTAAAAATCACGCAGTCAACACGAAATCGAACAAAAACGTCTAAAATGGTGCATGCTTGGCTTTAAGCGATAGCAACGCTTTTAATAACGAACTTAAATACTGGAAAAGAAATGAAGCAGAATTAACTCGGAAAAATTTTGTCTAATTTAACCCACCATTTTACTATGACAATGTGAATAAATCACTCACTGTTAACACAATATACAACCCGTAAGAAAAAACAAGTATGGTTAAAGGAAGTAGAAACTTAATAATTGATGAAATCAAGTCAATGGACTGGTTTTAAGAAATGATGTAAATCAAATTAAAACAAGACTTGGTAGTTTAAGTTAGCTCATTGTCGCGCAACAAAGTTTACATTCCGTGTGTTCACCTTGCTAACTACACGTGGTCTCAGTTGTAATCCGAGACCACAAAACAAAGGAACTTACTTAACGACTTCTCATTCTTTCGGCAGTAACCTAGCAACTTGTAGAAAAGACTTCAAGGTTACCTTTGAAAACCCTAAAGTTTGTATCTGAAGTGACATTTTTAAAAGAAACAAAAGGACATTTTAGCGGGTCGCGTAAGAAAATTGAAGCTCCAACTTTGGAATCGATAATTCGAATACATTTGTAGGACGTGCATCTTTTAAAATTCTGGCCATTTTTACGGCGTTTGTCTGAACTGAATCGTAACCGCCTCAATAGTTCAAATATTGGTCCGATTTCACTCCAAATTTAGAGAATGCGGATGCACTAAAGAAGCTACCTACGTGACTCAATTTCTTTCAGACTTCCCTTTTGTATGGAAATATATTATTCACAGGGTCTGACCAGAGACAAAAAAAAAACTAATTATATTTTGTAGATAATTATGCTATAAGTAATCATAGACATGATATTGTACACTTGCACTATAGGTCACTTAATATCACTACAAAGGAAATTTTTAAAACGGTTTGGCCTCATCGTAACTTGTTTGCTTAAGAACAATAGTTTCTTTTAGTGCCGTTTCATTCGCTGTACATGATGCAGTGGTCTAACGCTGTTTATAACGTTCCACAAAGTGATTCCAGATTTTGAGTCTGTGAATGAATTCCTAAAGTGTAATCGTTCAAACAACAATTACTCATGGTTTTGTTTATCAAGCCGGTTAAAGTGGTGCGCCACGGAATCTGTGAATGGAATACTCCAGTGAAAGCTGTAAGCAAGAATTACTAGTGTAGTTCTGATTAAATTTCGACCCTGCTCGCCAGTGAGCCTGTAGCAGGTCAGTGATAAGAGCATCCGATCTACAACTCGGTCAGAATTTTTCTGAGCTTTCTGGTGTAACAATACCCCTTCTTCCGCAAATGTAATATAAGCTTACTTCAAACTTCGTTCGTCCTCTACGCAAAACTCTGGAAGCCCATTGGCTGAATGGGGTGTAATAATGGATTTTATTATTCCACTATTATGTCATTTTACCATATAAGGTCAAGAGAACGCGCAAAATACGAGGCCGTAATACACCGTAGTGTCCTGGTTTAACCGGTTTACAACAGGGTGAATACCGGCGGATGCAAAAGGAGCAACTATGGCTGAACTGGACGAACCGACGGATGAAAATAAAATTGAAAATAGAAGCCAAAATAACAGTTTTTTTTATGTAGAATAATTAATCTCTCATTCAATGATTTGGCATAATACGCGCGAACAGTTTGCTCATTGTTAACGTCATTCTCACAGACGGAATCAGGATGTTTCTGAATACTCTTACCTAAAAAATAGAAGCCAATTGCAAAGTTACAATTTTTGTTGTAGTGGAATAATAAACCTCTTATTCGATGGTTTAGCATTTAATTCGAGCGGACATTTTGCTCATTGCTCGTATTTTTCCTCGCCCCTGCGGGGCTCGGAAAAATACTACGCAACTCGCAAAATATCCGCACGTATTATATGCTAAACCATCGAATAAGGTGTATATATCAAACAGCGATTTTCAGGCACTCCAAGCAGTTTATAGTTAAATAAAAGT